>VXBZ01002780.1:76004-199722 GCA_013399135.1 Heliornis fulica
GGGGGGGGGGAAGACTGTTTTCAAAAAATTACAGAACAGCGTTCCAAAAAGAAAATCTGATTTAAAAACTCATTTCTGCTCAGCAGTCAAGTGGTCTGGTTTGAATTTCAATGGCTATCTGCCCCACTGAGGTTTCTGTGTCATTGCTAACAGAAAAAGCTGACGAAGAATGGAGCTGTCTTACTCCTTGCCTAACCACAACCTGGTAGATAAAGTCTGAAGTCACAAGTCAGCAGAGAGCTCTACCAAGACTATTAAAATGTACTGGCAAAGCTGGAAAGAAGAATGAAGAATGAGGCCAGGTTAGATGTTTCAAAGGGTTGAGTGACTGATCCTGTTTTATGTTATGCCAGACAATGCTAATAGTTTAAACACTAGCTCTGTCAAGTGAGAAATAGATGTATTATCGTCTGTAAATTATTAAAATTGAATTCACCTACTCACCTTTAGACTTTTCTGTCTGAAAGGAAAATAAAAAATAAAGAAGAAAAAGTTTTGCAATGGAAGCATGCGCTCTTAATCTATTACTAATGTCTTCTTGAATCCTGTTAATATTTTTCATATTGTCTGCTTTTGGTGAGCTCAGACACTATATGTGAGGAATGAGCAAAAATTCCAGCTGATCCTAGGCATAAAGCTCTTTAATGTTTAAGTCTCCTCTGTCCTGCAGATAATGACTGTCTCCTCTTTCACCCATCCAGCTGGGACATCAGACAATTTGGGGAGCATCCAAGATGGGCATGAATATCCATTTCCTGGTTCATGACAAATACTGTAGATATTTGTGTCACAGAGATAATTTTCTAGGATTTTATTAAGCAACAATAACAAAAAGTGCTCTTTTAAAAGTTCTACAAGGCTCAATTTCCTCTGCAACTCAACCATGCAAGTGCTCCTCGAACACTAGGGAAGTATTACGGATACTAAAAATTAACAATTTAGAGTGTTTTTAAGTCCTAATAAGGTCAGAATCAGTGCTACAGGTTTTTAGTGGAACATAAAGATGAGACATGGAAATATGTAAGGTGGTTGGGTGCTCATCATCCCAGGGTAGCAATAAAAATAAAGGTCCCAACTCTTCATGCCTCTATCCTGAAGTTATTTTACAAATGATGACTTTACAGGTGATAGAAGAGAAAGGTGAAGGTTTATTATTTTTTTTTAAACCACCACTTCCAAATTTCCAGTTCCTCCCAACCATTTGTCCCTTTAAAGGAAGTTGTAAATGGTGAAGGACAGAGATAGGAGTCCAAACAAAAGCCTCTTTTGGATTTTTCTGGGGAAACAGAAGACCTCAAGGTTCAGTTTAAAAGAAAGTCTGACTCCCTCAGAAAAGTACCCTCTTTCTTTCCTCTCCCACACTGAAAATTAGTATTTCCTTAGAAAACCTGGAAAGTAATTTTTTTCTTGTTTTTTTGAGACAAATATTTGTTGATTATTTTTTCCATAGGTAAATTTAAACATTCCACCTTTACTACCAGAATAGACTTCAAATAGCTAAAGAAATCAAAGAAAAAAAAAGTCAAAGAAACATAATGTCTTTTTTGGACTGTGAAACATTTGCAAAGCAAAACATGAAAGCTTTTGGAGACAAGCACCCAAACCCTCCTGTTTTACCTCTTCATGCATTCCTCCTAACATTGACCACAAGACCCTTTTACGCTGCCCTTGAGTGTCCCTCTGATAATGTCTCTAGCAGAACCAAAGTAATACTGATACATATTTTGCAAGAGGTGGCATAGGATATTGAGGATCAGTGGCTTGAAGTACCATCTTTCAGGCATGAGAAGTATTGGGTGTCACAGCATACCCAGGCTCGAGACAGCTACGTCCCCAGCCAACCACTTTGTGGTGAAAAACTGGTGCCAGGGTATCTGCTGACCTAGACTCAGCAGAAGTGGCTTTTAACAACACTGAAACCATCTCGCAGCTCCCCGAATGAGACACGCAAACACTCTGTGCCTGTCATCTTCCTCTGTGCACCCACTCACCCGTGAAACAAAATGCAAACAGATGAAGGCAGGCAAGTTCCTGCGAAGGCTGGGGAAATTAGAAGGGAGTCTAACCCTTAATTCCAGATTTGCTGAAGGAAACCTCACCTCTGTCTCATATCCTCTGCACCCAAAATCCATTTTTACTTTCATATAAATCATGTCATTTACAGTTCTGCGTTGTCATTCTAAAACCATTGCAAGAGTTGAGTTGGCACAGCACACTTAGAAGAAAAGGTTACAATGTGGAGGGAAACAATACAAATGTGAGCAGTACTGTTAATATATTGCTTGACTTTTAAAATCCCATTGTAAAATAAACAACATCTGAATAAGAGACAGATCTTCGGACATCCTCCCACCTTTGTATGCAAACCAGCAATCGGTCCGTATGTGACTTCAACCACCTCTGATGCCAAGGGCTTTAGAAAGCCCTGGTGGGAAGAGTTTTGTGCTGAGCCACTGTGCCAGTACTCCAGTCTTACTGGGGACTCTGAAACGTGTTCTGAACCACAGCTCAGCCCTTTTGAATTTCTGAGCTCATGTAGGCAATGGAGAATAGGCTGTAGGTGGTGGAGACCATTGGCAGGAGGGAACACTTGGCAGCTGTGACAAATGTGTCTTTGGTGCTGCCTGAACCTCATCTTCTCTTGCAGCTTTTGCTGGCTCCAGACTTTCTCCCACCCCTGTGGCTTCCCTTCAGAAGCTTTGCATTTCCCACCACATCTGCTGGAGCACAGGGGTGTTTGTATGGGGCAGGAATGGGACAGGCAGTGATAAGAAAACAAGTGATGGTCCAAATGAGGGTGAGACAACAGAGAGAGATAATGAGGGGGAGGAGGAGGCCAAATGGCAGGCCAAGAGAAGAGGGAGGGCAAGGGGACAAGAGGTGATATAAGGAGATTCTTTCTGTGCATGAATAAACATGAATAAGTGAAGAGGTGGTGGTAAGACCCCCCACTGCCAGGAAGGCAGAGAAGAATTACGGGCAGGAAACATCACTGCAGGAGTAGTTGATTAAAACTACAAACTGCATGAACTTGGTCTAATCCCTAGTCACCCTAAGAGAACCTGGCTAAAGAAACTGTCTTGAGCTACTTTAGCATCTCCTCGTCCAAGTACTGTCCTCGTGTACAGTAGCAGGCAGATGAGAATCATCAGCTGGCACCTCCCGAGTTCCCACAAACATTTGGGCTGGCCATCTCAGTTCCCATCACAGATGAATTACTTTGCTTCATATTAAGATGCTGTAATGCACGTAAGCACACTCTTAGCTCCGAGTATGGAAACTGTCTCGAGCATGGAAACTGTCCCTATTAACTATTCATGTCCTTGAAGTGAAGCACTTGTTTGGATGCTTGACTGAATCAGGGCCTAATTAAGAAGGTAAACAACCTTCTATCCTCATTCACCTCTCCCTCAGCCTTAATCCTCCCGTCACCTAAGTTTAAATTAAAAATCTGTTTTCAGGAGTTGAGCCTGGATCTGTCACGTCCAAGATTGCCACTAATTGCTATGTGTCAACAGCATTTAGAAAAATGAGCAATGAATTAAAACCACCAACCCTTCTGCCTGGATGACAGCTTTATCTTCACACTCCAGCTTTTCAATAGGATTGCAATCTCCTTACCCACTAAGGGTGGAAAACTGCATTGCCCAAACCTGGTCAGAGATTTCTTCAGCTAGTCTAAGCATTTCTGAAGAAAAACTAATGATCTCGTAAATGAACATATGGTGCAACACCCAGGGTCCAAACGCACTCCAGCTTAGACCCCAGGAGGTAAGGACATCCCCTTCCTCTGGCTAGTCCTGTCAGATAGTTGTGGTATGAGAGGATCCAAAAGCAGACTCAAGAGGGACAGGATGATGTTCTCAGGAAGATCAATGAAGACGTGAAGGTCACAGATGACACATGGCTGGTTTCAAAACCTCAGGAATGACAGCAGGGAAAGAGGTGGTGAAGGAGGAAGGGGAACAGAGCCAGCTGCAGAAGTTGCCAGAGAAATATTTTGTTGGAGGCACAGCAGAGGAGGAGCAGGATGACGCAAAGAGAAGCAACCTAGTGAAGCACAGCTTATGAGGACTGCAAACAGTGGTGTCCAGAGGGATTCCTTTACTGGATGTGCCTGTCTAATACTGATGCAATGAGCTAGTTATGAGGCAAAAAGTCAGAAATGTGTGTGGGAGTGTTGGAGGGGTACATATTAGGTATCTTCTCCCACAAGAAAGGAGGTAAGCAGGAGCCTGTTAAGAGGATTAAACAAGACAGTGAGCAAGAATGGACACGAGCCTGCTGAGGCTTCTCAGGTTTGGCGACATGTTGAGGGGAAAAAATGATAGCAAAATCTATCTTCCTATTTTCTAAGGAACAACTAAACTAATAAAATCAGGGTGAGGTAAAAAGTAGAAAGCTACCTGTGGAGGGATGGTCAGCAGTAGAGCACCACACCATCAGGCTCTCCTAACTTTGCTTCCACCTCCTGATCTCACTCTGTCTGCTCTGCTGTGTGTGTTTTTCAGAAGCAGAAATGCCATGATACTATTTTTAAAAAAAAAAAACAACACCTTTTTCACATGCTTGTTGAGAAACACTTAAAATATGTGAAGTGCTCAGTTCCTTGTAGAAGCTATAAGAGAGACAAGTTACTACTAATAGTTATTTTACTTGGCTGAATTTGACATGTAGATTTTCAGTGATATTTCTGAAATGCCTCATACATAAGGCTTCAACTAAAACAAACAAAAACTACCACAAGTTTTATTAGCAGGAGGGACAAATAAAAGGAAGAGGGTGGCAAAGCAATGCGGAGATAATGTTGAGTTTGAAATAAGAAAAGATATAAACATTTTGGCTGACACAGCAACAAAGTGAGCTTGGAGGAAAATTTAAGGGCAACAGAGAGATAATTGTTTACCAAGGCAGTAGTTTTCAGAAGTTGACATACATTTTTCAAAACAAGGAGGGGAAAAAACCAACAGGTAAGGCTGTCAACATTATGACAACTTGCAACCTCTTTACCTGGATGCTAGTGAGCAAAATAGACAAGAAAAAATAATCTGAAGATTATCCTGCCTTGAATGCTTCCATTTCATTTTCACGAGTATTAATGCAGGCCACATACTGACATTGACGAGCAAAAAGATCCTTGAGGAAGGGAAGCACGTGTTTCCTCATGCAGACATCTGAGCACTTCACAGTCACAGACGGCTCTGAACTTAGGAGTAGGAAATGAAGCTTGTATGAAAACTACAGTAGAAGTGCGGGGCATTTAGGGTTTTGTGATCGTGGTTTCATTAGACTCTAAATGCTCTTTAGGACAGAAACACTTAAGAGGCGTTCAGAAATTTTTTTGACTTTAAGAAAGCTGACTTTGGGAGAATGTGATATGCCCTAAGGAATTTTTACTGGAATCCTATGAAACATGGGAAACATAGAGCTGAATTTTTAAAAAACATCTGAAGAGACTGAAATTTAAAGCCATCCTGCTTAATTCCAAGGAGGAAAAAGGGCAACTGAGGCCAAATGCAGTTAAGTAAAGATGTAAAGTTTAGTGTAAGTGAAACAAAGAAGAAAACTTGAGAAATTTCTTATATATAGAAATCTATCTGTAGATCTGCAGATACAACAAACAATCATTTAAAAAGCAAACAACCTGGTAAAGATGGATACAGAACTTCTTAGGAGTTAGAGGAGTTGCAAAGAAACAATTCCTGGAGTATTCAAGTATCTTCTGACACTGCTGTGAAATTTTTTCTCCTGCCCATTACATGGAGTTTCATTTATATTGGTGCTAGAAAGGACTGAGAAAAATGCTTAACTGCTTAAGGCATGTAACAAAAGGAAGAAGTTAGCAAGTTAGCATGTCCTTTTTTCTTTGAAGAATAATAAGAGGCCAGATGACTGTTTAAATATTAGCATCACATTGTGACAGAGTTTCCAGAGCTTGCTTAAAGGGAGGAAATTTGCATTGATGTATGTATATCCTAAGACTTGCAGTCATGCCAGCCTGTAAAAAATGTGATGCATGAATATAACCTGCAGTTCCTCACCTGGGCAAGCGGCAGGACAACCGCAGAAACAGGTGGGAGGGAAGAAGAACTCCCTGTAACACATGCAGAGCATTACATTAGGAGAAAAAAATTTACATATGGTTGAAAGGTTTCCTTAATTTGTTTCTTCTTTTATTTTTTTTCCTTTTTTAAAAAGTAACATAAACTCCTGAGATGCATATATATATATATATATACATATACATCTTAAGGTCTGTGATGACAGGCTAGACCAGTGAGACCTGGAGTCAATCTTCATCATTGTGGGAAAGGGCAATGAAATGAAGCAAGCTCCCATAGAACTGTTAGTTTAATATCTGCTGTGCAAAAATAATAGAGGCAATTTTACTCAAACACCTTAACGGGTGTAATTTGATTACAAGCAGTTGTGCAATTCTTGGAAGTAAATTTCTGCACACAGTTTAATAGTAGTTATCTTGCTGAAAGATAAGTATATTAAAGACAGGCCCTAACTCTCTAAAAATTACCCAACTTCAGGGGTTGAGACCTGATGCTTCCAACATCCTGTGCTGTAGGGCTGTTTGTTTCCAACTGACCAAGCTGGATCACTGAGTTGTGGTTTTAACTTTTGAAATGATTTAAAATTAATTTTAATACCAAATAGATTATTTAAATCCAAGGACAGACTAAGTTGCCTCACATACTGATAGGAACAAAAGTAGAAAAGATTGGTGAGAACATTTCTGTAGTATCTGCGTTTTACAGGTGAATAAACTGTGGTGGAAACATCTTTACGTGCTAAGGGCAGCAAATGAGCATAAAGTATGACTTTACCAGCCATGCACTAAAAAAGCCTGAAAAATGCGTGAAAGCATCTTTTATAGTGTATCAAGTTCAGCATAAAAATAAACTTTTCTTGAAGTTGCTGTGAAAACTGTTAATTTTAAGAAAGGCAGAAGTATTGATTTTTTTTCCCAAACCTTGCAGCAGGTTAGAGTCTCCAAATAACATTAAAAAAAGGGTCAGAAAAAATACGAAGGGACTTTGATACAAGCTGAAAGAAATTCTACAGATAGGTTTGTAGTAGGCAAGATGCAAGGAGGGAGAGACAGGCATTAGCAGCATTAGCAGGAACAATTCCCAAGGCCAGTGAGTGTCAGGGGGCCCCCAAGCAGTCAAAAGCAGAGTGAAGAGATTTAGAGTCAAGGCATTCAAAGGGTCTACTTAGTTTGACCAGAAGACAGTCTCACATTTCAAGGTTTCTTCTTCAGTACAGCTAAGCTTTTCAATGGGAGGCCTTGACCCCAGGGATCACTAACTGAAGAAAACAAATGTGTTTTCAAATGAATGTATTGGCACTGTCAGAACTGACTGTACAGAAGATTAAATGATATTTATTTTCACTTTCCAGAATAACATGTTAAATTTTAGAGAGACAGACAGACAGAAACATTTCCAAATAAGACATGAGAATCTGAGCATCAGATTTTCTGTCAATTGGGATTCAAGAGCAGAATTCCTGTTAACTGATCTGGCTAAGACTCCTTCTAAAATGTCAACCTGAGGCTTTCCTGCCTTCAGCAGTCTTGATGAGCGTGGTGCGTGTGGGAAAGACATATGCCATTGCTCCATTTCAGTTACTGCTTTTTCTCACCTTCTTATGATGGACTGGATTTTGGTCTGGTATTTTTGAAATTGTAGAGATGTGACCCCCTGACTGAAACAAACAGAAACTTGCCTGCTTTGATAAGGAATGGAAATAAAATCAGAAATAAAAAAAACCTGAAGTGATTCTGGGCATCCATCTTGAGATGCTCTAAAAAGGAAACTTTGACTGCCAGGAAGCAGTTGCCATACCTCTGTACAGGAGTTTGCTCACATTTCATCTGCATGTTCCTTATAACAAAGGTACTTCAAAACCCATGTTGTGACCCTAAGTTGATCATGCCTGAGCAGTTGCACAGCCATCTTTGTATCCACAGGAACCAAGTAGGGTCTGTGTTTAACACAAGGCAAGACGGGGACAGTAGAAGAGAGAGATGGAGACCAAGGCAAGATAGACTAGGATAGACCAGATAATTTCAGATAAATCTCAGACGTCTCCTGTGTTTATATGCAGTGTTATTTCAAGTCCACAGCCTACTCTGTATCTGAGTACATACCCAAACATATGGATGCACTAGCAAGTGTGCAAGCATTCCTGAGGATACACAGTCCCAATATGGACAAGTGCATAGCGAGCTGAATTTAAAATACAGAGACTGTGTTCCCAAAAGGAGACCAATAAGGACAAAGGGGAAACCACCAGCACCACTATTTCAGCAGGAAACTTCTGAGCACATGAATAAGGTAGACCTACAGTGAGGGCTTCAGAATAGCTACATACTACTGGTGAATTTTGAGGAGTGAATATGTACTTGTTAGTTAGAGTTATGACAATGCAGGAAAGTGGGTCTCACAAAGCACAGACTTGTTGGGTCAAGTGTCCTTTTCCTGTTTGGCAAGTCCTTTTGTCTCTGCGTCCTCCTTATCATCCTGACACCTAACCAAAGCACAGAATGACGGACAGTTCTTAATCACTTCCTACCATTTGATTCTGATACACCGGCACAGCCCTTTTTTGCATCTGGTGAGCGTCTTTATTCCCCTCTGAATTTCCTCTTTAGAACCTATGTCCACTTCCACACACACAGCTCCCCACTCCCACCCTATAATCCACATCAAGACAAACATGTTCTAGTCGCACCTCGCCTGAATCAGGCAGCCGAAGCCTGCAATTCTGAACCGGACAGACTGACAAGTTGATGCTGTGTCAGCAGTGAGGCTGGTACCACCTTCCCCAGGAGAACTGAACATCGTCTCCTGGGCACACCCACTCCCACATCGCACAATTGGCACTATTGTTCCCTCAGTCCAGAAACCATGCTTCGTCCTGTACCATCTCTGTTCATTCACACCATCCAGCCTGACGTGGAAATATGGTTGTTTCCCTTGCTCCATGTTCATTAAGCAACTTGAGCATAGGGGTTACTGGACTATGGGCTTGGTCACAGTGTGTGCTGGCTGAGCACCCTCAGTAGACTTCACTGGGAATGCCAATGACCATTTACTGAGCAGGTCCCTGCAAAGCACCTCACAAAGCAAAGCACACATATCCTTTAAAATGGGCATGTTGTGGTTCTCACCATTACAACGGAGCTACTCACTGGATGGAGTTGAAACACTGCTGTGAATACACAGAAGGAGGTACTTCAAAAATCTTGCCTTAGTGCCCACCTCGCCTTCTTCTGCTTTCCCTTCTTGTGGCTGCAGGAGAGATGACTACATACTCATTGGAGCACCAAGTTGTTTCACACTTAGTTTTGTTCCCTGCGAAGTGACGTTTCACTCCCCTAAGCATCCCCTCTCCCACTGGAAAGGCTGAGGGGGCAGAGCGGTGTCCCTGTGACAGGTCAGGTCTGCTCCTCCTGGGCAGCCTGCCTGCCATTCCCAGGTAGCTGCCTGTGAGGGGGCCAACAAGCAGGCTAATTTAGAGCTCTAAAAGCTGGCAGCAGGAGCGCAATTAAGCCGTTTTCACAGACTGCTGGCCAAATGCAGCAATTTATTGGCTGAGTGATTGGATTATTCATTTGCAAAGCGAAGAGAGGCTTTTACTTACCACTTCGGTTGGCCTGTAGTACTTGTGATTGACTGTCACATGGATCTTGCCCGTCTCCTTGCACCGTCCTACTTCATTTTCATTCTTCCCTTCCCACCTGTAAAGAAGATAAACATTTAATCAACCCATAATTACTTTAGTGCTCTGATCTTACCAACATTTGGCCTGCTTTCATTTACTTGAGGCTGGTGTCAATTCTCCCTGCAGGACACTATAAACTCATTAGCTGAAGGAACAAAGGCAGAGTTTAGACTTGAGTGGAGCAACAATGGCTTTTGAAGTTTCTTTGTTTTGGTTTTTTTTTTTTTGATTCAGTGGAAGGTCTAAAATACAGGACTTCCAAATTAAACACATAATGCTAGGGGAAAATAAAACGTTCTGATTTCAGTATGCCTCATGTATCTGCAAATAAATATGACAGCGAGGTTTTTCATTTGTGGATTGGTTCAAAATTGTCGTCTTAAAATATTTTTAATTCTTGTATTTTGGCCAATACTTTCTGGAACTCTTTAATCTGTTAATTTTATGGACGTAAAGCTCTGTTTGAATAGCATTAAGCTGCATAATTGAATTTGTGCTTAACAAGGAAAAACAAAACAAAAGCAGTTCTTGAGTTTTCATTCTTAGCTCGACATGGCACTTCACATACATGTACTGTAAACAGTACTTACTACCTGTGACCTGAAAGCCAGCTACTTTGTTCAAATTAGTTTCATATGTGTTGAAAAGCCTGCAATTTGCTGTAATTTATGTGATCTGGTTGCACCATGAACTATTTCGTTAGCAACTGTCCTGGTTTAAAATTTCTGGAGCAGTGGAGGAGGAATGGTTTGGTGGGTGTCTAGCTCTGCCCTTGGAGAGGCCAGTCTGCAGCCTGGAAGCCTGATACTCCCTCTCAAAACAAAAGTTTCAGATAACACACGTAGGAACATACATTGGTGCATCACACCTCATCCATTGAATGTACAAGATCCAGAGTAAGGATTGAAACTCTATCCTCGCTTTTGTTGTCGCACATAAGTACATATCATGGGTCTCTGAAGCAGCCTGGCATAAAAGTGTAGTGATTACATCCTTTAACTTTTTTGTGTTTAAGTAAAAATCTATGCAATTTAAATCAGCATGGTGATTTAGACTATTTAGCCTCAGCCACCAGCAATGAAATAAAAGCACCCCTTGCTTCCCACTTGGTAATTTTACTGCCAGCTCTTGGGATTTTGTCACAGATTTGATTTCTCCTTGCTCTCCTGCCTCCTCACCCCAAGCTCCTAGAAGAATTTATTTCTTTGACAATCTCAACCTTCATTTTTGAGCTTCTAGCTCTGCAGGCTAAGGAGAAAATGCTGAAAAAGTGACCTCTGTGTACCCATGAAGGTTAAAACACTGAAAGGCAGAAGGAAATACCAAATATGCATTATTATTATTTTTTACAATTTTTAAGCACAGCTCATGACTTTTGGATGACCAGCAAAGCCTGTAGGATGCTTGATGCTGGGAACACTTCACATTGAAATAATTTCCAACAGATAATGGCCACAGTGAAGTCAGCTGTTAATAGTCATGATAAGATGCTAAAGATGATTTATAATTTAAATTTTCTTTCTTTCTTTTTCGCAGTTGCTCTGTTTGAAGTCTGAACTGCAAAGTTTTCATTCAGAAGCCAAAACCAACATTAGTCCCTCCCTTTAAAGGGCAGAGGGTAAAAATGTGCAGGACTCAAATGAGCTTAATAGAAAACTAACCGTCAACAGTAAAACAACAGGAAGCGCTTAGATCAGGAGACGTCAGTTGTTATTGGAGGTCACTGAGCAGAGAACCCCATTTAACACCCAACAGGCTCCAGAAGGCTCGTCTGAGCCAGTAAAGACTCACTTAATGTCGCTATCAAAGTTATATAACAATAGAAATAGTTTAAGAAGAAATCTCCACCCGTTTTGTTCAGCCCAGTAATGTGAAAAGTTCACAAGAGGAAAAAAAAAAGCACTTCTCATTGTGAACAAAGTAGCATTTGATAGCCACACTTCTAATTACTGCTGGCACCTCAGCGCTCACAGCTGGGGACACCATACTGCTGATAAAAGGGATGCGCAGGGGCCAGCTTGACACCAAGAGCCAGACATCCATTTTGCTAACCAACATCCCCCTCCCCTACTTCTCCAAACACAAGGAAAGAGGGAAAAAACCCTAAACCCCTGCAGAACCCCACATCTAAACCCTCCTTAATTTATAGTCAGAATTGTTAACTGGAAAAGGTAATGCCAGATTATCCTGAAGCACGGGCATGGTGGGAAAGGAACAAGGAACCCTCACGTTGCTGCAGTCTTAGGTAGCTCCAGCCATAAGGACTACCCAGCTTTGTGTTCCTTAGGGTGGATGCCCAAGGATGCAAAAGAACAGCCCGGTATAACTGGAGAAAATGCAAAGGATCCCTGGCTAAACAAAGTTTGGCTAATCAGCACTGGACTACATTTATAGAGGGTGGGGAGTGAAACCCCCCCAACTCCCCAGCTGGTGGCAAAGCCCAGGGCTTCAATGCTCGTGCCTGCTGGCCCAGTGCAGGCTTTGCATGGAACACTAACAGGTCCTAGAGCCTGCAGACAACAAGCCTCTACAGCAAGACCATTGTCTGCCCCACACTGGGGAATCTCACTCTCTCCCTGAAGCCAATGACAGGTTTGATCTCATGGCTGATGGTATCAGCCATACGCCAACATGCTCTGTACCCAGACAGGGATGCATGAGACCACGTACCTACTACTGAGACAAAGCAGGTTTGATGCCCTCTGCACCTATGCTTCCATGTCAAGTGCATCACTGGTGGAGATGGGTGCTTTGGATTTCCTTAGGGTGACAGTGATTGTCAACTCTGGCAGATAGCACGACTATGTGACCTCAGAGTTTTCCATAAAACTACGTTAATCCCATTTCAAATGTTTGTGCAAGTTTATTTGCTTAAAAGGTTGTTCACCTCAAGAGCTCTTACACGTCAGTTTACAGAGGAACGGACTGCATTTAATTTAAAGCTAATTTCATATCTGCAGATGACTACTGTTATAATACTTATTATCAGCAGTGATGAATTCTCCTTTTCCTCTTCAGCTCTGAAGATTGCCATTATTTTTCATTACCTATAGCTATTCTATAAAGACAGCAAGCTTTAAGCTATAAAAACCTCCACAGGTATAGAGGTTTTTCTGCAGATAGGGTACCTACCTGCTGGGGTGTGAGGTGGAAGGGGAAGGACGCTGGGGAGCCAGGATAATTGAGAAGGGTATGTGGGGATAACACTGCAATGAACTAAATGGTCCAAATGGCTGTAACAGAGAAGCAACCCAGGCAAAGCAGACATATTTTTGAGGTGGTGACGAGATCAACTAAAATTGACACCTTTAACAAAAGTACAAATAAACTGAGCAGGTATATGCATTTCCCATCCTTGCTTGATCTATACAGAGCAACAGAGCTGATGGGATTTAAAGAAATATTCACAACCACTAGTAGCTACCGCTGCTTAGCCTCTTTACAGAAAACTATCACACAACATTTTAGATAAAACATATGTCAACAGAAGATATCCTCATGTTTGAACATGAACAGTAAATTAGAAATAAAAATTTAGGAAAATCTTGCTTTTCCTCAACAGCTCATTTGTGATCACATTTGTGTAGACTGCTCAGACTTGTGACCTTATTGCTGCTACATACACAACTAGGCCAAAGCACTTCACTCTGTCCTGGCATTTTATAAAAATATCAGCAAAACTGACACCATCTAACAGACCATTAATGTTTTTTCCAAGTAATATTTTTGCAAGGAATCTTTAAATATGACCCTTCCTATGTTCCTCTGCCACCAAGTCAACCACCAACCTTAGCATCAGCTTTGATGCACCATGGCAATCAAGGATATAGGGACTGCTTAATCACATTCTTGTGCTGAAATCAAAAGAAAAAGTATTCTAACATATAGGGATTTAATGAATTAGTTTTTTTTTTCAAATGCTCTGATGAACCAGGTCATCAGTGTTTGTTCACTAAAGGTATACAGTTAAATCAATGCTACTGTTATCATTATATTCCCAGCATTGTAAAGCTCAAATATAAAAAAACTAAATGATGACACCCCACATTATGTGACTTCCAAAATAATACATGCTAGGCTCCTTATTTTGTAGTTTCTTTTTTCTTCAATTAATTGGAAATCTTTTGAAGACCTTATACATGTTCCAAATCATGAAAGTTGGTGTTGAGAAGAAAATGTTTTCTCAAAGAACATTAATGCTTCTGTGAAAATGAAACTAGTCTGGAATGCAAAAAATCAGTTTCAAGTGAGTTCTACTACTGTCAACCTGAAACAAAATTATATTAATAATATCTACAAAAGAGGCTTTGTTGTTTTCGGAATGGAAAAATGTTGGGGTTTTTTCTTCTTTCAGGACAGCTTAAAAAAACCTCTTTAAATTATTCTTTCTTTAAAAGGAGGCTAGAGGAGGAACAATACAGTCCAGCTGACCTGAAAACAGATATATTTTCTGAATTTCATGTGAGAATTATCTTCATTTCATTTTTGGGGAAAAAATGTGGGATTTCCCATGAAACATCACATTTAATTCTCACCCAGTCTTCCTACAGGAGAAACCCTCATACCTCTAATGATGTATGAAATCAGAGTTAAATTGTTAGAGTTTTCTAACCTTAATTGGAGTTCTGAAACACTTATTAGGTCTGCCTACAGATAAAAACCTTGAATCAATAAAAAGTAATAAAAAGTCTGCTCAGCTGAAGGAGTTAGTTCTCCAGCTGAGGCGGGTTAAATGCTCTCTAAAACACACACTACACAATGTAATGGTGATAAAAGTGGTGCAGTCGTAAGTGAAGACCCTTGCTCATGTGAGTTCACCCAGGCCAGCATTTTTCACCAACCCAGCTAAGTTCCTTTCATCACTCATCAAAATGCTTCCAATTTCTGTATGAAATTTTGTTTCCTTCCTCCTCATCTGGAAGCTGCTGATTTTCCTGCGCTGCTAAATACAACACACAGCACTGACCAGCCAGCAGTTTGTGATGGGCAGAAGCCAGACTTGGAAACAGCAGCCGTTTTGATGATGACTTTTGGTGGCTCCTCTTCCACATCCCCACAGCACCATTCCCAATGTATTGTTGGCTTTCTGTTTCTACAGGGATCCTTCAGATGTCATGTGTTTCTGTAACCCAACCTTTCGTTTTAAGGTAAAAAGAAAAATAAAAAACAAACCAGAAAAACCCTCCTCCCTCCCTCAGTTCAATCTCAGTTCACCCTTCACTGTCACTGAAGAGGCCACTGCACCACTTCTGCTTGTAGTTCACCTCATTAGACCTTATAGCTTATCTGCAAACTTCCCCTTTTAAGGGTGATCTTTTATAAGACCAACTGGCATGTTAGCTAAGATAAAATTTGTATGTGCAGCTAAATGACTAAAGTAAAATATTCATTTTTACTGAATTAATTCTGATCCTGGAAGCAACAAATATTTCTGTAACAAATGTGCATGTATTTTATATTAATAAAAACCACAATAAATCTTTGCACTGCTTGAACAGTTTTTCTTTTTTTTGTTTCTTTTCCTTTTTTTTTTTTTTTACTTTCCACATTTGCAGACAGCAGTCTCTGCAGCGCTCTGCAAAGACTCTGAATGCTGTAGTGGTTTCAGGCTATCTTTGCAATCCTGTTCTAATTTAATAAGATTAATGACAGAAAATTAGTCAAGACAAGCATTTGCCTGTTTCGTTTACCCTGCTGTAGTTCAAATTATAGGCGGGAAGTGTTTCCCCCAAGTACTACTTAATTAGTAATAAGTAGAAGGGAAAGTAAAAGAATAAAAAAAAAAGCGTAATCCTTACAGGGGGAAAATATTTGTAGCTCTGAGGCTTTCCTGTTAGTACAAAGGACTGAATTAGAATGATTCAAAGGACTATATAAATATGATTTGAAATTTCTCCCTTGAAAAAGAAATATTCAAAGAAAAAAACCCCACACAAGGTTGATAAATCTCTGCATATATTTTACAGTCAATTTCAGAGAGAGAATCGGTCTTATGCAGCTGTACATTTCATTAGTTAAAAAAATGTAGTTAAATTTCTCCCTCTCTTATTTTGGCTAGATGATACAGTCCTGACATGTGCTAATGACTGGCTGTGACAGAGTATTACATTATCTTTTTGGAAAGACTTTGTAGTCTGCCCTGGATTTTCAGCTGTATAGATTAATGTGGATTGTTAGGAAGACAAGAAACTAAAAAAGAAATATTTTTAGTTGGTTGAAAGGGCAGACAGGATTGCTTTTCTCCCCGTTTTCTACTGCAATATCAAGAAGTGACAGCTAAGACTTTGTTACATTTGCAAATTTCTCTGCCCAAGGACAATGGGATGGTGGAACCCCTTCACATAGCACATGTGTTCTTGGATGCACTATGAGCTCTGCCAAATGCTACTTGCCATAACGTCCCTCCTGGCCACTTACTCTATCATCCTATTGGTTTTGAAAGATGTGCTGTACAGCAAAACTGGAAAGCTGTGCCATAACTTACAGCAATGGAAAGGGCCACTGGAAATTTCCTAGAGAAATTTTTGACATTGCATAATTTCACAATACCTGCAGCCCTGCAAAAACCCAAATCTAACCCAAAAAACAACCCAAAACATAAAAAACAATCCACTATCAAACCCCACTGGCCCAAACAACTCAAACTTTTTTGAGGAAGAGAGATAGGAGGAAAGAAGTCGTCCTCGCAGGAGCTCATTTAGCGATTGCACTCCGATGTTCTGGTTCTGAGGCGCGTCATAAATTGTAAAGAAACAGATCAATGGGACTCACTGGCGGGATCCCAGTAAAAGGGAGGATATGCTGCCAGGCTACTCCCTGAAGAAGATATATTCAAACTGGAGGAGGTGGGAGTAGAAGGCCCTTAGGGGGTTTCAAAGAATGTGAGAGGTTACCAGCTGCTCAGCTGAGAAGCCAGCTGGGGGGTATGGAGAGACTGTGTGTTCTGCAAAAGCATGGGTTGGGCTGACACCTAGAAAAATTATGGAGGTTCTTAACAAAACTTTCCAAATCCTGAGAACTGTTTTGTATCTAGTGAAATTTCAAAGATGAACTATGGCTGTAGGATGAGTATTAGATTTGTTGTGATACTCCTCCCACCCTGGGAGCAGTGGGAATGAATGGGTGGTTAACTTGCTAGACTATCTCTAATATGATCAGAAGGACACCACTATCAAAACAATCAGCAACAAAATTATCATTAGGACCTAAAATGTCACTTCAGTCCCCATATGTATAGCTATTTATATACCATTTATATTACTATTTAATATCTTAAGGAATTAATAACTTATTTACAGTGAAGAAAAATTGCAGAAGAGTCAATGGGGATTAACAGCCAAAGATCCATTTCTAAAGTGATTTAGGTTCCTAAAAATCCATGTTACTGGATGTCATGTGGATTCTTATAAATTTTTTCTAAATGAATATTATAGACTAGTACAAAAAAAAATTAAAACAAATCCAACTGTGCCTTTGTAGCCATTCCCCTATCTCATCTCTTGGAGTCATACTGTCAAGTTTCCCTGAGAGAGAAACTTGTTACCGACTGATTTAGCCCAAACACTGACTGCAACATGAATGATATGCAGTATACCATGCAGAGATATATGTGAGCAAAAAATAAAACAAATGAGACGCAAGGTTTTGTGTGTTAGGACTAACTGAATCTAAGGTAAGCCTTTAATATCCTCTCTGTAACAGAAGCCATTCGTAAAAGTGCTTTCACTTTTATTTGTGTAATTGTTGTTCCTTTCTTTAAGTTTTCTCGATGGTTTAATTTCCTTTCTGAAGAATACATGCTGATTTGTCAAGTCTTGCCAAAAGCTCAGGCTTCTTAAGCCAACACCAAAGCAGGGAGTTTAAACTAAAGTATAAATTTATTTACACCAAAAAAATGGTAACGTTGAGAACATCTGCAAATAAATACATTCTGCTAGGTACCAATCTCTGTGTTTTAGTTGCTAATTTAGGGTAATTAAAATAATAAAAAAAGTAAAAAAAACCAGTAAAAAAAAATGCAGTTCACCAGACATTAATTCTTTCTTTTGCAAACACTGCTAGACAGGGATAAAATAGTTCTCAAAATCAGAAGAAATATTACTTGCATAGAGAAATTGGTTTTATATTTGTATCAATGCTTACTAGGGAGAATTCACTTTTATGCACAAGAAACAAAAGTACAGAAAAAGGAGACAAAATAAAACAGACAAGCCAATTACTAGAGTTCTTTCTACCTCCCCCTTGCCCAGTCAAACGTCACTACTGTTGAGGCAGATGGGACAATGTGGGATCATACAGGGACATCTCACTATCAAGGCATGCTAAAAACATGGAGAAATACTCATTCCCAAACCTGAGTTTTGGGCTAGAAATTCTATTTTTACCGGCTCTCTCTCCTCCCCATCAAAAATTTTTTTTGGAAGTTTATGCCAAAAATTGAAACCAGACTAGAAGCTCATCGAGGAGAAAATGTTATTACCTCCTCAGCCACCCACTGGCTGTTCAAATAATATTGTATATATCTGTGCACTTCTGCATATTTATTGAATTTGTCAAGTTTTTGTTCCCAAGTAAAACTTATTGGCCCTGTCAAAAGTTCACCAGCTGCACAAGTGACTTTGATGGCCCGAGGAACGGCCCTGGTGCTAGCGTCATGGAAGAGCCTGTGGCTTTCCTCTCCCTTTTCCAGCTGAGATCGGTATGTTGATGCATGGGGCCCAGAGAAGATACAGAAGGAGGGAAATTGAAAAAATAATAAACAATAAAAATATAAATTACAGAAAGCGCTCACCAAGCCATCCTGGTTTTATTATATGGCCTTGAGAAGGAATTTTGTATTTTCAATCAAACTATGTGGAATATGCATTGTAAACATTCTGCGCCCACTGCTCAACATTTTTATGGCTTAGTAGGAGAAGAAGTCATAGGAATGTTGAGTGGGCTGCTACATAATCCTTGTGGTGTGGCTGATGGGCTGTCACATGGAGAGAACAGGGTTGGCAGGTGTAATCTTTTGAGATCACAGAGAATGGGAGAAGGACTGGGGAGATCTGGGGGTACAAAATAGGACCCAGGGAGAAACACCTGTTTTGCAGCAGGGTGATGAGCAGCAACTTGGCACTAATATCTCTGGAGGGGCATCTGTCCTCCAAAGGTGCAGAGTGAATGGGAGAGCAGAAAATGAAGATTTGGAATAAATAAATTAAGACATATCTACCTAATTTTTTTTTCTTATGGTCTAGAGGGCAACTCCATGCATATCCACTGCGTCAGTCGGTCATGCCCAGAAGGTCTCACACATTAGAAAATCAGAAAGAGAGGGGAAAAAATAAAGAAGAGTGTAGAGAAACAATACTTTAACAGGGCAGATGCAACAGGCTAGAAATGTTCAAGCTGTGGCTGCTATCTCAAGTTCGTACTTACACAATGGTTTTCCCAATGTGCTTAAATGACTTCTCCACAAATTCACGGACGCTATGGACCTCCCCAGTGGCTATGACAAAATCCTCAGGCTCATCCGTTTGCAACATCAGCCACATGGCCTGCGGAAAGACAAACAAAGTCAGATTCGGTGCACATGTCAGTGACCTCTTTGGGATATGATATTATATTACTGCATTTTTGATTTGGAAGTAACTACATATGCATAGTCCAAGCTGGGGAAATTAGCACTTCCTTAACGTGGTGGCCATTAACCAGTTCAGTGCAACTCTGAAAAGAGTTCAATTATTTCTTATTATAGAAAACAATGCTCTATTTGATTTTCAATTTGTTTCACAGCAGGGGTTTCTGCAGGGGAGACTTTAATATGTTTACTTTTGTACACAAAGACCTGGTTTACTTCTCAAGAGTGTGGATTCACTTGTTTAAAGCACTGCATGAGCTGACATAGATATGGGGAAAAGAATAAAATTTTGTAGTGTTTCAATCCAGAGTGCTGTGGTATGTCTGTTACAGAACAATGTCATACACACTGAATCATGAAAATATGGCTCCTTTTGCCTCTTTCTTCTGTCATATTTGTTTTGGCTAAATTGGGATTTTAATTAAAAGTAATTAAAAGTTAAGTAAGAATAGTCAATGGTGCATTTGACAAAAGTCATCTGTTTGCTGCACAGGATTGTCAACACGTTTGCATTTCAAGGGAACAGGTTTACCTCCCACAGCAATGTCTATCACAGAGTCCCCTCCCACAAACAAGCAATGATGGATGAGCTCCACCTCTGAGGGCTGGTCAGCTAAGTCAGCATGAAAGCAGATGGAAGGAGAGGCATGCAAAGACATGTGTGACTTCTCTGAGCCATCACGGCAGGTACATTTCAGTTTTCCAATGTCCAAGACACTGTGCTAGCGACTGGACTATTTGACTGCCTAGGAGCTGTAGGCAGACAGAGTAATTATTACTTTAGATCAATCAAAATGATGTAAACACTTCATTTCCTTGGGAGAGGAAGAGGGAATACCTGTACAGCATGATCCTCATTTAATAAATAACCAGAAAAGGAAAACAAAATAATTCAACTTTCTCTCCATATGGTAAAAAGGACTGTCATCTTCACAGAGTGTAATCCACAACGCTATTTGCATTGACCTCTTCACATCAGCTTTAAAGAAAACAACTTTAGTAGGTCCCTTGACGGTAGTGGATACTCTGCAAATCAGATTAATAAAAGCTTTGGGACAGCTCCGTTTCTCTTTGTAAATACCACCTGAAATATTCAATCCCCCCACCCCAGCCTCTATTCTTAATAAATCAGTGTCCAGCATAGCAGGGCGATATGTTCCACTTAAATGTTTCTATTTGCAAGTCATTTTTCTTGCCAGTTATTATTTTATGCATCTTCCAAAGTTTTGACAAGATTTTATTAAAATGTTCTTTTTGAACCTTTTTGCTTCTCGAACGTGCGTGAAAGGCTGGGTTTTGGGCAGCTGCCGTGTAAGTCCTTGACAGTAATTGTGCTTTAGGGATATAACCTGCTGGGCAGGACAATAGCAGCAACTTTATTTTTCCTTTCAAGGGTTGAACATCCTAGCCAGTGACGCAGAAATACCCGACTAGCTGATGAAACA
This sequence comes from Heliornis fulica, assembly GCA_013399135.1. Classification (NCBI taxonomy): domain Eukaryota; kingdom Metazoa; phylum Chordata; class Aves; order Gruiformes; family Heliornithidae; genus Heliornis; species Heliornis fulica. The sequence goes on from VXBZ01002780.1 coordinate 96,816, forward strand.
CCTCTTGTGGGAGGAGATGTCTTAATTCATATATCTCATACTAGCTTTCTTGGAACATGGGGGTTTCCCTGCTGATTTGAGAGGTCATCATAGATCACTAACTCCTTCTGTTTCTTCATGAGAGGAGAAGCTTGTAGGATTCATGGTAGTAGCAGCGTCACAGAAGGTAAAAGAAATATCTAAACTAAGTACTTAATGGTTCCAGTTCTCCTGATTTCACAGACTTTCAGCTTTCATTATGTAGCCCATCTGAAAGCAACATGCTTCCTCATATGAGAAGGCATTTAGACAGTCAAGTTTAGACAGTCAGTCAGAATTGGAATTTATAGTAGTTCTCTTCCTGATTTAGGTGGATGTTTTCTGCATATCATGAATTAAAGGTCTCACCTGCCTTTGAAACATATACAGGTCTGTAGTGCCAGTTACATTTGACAGAGTTGTAACAACCAAACCTCATTTATTGGTAAAAATCACACTCCACCTCCAAATGCCATGTAGGTTGATAAAATACATAATATTAGCACAGGGAGCTGAGATCTACTGTGCACATTGTAAAGTCATGTTAACGTATCTAAGTAGAAGCAGGATCAGACTTATGATAAATTTTTGGCCATCTTTCCACTTACAAACACTGCAGCATTACAATTAATTGGACACAATTTTAGCACAGGTGCTTATGCTGAGGCCTCCAACAATCCAGTGAGTAATAAATACTTATGACATTAAGTTTGTGTGTTCATCTAAAATAGCATTGGAATTTTCTCTTTACAATATGTGCTATAGTGAAGGAGATAGCTATAAAGTACTAACAAAACCAGCCCTGAACAATTGGTCCCACCAAGTTATATATGCATTTGGTTGTATCAATTCTTTTCTACCATTTCAAAGAGCAAGCAATCATGGTCTTAGAAATACAACTTAAACTGCAGTAAATTTCTATAAGATCAATGTAGCAACGATCAAACAATGCAAATAGAGTTGCTAAGAGCAATTTTTGCTTCAGCTCCTACTGGGAAAGAATGTTTAGATTAATGATTACTTGAGAATCTATCACTGCTGGTTCTTTTATTTTTTCTGGCATTCACAATTGTTGGCACTCACAATTACCTCAATCAAATTGGGGATGAAAAAACTGAACATGCTAAAAATTACAAAGTAAGCGATAGCTCTGTTTTGCACTGAAGAAAGTGACCAAAAGCTGTTGCTTTGAATGGGTCTGCATGAACAGTCCATAAAAAAAAAACAAAAAAAACCAACTCCAAACCAATGCAAGAGCAAGCCATAAGACAGAAAAATCTTTGAACACGCTCTGCATACAAATCTTTATTTCCATGGGTATAGGCCATGATAACTGATGAGAAATCTGTGTATGAGCAGTAGCTGTATGCTTTCCCTACAGCAAGTGCCAGGAATGTGCTTCCCCTTACATCAGGCTTCGTATAAAGGCCCTTGACCTATCAATTTCTAGGCATTTCCTTTAGGAGTTCATATTCGACCAGGCTCCAGGCTGAGACAAGAGGAAAGGGGGAGAGATACAGCTCCAGGTTTATTTGTCATTACTGAATGGCTTACTGGTTTTAACAGAGGGGAAAAGCTTTGTTTAAATTTCCACTGAAAGTAATTAATGGATATTGACTGGCAAATGAAGAACAGGTGACACTCTGAATTAGAAGATAAATGATCTCATGTTCTAGCATGATAATGGGTTAGTAATTGCTACAAAGCCTCAGCCTAGTGCGTCCCATCATAATGCTAGATCATGTCCAGAACACAAAGGCCTCTGTGTGAGAGGTATTCAGCCATTTGTTCACCTCCCAATACAGCTGCAGAGTGATTTGCTCCATTTATTCTCTGATGGACTGCACAACTGAGGCAAAAGTTCACCCATTCTCACCTTCCTGTTCACATGCTGAACCACATGACCCATGACATGGCTGAACTGGGATAAAAACATTGACCAGCTTTGGCTTTTGGCTATCTTTTAAACACCTCAAGGTCATATTTTTTAGGAATTTTTCTGGTGCAGGAAGGGATAATCATGGATTTTCATTTATGTCTTTGTTAAAGGCTTTTTTGGATGGGCTGGCAGCAAGTAAAGCGATTACTTGTATTCAGTTCTGCTACCCTCTCCCTAATTCTTTGCTTGATCCAGCTAACAAAATGTGGGTAAATGTTGAAAAGGAGGAGAAAATTACTATGGAAAAAATTCAGGCTTTGGTTGTCTTAGAATAGGACTGTTACTTTAATGGCAAATGTAACAGAACATGTTTTTCATATTTGATCTCTTTTTGGCTCTGGTCTAGTGACTCACAAACTCTAAAGGCAATACTATGCTATTTACATTTAAAGACAGAAAGCTAACTGGAGAGAGATACGTAGGAAGTCTAGCACACGGACACACTTTTATGATTACATGGAGTAGGATATCTGTTCTGCATGCCTGAACTCCAGACCCTGCCAAAATCTTTTCTCTTTCATCTTTCCTCTTCCCTTTTCTGTATATAAACCCTTGCCAGTAGTAAGCACCGTTTGCAAGCAACATATCCAAAACATGAACCAGGCTTCTCCCCACCCAAATGTCTTCCCTTACGTAGCATTTGCACCTGGACCAGTGAAGAGGAAAACCCAGGCTGGACGAATGCAACTGCCATATAGGTACATTCCATGCATACCACTGCCATCGTGGTTGCAATGTGTCTGTTTGTCTAGAGCAAATGGAGTATGTTGTAGATGTGTTTCACCATTAAATTCCACTCCAGCATCCCAGTGAGAAAACACTTATTAACTGGGCTGTCATCCATGGATAACAAAGACTTAGTAGTTGAGGTTATGTTTAACTCTATATATTTGATGCTTTTCTTTCACTGTCTGCTATAGCGCTGTAGATGGTTAAAATAGGCTCATGATCTACCTATTTAAGAGAAAAAAAGAAATACAAATCCAACTTTCTGAGACTTTAAAGTACAACTGATGGTTTCTGTTCTGGAAATAAAAGATGATTTTTTAACAGAATAAGTAAAGCCTTTTCTTGTGTCTCATATGAAGTAAGACCCAAACCAGAACTGACTGAACTGACATGCAATGTGATAAATGGGAAATTACAGATTACTATTGCCCCGCACTGCTACACAGCATTTTTCCAAGCCCTGTCCTTTAAAAAAAGAAGTAAAATGTAAAGATACATATTTCTAAGCATTATGCAGAGAACTTCTGACTTCTTTGTATTCACCACACACACACACAAAATTAAATCAAACCAAATCAGTAATGTTTACTTTAGGAGGTGGAAGAGAGAGTTGTAGCCTGGTGCAGGAGGCACTGCCTGTGCATTTTGGAGACAAAGCAGCAGAGACCATTGAATGTCTAGCTCTGCTTACTTATCACTTGCAGAGGGCATGGGTTACCTCAAGGCTGTCAACAATTAGGAAGCAATTTCTGACTAAGTCAGAAAGCATTACCACCCAGAGAGCCCCAAGAGTACATTATCACCATTTATAGAAATTCGGTCTTTACAGTATTCCATACTCTATTGTCTAGAAGTGGGCAGAAGAATTTAGTGGGTTGGACGTGGTACTCTCTTAGTGATCCCAAACCTAGCTATCCTGCTGGGGTCACCACTGGGAAGGAGAATTGAACATTTTGGGCCAGAGCATGACTAGCCATTACAGAGATGTGGCAGCAAAAGAGAGCCTTCTCCCCATATGGTGAGCACAAAAGTCTGGCATGATGGCTGCATCATGAGGAACTGTTTCCTTTGTGCCACAAAAGACATCTCTGTCTCTCTATTGTCACAAGCCAATTGCACGGGCATGGAAAGAAGTTGCTCGGCATCTTCTGCACTGCACGATGTGGGGAGATGTCATGCCCACGCACTTCCTGCCCGAATGTGAAGCAGTTCCAGATGCCATCACCCGGCTCCTACTGACACAGCCCATCTGACTAACTGTGGTTTCTCATGCTGCTACAGAAATGACCGCAATTGATGGTGGTGCCTTGGAAAAGCAAGAAAGGGAACATCAACTCAGAGCTCTGAACCCAATCTGACTTCCAGTTTATCTATTTACTTTTGGAGTGGCAGGGAAGGAAGAAATGGTGCTACTCTGGCTGAGTCACCCACATCTCATTGACTCCTGCAACTATTAAAAGCATAGGTGTGTACTGGGTGTACCTGGCAGGCATAAGAGTGTGTTATATAAGGAGATTATATAAACAGAAGTACATACATATGATACACAACAGACGGGGGAAAAATCACCTCCTTACACATCATTTGCACACAATACAAACGTAGTGCACGCTGCTGAAAAACTCTAATGAAGCTCAAGTGTGGCAGAAAACATCTTGTGGTCAGAGTAAAATATAAACTGCCTCTGCCAGAAATCCAACCCAGAAGTGTTGGGCATGATCCCATGCTCCCTGCCACAATAGGAGCTCAGTCTAAGCAAGGACTGTTGCTTTAGTACTTCTTTCTGACAACATCATAATGCAAGGCTAACATGGCAAGGAGACTCTTGCCGAAGAAAACTACAGGGATGTGCTGCCAGGCATGCTGATACTCCAAAAAAAGTTAGTGACAACAGGAATACAGGAGTATGCATGATCAATTTACTCGTATTTTTTTTTAACTCCTGAAATACAACCCTTCATGTTCAGTTAAACAAAAAGTAAGGGTGCACACCCAATAAGGGAGAACCTTACCACAGTTAGAGTTTGTATTGGAAAGGCAAAGTGAAGTTCATGACTGAGGTCAATGTCTATCATTGCAAAAAGAGTGACATTTTTCATAAGCTCAACCCTCTTTCAAAACCTACAATGAAAGAGGTGCAGGACAGATGGCTCTTTCCCTGAGGAGTCATCATCCTGTGTTCTCTGATCAACAAAAATCACAATGTCCATGCAAGGTCTGTTGCTCAAGGAACCCCCATTCATGGAAAAACTCTTCTGAACACCATTTAAGTATCTATCAGATCTTATCAGTTTAAATACATTTTGATATGCTTCTTCCTTAAGAGTGTAATGCTGAACATAAGGACCTCAGTGTCTGTGTACAAAGTTTTTCCTTTAGAGTTGTCCTTCCTACTCATACAGAGGAGACACTGAGTGCTTACGACATGGCAGCTGCTTCCAGTCAGAAGAGAGATGTTTGCAAACCATACATTTACATCACCAACAGAAAAGGTATAAAATGAGAACAGAGGAAGATGTTTTCTTCTAAGAGGCAAACCACATAATTTAATAAAAAACAGTGGAAAACTTACCTTAAGAATCCCAAGCAAACAAACAACAAAAATTACTTATACTGATATACATGTTAGAAGTCATATTATTAGGGTATAATTAGAGATGGTACTTTGTGACTCATTTTATAAACTTTTTCACAGATTTTCAAAGTTAAAGTTGATAGATTGCCAAAGAAGCAATCAGAAGTATGCTTCCCAATTTATCCAAATCCTATGGCTTGGCTGTAGATGTAAAGTTTTTCAGAGCTGAATTGTGTTCAGATCCATGATTTTTCCTTTCAAGTCAAAAGAGTGTAGTTGATATATTTAAAGATAATAATCCAACAATTATAATGTTACTAAGATAATAAAATATCTGATAATCTTTGTGGAGCATCTTGAACGAAAACAATATCAATGTCTTCTGAAACAAAAGCCCTCACATCTGTAGGAAATACTAGGAAATACAGCCTAACTTTTCTCTTGTAAGCAGATAGGCTGATTGTTTTACAGATCTCAGGGAGGACTTGTGAAACTTTAGTAGGCAGTTTTATTAATAAAAACCACAAGAATTATAATCCAGATAAACCTTAAAGGTCAACCCTGCCTGTTAACACAACACGATGTTTCTCACATGTACCTCAGTTGAACACAAAGTTCTCATTGTGTTATCAAAAACTAGATTACTGCTGCTTTTTTTCTTTCTCTATTCCCTCATGTCACTGAGTGTCAAAATATTGGTCTTTCAGTACATGGAAGTATTTGTATACAGTTTTATGACTGATCTTTAGTTGGTAGCTGGAGGCAAAAAAGAAACAGTAAAGCTGCTTGTTGGGAAACCTCACCAACAATGAAAATTAATATAGTCCCTTTTTCCTGCCAAAAAAATTTGAACATATTTTTAGGTCCACAATGGTTTGTTTATTCTTCAAATGGTTAAATTGAAAGTGACATATGTGACACAATGTAATTTAAATGAAAAGATACAGATAGGATACATATATACTCTATTTCTTTCGGTCTTAATTTTGGAGGATATTGTCGCAACTTCTAACAAAGGGTTGCCTTAAATTCTGTTCAAGAAAAAAGGGAAATTCAAAGCTAAACAGAGAAAAATGAGAAAAGTTTTAATTATAAGTGTGAGTTTCAGCCACTCAGATGTGCATTACCTTGACAAGGCTATAGAATAAATGCGTTTCCCAGGCTCCACCTAGCAGACAATTTGAAAAGATACTTGACCCACTTCCCCCTCCCTTTTTTTCCCCTTCCAGAATTAATTTTCCCTGCTATTTTTATATGAACGAAGACAAAATACCTTTTCACAAAGAAGCAGACTCCCATTTGGCAGGATTACTCACCATTAAAGGGCTGTACCCAGGTTGTGGTGAGGGCAGAGAAGTCTTAGGGACCCATGCCAGGAAGGACTGGTTGGGGCCAGGATCTAACCACAAGAAAACAGACTAGCTTTCAAGTCAAGTGTTGGCATGTTTACTGGAGCAAAATGATCAGCCTCGAAGTAATGATCACAATGTAGATATTGATCACAAAATGTTTACAGTGCAGTATTTGATTATAAAAAGATCCTGGTTCATGATTCTGACACCTGTTTGCCTCCTATTTCCTGGCTTGCTCATATGCTTACCGCTAAGTACAAACTGATGTGCTCCTTTTGATGGAGGTCAGAGCAGCATGATCTGCGTATGGATCAAAGTACTACTGATCTCCCCACAATCAAAAATGCTGTTATCTATACCATGATCCAGGCAATTACTTTTCTATCTCCACATCTTCCTTCCCCTTCATTCCCCTTCACCTTCTCTCCCTTGTACTTGTGAACACTGCCTCTTCAGCTTTTCCACTCCAGGTCTGTAGGGATCTGCGCAGTGTTTGTCCAGAAAAGGGTTCTGGCTCAGGTGAAACCACTAGCTAAAAAGTACTAGTACTGTAAAAAGACTACTAGGTGCAGTAGAGAACTGCCAGAACACAGGCAGATAGGCTCAGAGATAATAAATCAGTATTTCATAATGTTTATACATATTTGAAGGAATAATTGGGAAGGAGCAAGACTTTAAGATAGCAAAAATAACAGAGCAGGAGTACTGAAATAAAATGTATGAGCAGTTTTCTTTTTTTTTTTTTTAAAGAAATACAGAAAGATAAATTTAGCCTGAACTCCATTTTATAATTTACATGTCTCTCCAAATGTCCAGAATTCTTGCTTCAGGCTTTTGAACACCAAGACAGTTTATCCTCAGACTGCTACCAGTTACCAAACAATGTTATGTTCCCAAATAACATAAAACAACTGACCTGAACTGCTAATTTACTTATCCTCAGGAAAAGATTTACTATTCATTGAGCTCTTATAAAATTAGCATTATCCTTGCCTGAATAATCTATGCAAATAAAGAATATGCTACCTTTAACACATCACTGAAACTTCAGCTTCTGATTTTATTCCACCTTCCAGTGGACTGGAGTTGGAAATAAAAAAGATTTTCACCATTAAGTTGCCATTTCTTATGAGACAGTGGTAAAAACACATGCCAAGTTAGTAAGAACTGTCTTACTAACTATAACAACCAAGAAGTCACCTGAAAAAGCATAAAGATGCGAAAGCAATCTCATTCCTGGTTCTGGGGAATTTTTTCGTTCTTAGAATATTTCAGGTGACAACCGTTGGAATTTGATGCTAAATTTTCTCAGTTGACTACCAAGACAAGAGCACAACCTTGATGCCTTGGGGATATGGTAATGCAATACAGAGGGATTTATTTTCCTTTTTATTTTTACCTCATGTCACAAGTTCAATTTTAGGCCAACAGTACCCAAAACTGCCACCATGTGATACAGCAGTTTAAGCAAAGAGCCTGGTGGTTTTAACCCAAGCTTTTGAACAGAGGAATCCACCTCACAGATTTGTTGCCACAGTGTCAGAGCTACTGGTTCTCTGACCAAGTTCCTCCATGCTCAGGGTCAGGTAACAGCTCATGGTCTCTGCCATCTCCAATAGGGGCATGGGGATTTCAGCTGGAAAAAGTCAACAATAAAAACAATCCCAGAAACTGAACAAAGCTGTATTTTAGAAGTCTGCCTGTGCAGTGCAGATGTGAAAAGGCAACAGGGAGATTTGAGTATGCTCAAAAATATGTTTGGAGGACACTTTGCATTGACCTTCCTTTGGTTTGTTCTGGTCATTCCGATTCCACCGTCATTAGCAATTACTACTTCTGCAACAGTAATTAGTCGTACTGAATCCTAAAGCTGGAGGAAGGGAAGGGACTGCATTAAAACCTATGGCTGCTCTCTGTAGGCTAGTGTCAGAATGGAATAGAAAATTTTATTCAGTTTGTTCCCAGCAATAAATACAGTCCTGGCATCCTGGATAAATCCTTCACATAACAGCATGTGTTCTTTCATGCACCCTGGGAGCGATTCTATTTAAAGCCATGGAATTGTGGGTGTGAGACTGTAAGCACATCCACTTACCCAAAACAAAATTAAAACCTGTCTTATATTAGAGTCAGGAGAGCTGTTACGAAAAATGCAAACCATATGAAGTTTTAAGTATACTTATGTTTTTTATCTGTCTCTGTGTAGCATATACAATTGACTTTCACTGCCTGCGATGAAGTGCTGACAAGTGTTTTACCATATTACTACAGAATACCCCAGTAGCATTATCACACTTCAACTTTTGCTTGCAATAAATCTCTGCTACATGCGCGTCAGAAGTCATCGCTCATATCACATCCAGACAAAGGAAGGGCCCTCCCTCCCCAGTGGACGAGAACGAGACTCTACACACGCTAGATACTCTGCCGTTAAGGCTGGAATAACCCCTGCAGGCCAGACATGGGGAACAACGTTCCCACAAGCATTACTTGGCAAAGGCCAGAGGTCTGTTCTCAGGCAAACAACAGTGGCACAGGCATGAGTCATTGCAGAGCGCAACAGATTTATCACCGCAATGACATTATCATCCCTTATATGCTGGTTTCCATGTGCAAGTCTCTTCTCATTCTGTTTTTATTTTTTTTTTGGTTCCTTCTCTTTCTCAGAGATTTATAACTCAACTGCTAAGATATATTTCACATGAATCCAGTTCTCTGCTGTCCATACAGGTTTTTTTTAATAGCTGTACCATAAACCATATCCTAATTGCATGGGTCCAGCTTTAGGTCCAGCCTGTTTATGGGTTTCAGTTTGGTCAAAGCAAATGATGAACAGACACCCTCTCCAGTGTCCCAATCTCAGTGGTGACAATGACTCTCTTTGTGGCCTTGACTAAAACATTTAATCTCGCGTCCTAAATTTTGCTGTCTGTGAAGCTGGAGTGATAATATTTATGCAACTAGAGCACTGTTAAGAGTAACGCAGACATTTCATGATGAAGGGCTTTATGTTTTCTAACATTAGATGCCTTTGTACTTTTACAGTGTACTTTTACCTCTAGAAGGTGTGAATTAAAACATTCTTCATTAACAGTGCCAAGCTCTGGGCTAATTAAAAAATAAATTAAAGGAGCGAGGAAACCCAAGAATGAGAGTGAACGGAAATGATTGTTAGATTACGCATTCCAAAACTCAACGAAATAGACATTTCTTGAGATACTGCACATTTCCGTTGTGATGCAAGAGATAAGTGAGATAAGTACTCAGGCGATCGAGACACTAATAAGCGAGCTGCAGTGGTTTCTTGGTATCTTTTTCTCCCTTGTCTAACTTTCAGCAAATTTATTTTTTTTCTCCTTTTGCACAATAATTGAGTGAAACCTGGAAATAAACTCTCTGCATCTTTTCCCTGAGAAATGAGTTTTTCCAGCAAACCTTGCCTGATTTTGGCTTCACATGAGATTAATTTCATGAATTTCTACAGCCTATCAACACAAAAGAGAGAAAAGTGGGGCCTTTAGTTCATGTTAATCTAAGTAGCTCTCTGACACTGCATCAGACCCAGTAGGTGGTTGCAATCCCAGACATGAAACAAACTGTTGCATCAAATAGTGAAACAATAACTAAACTTATTATTTAACCCTCTCACTTGGTATTCTTACCCTTTCCAGCAAAAAGGAAAAGACCAAAGCATCAGACCATGTGGGAAGGAAAGGGAACAAAACCATCTAGCTGCATATCCCGGAGAAACATCTAAAGCTGGAGACTGCTGCAGTCAGACCTCCCTCGAATCCTGCTCTCTCTAGCTGCCACCTCTCCTCAGTCCCCACACTGACCCCCTGAATCAAGCCAGATGGGACTAGTGGAGACATGTCAAGGAAGTGCTGAAAAGGTGACTTGGGTCTTTGGCAGCTAGTCTGGAGCTCGTTTCTATGCGAAATCTCTGGGGGCTGCTGCTTTGCAATTTCTCAGGAATGTTTAATTCTCCTCATCCCTTTGCTGAGTCTCTCTGGAGAGGTCACGGAGGCCTGTGACATCCCTGGAGGGCACTGCCTAACTAAATTAGCATGAGATAACTTTGGACTCTCTTCCAAACAAGAAAATAGAAGGGAGAGAATTTCATTAAAAGCAGAAGACTAGGTGATCCAAGTTAATCCCAGCCCAGAGCTGCTGCAGAAATGTTCTCTGTTTATATTTTGACTTGACTCTCTGTTACAGAGTTCACTGACTATAATGGAAGCTGTGTTAAGTGCACAACTTGACCTCAGTTGACCAAATCTTAGTTTCATAATAAAGACAAAAAGTGGGTTTGGCGGCTCTAAAAGGTTTGATTAGTCACTGTTCGCACGGTTTGTGTGTGACTATGTTGGGCACAGAGTAAATGGTAAAAGATAAATACTGGTGTACTTCACCCTTCACATGAGCTTTTTAATCAAGAAACATGAACTTTGTGATATGTGACAGTATTATAATTCACCCATATATGTGTGTAGGCTTAGCACTTCTTAGCAAAGCAAATACAATCAAGTCCTAAATTTGACCCCCAAAGACTTGTTTACACAAGGTTTCCTTTAGATTCCCTCAGTGGATGGAGGTAAAAAGAAAAAGAAGTCTATCTCAGGAGGTAAAAAGAAAAAGACAACTTAGAGAGAAGGAACTCCAACATCTGTACACAGTTCTGCAGTAGTGTGTTTCCTATGTAACGCAAAGGCAGGCTGAGACACAAAGGTCTATTGCTTAGCACACCCAGTGATATTCCACCTCATCTTCCAGTGAGAGAACTGTAACAAACACCACCAGATAGCTCCAACCAAGGATTCAATTATCTGTGTGCAGGCAGGATGGGGAACAAATTAGAAATTTTTCACTTGGACTGAGGTTATAATAGTTGACTCCAGGGAGACAGGAGATGAAATAAATATGTACCAAAAAAACTAACTGCCTGAGCTTGATCTATTGGAAAAACTGGGTTGGCAAGACCCAGGAATTCACACTTCAAAGCATTATTAAATATATTGGTAGGAATCAACCAAGACCACCTAACTTAGTGCAATATGAATGAAAACCATATTATTCTTGCAAACTTGAGATTAGAAAGTGAAGTCTTACTTTATTAAATGCTGTTTATAAGCCAACCCTGTGTAACAGCATGATTTGGATATATTGGGACAAATACTCCTCCTCCTGAGAAGACAAGAAGGAAAGGGAAAGGTACAAAAGTTCACACAGTTCACATTGAGGACAACCCAATGTGTTCTCTCCCTTCAGGAAGGAAATATCAGCATGGCCTCTTAGCTACACTCTGAGGGCAGCAATCTGCTGGGGAAACAACTTCAAGGTGACAGATCTTGGGGCAGCAGCAGGCTAAACCAGGCTTCTTACTTCTGTTACAATTGTCTCCTTTTCACAGAAGGACTGCTGCTTTGCCATGGGTGCCACAGAGTTTGTACTTGCACCATTAAAATCAAAGCAAATATTCCCACAGAGTTTTTCCAGAGGAACTCAAGCACCTGTTCAGTAGATGCTTTTTCTAGTCTTCCTCAGAAAGAAGAGATACGCCACAGGAGAAAGTTCTTTCAGCATGGGAAGGACACTGCAGAAAATGCATGAAAATCAACTCTTCCTTCCCCAGTGAATATTCCTTTCCCCTCCCTAAAGCTTGTTTCATCACCAAAAATCATACCTTGAAATCAGGCATGTGGGCCCAAATCCTGCCCCTCTGGAGTCAGTTAAATCTTTGCTACAGACTTCTGTGAGGATGGAATTTCATTCCGAGTGTAGAAGTCAGTCACGGCCAAAGGCAAAAAAAAAAAAAAAAAAAAAGGGGGTTTTCCACACAGGCTCTGCTTTTCTACTTTTGTGCCCCTTGGGAAACTGGTGCAATTAGATCCCTACTATTATATACTGGAAGGGCACATTTGGCACTGCATGGGAGTTTATGTACTTTAAAAAGTTTATGTACTTAAAAAAAACAGAGGGAAATTTTAAATATAAGTTACTTTCTTTCAAACACCAGACTTTATATATAAACAGTTCAGAGCTGCTATAGTCTGGTAAGTGAACAATTATGGAAAAAATGCATGTAAAATATATGATAAGCTGGCAAAGAAAGATTGCTAAATGAGATTTTTCCCCCTTCTAATGCCAAAACAAGAGATAACAATTCATATTTACATCCAAAAAATAATCAAACTAGCTTCAAATATTTGAATGAGAACCACAAGGAAGGAGACCTAAATTTATAGCTATAGGGTTTTCTCTTTATTGTAGGGCTTCCTGGAAAGGTGCAAATAGGAAAATGAATCCAAACAAACTAAAAGTGTGATCTTAATGAATCTACTTGTAACTGCATTAAACTTATCACTTGTCAGAATGAGAGACTTCACTTTTATCTACCTAAATTCTGGACAACATATTCCTGAATACAAACACACACTAGGGTTTAATGCGACTGATCTCCTGTACAACTTCATCTAAGCTGATTTGCCTGGACTAGACCCACCAGTGCATTGCACTGTGAGGAGCAACATGACTGGCAGATGCTTGGAGTTCTTCTCATAAACACTGAATTTTCTTGCTTTTGATTTGGTCCAAAGACATTTCAGCTTGTGTTCTACTTTCTTAAAAACCTACTTTCTCCTCTATGACTTCTAGGTGGCTACATTAGTTTGCATTGTCCTAAATTATTAGCAGTGGTATTTTGAAATAATTACCCAATAATCTCTTCTGTCTCGTGAGAAAGTAGCAAGTCGACGGTGAAGGAAGTCCTTGATTTTTCAAAACCAGCATGAACAGGACACCCACACATACTACATAATCATCCTCCTACATTGGATGCATATCTCTGTCAAGTAGACTGTAACACACGTTCAGATATTTCTGTGTAAAGGTACTACAGAAGCCCAAATAGTTTTCATCATACTTTCACATGCCTCATCAGAGCAAATCTAGGCAGCGAGGAAAGTTTTTGTCTTTAAGTTGCAGAGCAGGAAAGGAAGATACTTTTTTTCCCAACTCCCCCAGCAATTCAATGCCTGGAGGAGCAACAGGAAAGACCACAGTGACCTCTCTGAACTTATGGAAGCAGCTGCCAGCTCAGCAGGAGGAGCATCACTGATGGACTGTAGTACCTACCACTGGAAAAAGTCTTTAAGTCAGTTGTCTGTCTCTCCCTCTCTTTTTTACATCCTCTATCCCTGAACTGTACAAATGAAAGAGCCAGAGAGGGCTTTCAGAAACCTCAGGAGTCAGCTAGTTATTAGACTGGATAAAGAAGTTGCCAAGTTAATGTTTCCAGTTATCCATACAAAATCAAAACAATACAATTGCTGTATCAAGCAGGCAATGTTTTTTAAGATACGATTTATGTATTATTTCAAGCTTTGCAAACACTTTGTCTTTTGGCATATTAACGTTCTTGCTCTCTGAATGTAAACTTCTAAAAAAATTTAAACTTTTTAAAAAAATGTAAACTTAGCATATGTGAAACAAACCTATTTCTCATATGTAGAGAGTAATTCATATAAAAGGAAAACGTTGACTTTTGTTATTCTGGTTTTAAGGGTACCTTTAAAGGTCTTCTAGCCAGTTATCATAACAGAGTTCAGCAACAACTTATTTCCTCTACCTTTGAAAAAATGAAGTTATTAAAAAGAGTAGGAAGCAAAATAAGCAGAGGTGGTGAGATGATTTTGGATTTTTTAAGATTAAAAGTGTGAGAATGTTGGAGAAGCCAGAACACAGCTGACATGCTGATCCTGAATACTTTAATACACACATTTAACCTTAGACATCAAAGGGATCTCATGCACATATATGTGTGCATATACATGTTCTCACCGTACCAACATCACGCAGAGGTGCCACACAGCACTGAAAGGTGACAGCCGGTCAGTTAAAATTTCTTTTTGTTTCCCCTCTTGTGAAGTCAATGTAAATGTCTTGCCTCAAGACTCTGTTACAGACCTTTAAGTTGAAAGCACTTGTACTTATGATGGGTTAAGAGCACACAGCAGATCTGCTGTCCTGGCTCAGCTACACAAGGCAGTAACAAGCCACAATAACTTGTACATGTAAATTACCCTTAAGTGCCTGGGGTGATTTTTTTTGGTTTGTTTGTTTGTCGGTTTGGTTTTTGTTTTTTTTTTTCCCCAGCCTAAAGGTTTAGTAAATACTCAAGCAAAGGCCCTGGTTTTGCAAATACTCAAAAATGGATGTACATGAAATGGAGCTCTGGCCAGAAGCTTCCTCAAACTGAGACCTGTAAAGATGAAGTTTAGGCTCTGCAGCTAAAAGAAGAGTTGTTATGAGGCTCAAAGCAGAAGGCAGAAGAAGATGAAAGGGTGGAGAGGAGGAGAACATTTTCTGGCATCTGCCCCAGGTTTAAAACTGTGTTTCATTTTCTTAAACAAAACCAAAACACTCCTCTAACTTTGGGAAATCCCTAGAAAAACAACATAAAGCATTGTTTCAGAAGGCAATTATGGTTGCTAAAATGACACATCATTTATGAATGGAAGTACTTACAAGAGAGTAATTTTTAAGGGCAATAGCAAACACACATCGGCCCTACATTTGCTGTTTCCTTGGCACTGTGACACTGGCAATTCAATTGCTCAAGATTTGGACTACCATAACAAAAAGAAGAGCCAAGACCATCATTTCCATTAGTGACAAAGAAATACTTATATCCTAACTGTGCAAACATCTTAATAAAACCACAGAATGAGTGATTTCATCAGTAAATGAAAATATAGGCTGATCAGAAAATTCCTAAAAGCAGTAGAGAGAGGAGAAGCAGCAGCAGCAGCAGTAGTAATAATAATAATAACAACAACTACTACTATGTGGCCATACATCATGGGCATACATTATCCAGCTTCTAAAGGATGCCTCTATCAGTTGTATGTATCAGAAATGTTATAGTTATCCTGTTAAATGATATCTACAAAAGAATCAAACTCAACAACTGAAGATGTGCTATGCAAAAGTCCTGTTGTGAATTAATAAATTTATGAAGGCTACTGTGTCCAATTTAACAGCATCCCAATAGTGCTGACAGGGGAATAAAAAATAATAAATAATAATAGGCACTAACAGGCAACCAGTTCACAAGTCACACTGAAGATTATGTTGTAATGATAAACCCATTCTTTAGTATCTGGTAAAAGTAACGTGTTTGTTTGCTGTCAAGGTCAGATTCAAGGCTCTCAATGCTATCATGTTTAAGCACTCTAGTTTTTGACAGCAAGAGGGTAAATACTTCAAACTGCACTCCCCCCGCAGTCACATGCACTGTACAGTCAACCAAGTTCACAGTAGAAATATTTTCTTCTCCTCTTCCATATTTAGCCTAAAAGTGGCACATCTCACCAGATTTTCAGTTGTGTTTACTGATTAAACAGGGCTTATGCACTTTACATGCGCATAACTGCATGTCCAATAACTCCTGTGTTCCTACTGGCCTATTTCAATAAAAATTTGGCAAAGGGACAGGTGTACCAAAAATCTGAAATGACTGCAAGTTTTGCTGCAAATGGGAGTTGTCAGGGGGAGAGATACCCCGTGAAATCACTGAGGGAATGGTCGAGCTTGAATGCGACTCCTACATGTACCTGGGAATGCATGGAGGGAAAAGCCATTACAAAGGCTCTAAATGCAGGGGAAACTTTAGATGGAGGTTAGAGCCCATTAGACCTTAGAGATTCAACCATGCATTACAAAACGAATGGTTGGCTTGCAGAACTGCATCTTCAAATAACTTAGTTCAGATTTGCTGCCTTTAAGGAAAGATTTACAGTGCTGGAACACAGCTTGGATTTTTGTTTAATTTGATATGCTGATGGCTTGTGTAACAACTAATGGAGAGTCATTACAAATAGATGGCTGAGGTTGGCTCGACACACCTGAGCTGCAGTGTGAACTTCCGTGTGAGTTTCCCCACCAGCTGTTCCTATCCTACCACAGAAAAAGTGCAGGGGATGCTGGCAAGGAAATGTTTTGTCCCTTCCAGTCAGTTGGATCCTGCAGCACCCCTGTCTGATGGAGAAGACTAACCTGGCAGTGGCTGAGGACAGACCATGGCTATTCTGGAGGCCATGACAGCAACAAACTGCTTTCTGCCAGGAGCAAGGGTGAGACCAAGGAATATGCTGTGCATACTGAAGTCTGCTGACAGTCCTGCTTGCTTGTCCCTAATTCCAGGCAGAGCCACATTTTGATGGGGTAGCTCCAGTTAAAACATTTGATGAGGGTCTAGTTCTTCGCTCTCCTAAGAGGATTGACATACAGAAGTCAGTTTGATCAAGGAGGTGAGAGAATGTAAACAGCAAAATCTAGCCCATTCAAAATGTTTTTAATTTCCTAGCACTCTACAATGAAATTTATTCAGGGAGATGACTTCCCTTGTGCTCCTCTCATCTCATCTCATCTCATCTCATCTCATCTCATCTCATCTCATCTCATCTCATCTCATCTCATCTCATCTCATCTCATGTATAGAGAGATCTCAGTGACAAATCCTATGGGTTGTATCTGTGGCAGCTCAGCTGGACAATGGGAGCCTGCAACATCCTTTGCCATAAGGGGAGAATAAATATCTGCCCAAGTCTCAAATAAGCTGTCATCAAGGCACTTGTCTTGGATCAGCCCTGATCCTACCAGAAGGCATTGCTGCTCAACTGGAACACAAATTCTTTGTATGTATGCCAAGATATTTCATCTCTTAATTGAAGTTAAAATGTCCATATATGTGGGTGTCTAAAGGAAGCCATTCTTTCCTTGTGCAATCCTGACATACTCCTTTCTAAACATACTTTCAGTCATGACTCAGACTGGGAACACCACTGAGGGAGAAGAAGGATGCACCACAGCAAAAACACTTGCTAATCCAGCCAGATTACTGTGGGCTATTGGGCAGGTGATTAGAGACAGAGAAACACCAGAGAATATATCTCGTTTTTGGGATAACAGAAAGCTGGCACATCTTTCATTTTATATCACATTATGAAAAATATATCACAACATCCCTTTGAAAATGTTTACAATTAGATACTGTATAATATTTTAAAACGATAAGAACAGAAAATACTTATAACTGTTTGGAACAGTAAACTGTGTTAGTCCTATAAAATGTGCTAAGCCAACATTTTTCCATAATCATTTCCCAAGAATCACCATAAATATTTTTCTTCAAAAGTTGTTTGTGTGTGTTCAGTTTGCAGCTCCATGCCATTAGAAGCATACAGATGTTCTTGCCTCTCGGTAAATACTATGCAAATTTGTTCCTATGATTACAGCACTTGCTAAAATGAGCATAATAATTAGGAGGCAATCCTTACTTTATGAATTTTCCATAGGAGGTTTGATGCTCCAAGATAAACCTCCAGTTCATCAAAATAGCTGTGTATGTGCTTAATTTTAAACATACCCTTACTCCACCACAATTAAGAAAAAGACTTAAGTACATGCTTGTTGCTTTAAGGGGTTTAAATATGTTGACTTCAATTAGATTTATGTCCAGACTGAAGTTATTCCCTGAACTGAGACCTGTGAAATACAGTGCTGAAGTACTGAACGAAAAATAAGAGAGCCTGAATCCTGATCACCATTTTAATATGAAATAATACTCTATATTTTATGTAATCCATATGCACTAGCTATTTAAGCCCTATATCATCATCCAGAAAGATGACAGTAAATGCTTTCACTTTATCATATCTAACTCCACTATAAAAAACCTCACACTTGTATCAAACCTCATAAATAGCAATTCAAACTACAAAAAAGGAAACTCTTTTCCTCATGTATCAGTCCTAGAAGAAGAGACAGAAAGGCTGTTACAGAAAAAAAACCAATCATATGCTTCTTGTGTGATCACTTGTGGCATTTCAGGATAATGTCTTTATGGAAACACACATATTTCTTACATAGTTTGGCGGTAAATTTTCTAAGTATATTGCGTTAAGTCTTCTTATAAAATTTTATTTTAAAAATATCTTCTAAATAATGATCAGTGAAGCAACCTCTGTAAGAGAGCCAGATACTAATCGTAGTTTGAAATCAGACAGGAAATTGCCACACCCTACATTAGTGAATGCATCCAGGTCCCATGGTAGTCTTTATAGTGAGTTTAGATTGTCTATGGGAAATGAAATCATGTGCCAAAGGCCAAGTAAACCCAAAATTAAAATTCACAGTAATGTCTCCCAGTTGCATTCATAATCCTGCTTATTACCTCTTACATCATTATAAAGTGTTCTCCAGAATACAACAACCCACTGCTGTGCTATGCATACCACAGACATGCTTTAGGCTGTCCAAGTTTTGCTCCAAAGGCCAAGTATCACCCACTCAGTTTTAAAAGTTGTGCTCAGGGTCATCGCTCGTGTCTATGTGGTGGCCAAACTCTGGGATACTGCGTGCCTTGGAATCATCTGCTGTTAATTTCCAGGCTAGTTTTATCACAAGCCCTCTAATTCACTTTCAGATACTCCACTCTATATGATGGCAACAACAAATACAATCTACATGCTATTATGGAGTAAAAGAGTGGCTCTTCAATTCCCAGAACATTATCACCGCAATTACTTGTTGCAGTGTTCCTGGAGAGTATCTTTGGAGACACACACATATATTTTAAATGATTCTTTTACATGCATTTTTAACGCCTACCGTCTCTCCGAAGTTCGTATTCGCTGAAGGTCTCAATTCCCTTCACTGTTATTTGCAAGAATGGGAATTAGGAACTTCGATGACCTGGTGAAATCACTCACTCAAGAAATTAAACCAAACAATAAAACTAAGTAGCCTAAATATTGTTTAGCAGAAACGTGGCACCTGCAACCCATTACTGAAAGAAGAACTCCGTACAATAAAATACAGTGATCAAGCTTTTAGATAGTGCAAAAGATGTTAGTAGAGAAGAAAAGAGAGTAAGTTTATTTTCTTCTGGCTTCTAACTTCATTTAGATTTTGTAGTTGGCAGAGTGTCAGGACCAACAGGCTTCCGGCAGGAGATCATTATTTTAAAACATTAACTCCCATGTTAATGTTTGATTTTGCTAATGTTTAAATTGGGATATACTTCTGAGCAGGAGAATGGAGAGGAAAAAGGATCACACACACAATGCTTTTTCTTCAGTAAAAGTAGCCAGATGTGGGTTACAGGGGAAAATAAAATAAACAGCAATAATAAAAAAAATCTCCCAAATCTGATTTCTTCTTTCTTTGGAAAGAAGCATTGCCTGCTTAAAGTAAACTTGCTGAAATTACACTCAAGCTCATTTTTAAAATGCACTTAAAACATAGCTATTTAAGCTAACATAATGTAACAGACATAATGCAATTCACACAGGTAAATCATGTGAATTCATTGCTAAATCCAAGATGCAGGTAAGATATAGAAATATGAAGAAATAATTTAGTGATAACAGCAGAAAAATATCTGCTGTGCCCCTATTTGAGTGAGGGCTCCTGCAGAGGAAGAGACCTAAATCTTATTACCTGACTGTGGGAAGTCATTAGAAATCCTACCATACTTGAAAACAGAAGAATCAGCTCTTGGTCAAGTAGTACCTGGCTTAAACAACTGGCAGGCTGGCACAGGGTGTGTGGCAGTGCAAAGACAGATGTGAACCACACATAAGGGCTGATTGTACAAACAGAAATTCTTGCCTTAAAAGTTGCTCCATAAAATTGCTGGTGATTGCACATAAATTCATTACTGCAACTCTTCAAAATAAGAGACTAAATTTTTAAAGAACCTCTTCTGATTTTAGTGACAGCAAGGCACTGAGATGCTCTGAAGCTTCTGAGCTAACTCTGAGTTGGATACCTCAGGCATCCGAATACACAGGCTCAAGTGTGTGTGGTTCCCTATGGCACCATCCACATTTACCCCCATCCTCCTCGTAGCTCTGACTGCAGTGAACATGTTTCACTTTCTATTGATAGCCTTGTATAATACTTACTGTCATGCCTTAAAATTCAGCTCGCACCTCATCTAGTTTCCACATTTTTTCATAACAGGAAATGTGATTCATACATAGCTTTAATTACACATACAAATGTAAAACACTGAGCTGTTGCAATAGCAAAGCCTGAGTATCAAAACTTTTCCAAAAATTCAGGGTGGTTCTATAGAAGAAAGGATTTAATGCCATGGTTTAACACTGACAATCCATAGGATCTTCAAGGAGACCATGCCTCCACTACTGACATCCAGCTACCAACAATCATGAACTTTTGTCCTCTGGAAAGAGAATTTGGATCAAAATTTCATACTTTTACATAACAAGACACTCTGCAGGGAGACTCTCAACTTAGATATGAATGGGACTTCATCCAGGTTTCACAGGGCTAATGAAGCACCCTTATGGGCAGTTTAACCAACAAAAAACCTGTACAAAATAGCATTTCAGAACAACTACTTCTGAGATCACATGGATTATTCCCATTGGTTTAGTCAGCATGATGCAAAAAACTTATTTTACACTGAGAGGAAGAAGAGTGAATATTGTAATTTCTTTCTTGGCCTCTAAAAGCAATGATGCAGATTTTCATTACAGTTACACACTTGCAAAATGAAGCAACTGTTCATTGTACAAAACAGTGGAAATTACAAAAGTAAAATAAAAAAAAAGTAGAGATCAGATAAATACAGAATACTGTCTTTTTTTTTTTTTGAGGACTGTAATTGCCAGGGGTATAACATTAACAAGCTGTCTGTACTGTAAAATAATTGATTTGCATAAATGTATTGTGTTAACTAGTCACTAGCTCAATTACCACTTTGTTGTTTTGAGTCTGAATTATGGAAGTAGAAGTGTAACTTAAAACAAGAAATATCTGTCAAGCAGGAAAGCTCAAGATACCTTTTAATAACATACCAGAGAGCTACTTTACTGTGCTGCTGCTTCTTTTGAACTCTTAGATAATATCAGCTGAGGAACATTATACTGTTCTATGTACATTTCCCTCATCACCATAATATCTGAAAAGCTTCCAGTAGTTCATTAAACAACATGACTAACCTCCCTCATTTGTGGTTTCTCCATTCTCTCTCATCCTCTCCCCAAGGGAAGAGCTCCGTGTCTCTGTGTGTGTACACACACACTGTTTTGGTTTATTGTTTTGGTTTTGCTTGGTTTTTTATTTTATATTTTATTATGTGCTTGCTATTCTGCATTTATTACAAAGAGATACCTGGTTTTATCTCAATCCCTGTCTTTGCTACTTGCATGTCGCTGAGTGTAACCTGCATTCCTTACCCTACCTCTTTGTTTCAGTACATGGTACCCTGCTGCTCTTCCATACGCCTGAAGGACACACAGCAAGTTGATGCAAAGTACAAAGTAGATCAACTAAGGGAAAGAGTGGAAGGGTAGGAGAAAGGTCTCATAAATTATGCAGACAATGACTTCATGGTTGCTGAGATTTTTTATTTTTAAAAGTTTCGTAAGATGAATGGCTACAAGAATTGCTTTCTGCAGTATTGAAGTGGATAGTGAGCATGAGTCCCCAGTAAGGGTGCATACGGAGTTATAAAGTTTGTTTACCATGCATAAGGTGCATATATAGGGTGGGTTTTTTTTGCCATTATACAACTGTGTGCATGGAGACAGATTTTCATATATGAAATGCAGATATGAAAAACTTCAAAAAAACTAAGCCTGCCTCTTCCCCTCCATTATGCTAACATATGCGGAGCATAACTTCACCAGCTCAGCATATCCTTGTGAAAGAAGAGACTACATCTTGGTAGCATGTGTGTCATTTTGTTTTCAAAGCCCAGACTGAAAGACATTATGGTAGGTAAAGTATTTAAATGAGATAACAGAATGCCATAAGTATTGTGGAAAGCTCTCGCAATGTTTTTGCGTTCACTGTTTTGGTATCAAAACACTGGGCATATTCTCAGTTTCCCCACTCAGTGTTTCTGGTGTCACCACCTCTCTTAACTGAAGTTCATATGCAGGTCTAACTTTAATCACAGAATCACAGAATATTAGGAGCTGGAAGAGACCTTGAAAGATCACTCAGTCCACCCCCCCTGCCCAAGCAGGATCATCTAGACTAGATCACATAAGAACATGTCCAGATTGGTCTTGAATGTCTCCAGAGAAGGAGACTCCACAACCTCTCTGGGCAGCATGTTCCAGTAATCTGTCACCCTCACAGTGAAAAAGTTCCTCCTTATATTAAGATAATAAGCAATATATAATACTCTCTGTTTTTTTCAATGCTCTTCACCAGTACATCTTGAAACAAGAGGACACAAGTCAGTCAAGAGATCAGGGCTGAGGCTAGAGTGAAACTTCAGGGCTTGTGCACCCCAGTATACCAGTCTCTTCCCAAAGCAACATAGTCACACAAATGTCTGTACTAACCCTACAGAATCTGCTTTACAATAAAAGGAAAATTTACTCTAACATTTGCTGGTGTATACACAAAATTAGCTTAATTTATTATTGTATTTTTCCTGAAGACAAACTTCTATGCATGTTATTGGAGGTCTAGCCCAACTTTGTGTGCTGTTTGAATCCTGTCATTCAGAATAGTTGCAGGTGAGTTGAGTCTGTATCCTCTCAGATGGAAGGAAATAGCTCTTAGAGGGCTGAGTCTTTAATCATGCATTGGGAACACTTCTGGAAGAGTTTTACTATCCAAACACTTAAAAACCAGGAAAGCCAGAGAAAAGGCCAATATTAAAAAGACTGGGAACAGGGTTAATTTCTCTGACTGAAGAGCACGAGCCTTGCGTGCTGCAAGAATCTGAATAAAGTCTTCGGGGTTTGCTGGCTGCCTTCAGACAGCAACACGTCCAGAAATGACACGCAGAGCTGGATGTCAGCTGTCATTGCAAGGGTCTTGCTGAACGTTAAAACACTCCCCGCGTTAAGCAAATGCAATTTCTGGCATAAAACCAGCCACTCAAGGGCCAGCTCAATTAACAGATTCACAGAATGTTAGGAGTTGGAAGGGACCCTGAAAGATCATCTAGTCCAACCCCTCTGCCTGAGCAGGATCACACAGGAATTCACACTCAGCTTACCACTGCCAGAGAGAGCAGAAGGGGAGGAAAAATACGGGCCAATATTTCCTCCTTTTGGTGGCTTTCTTGCTCGGGACTTCACTAAGCGGCAGTACTGATGTCAACAAATTCCACAATAAACTCAAGGTTGCTCTTTCCCAGAAGCCAACATCATCATTCTGACATCACCTCTTTCAGAAGAACATGCAGAAACGGAATATTTCTAGACAAGTTTCTTAATTGCTTATGGGCTTTTGGATAAGCCTTCTGATAACTTGGCTAGCTTTTCCCCTTGAAATAGTTTTGTCTCTGAGATACTCACCTGGTTGTATTTTCTTTTGTCAAGTTCCTTGAGTTTATTAAAAAAAGTTTTCTTGGCCAAAAATATTTTTTTAATGATTTTAAGCTGCTGCCAATTGCCTGAGAACCTTAGTGTGGGTAAAATTTAAGATAGCTGCTTCTCAGGACAAATATGGAGCTTGGTATGTGAACTTCCAACAGTTGTATGAGATACTGAGAAATTTTCCTTATTTTTCTATTTTTTTTTAAACAATAGAGACAGCATTATTTCCCTCCTCAACACTTATAACATCTCAGCCACTTACACCTTCTTTTGCTCTGTGCATACAGTAGGCCAGTTCTATCCTTCTTTTCATGGATCAGGCTTTTGCAGGTAATGGAAAAGAAAGGACTGCCTCCACAAAAGGTATCAGGAAGGGATGTTACAAAGATGAAAAGGAAAGTACAACCTGGAAAGACTGATTAGTGCCGTTATAAAGCAATATGATAATAGATGCAAGAGCAGTTGTTTTCAAAAACAAATAGGCAGAGAAAGGCCCAAGGTATCCTTACTAGTGGGGTTTTCTGTGGGATTTT
Source organism: Heliornis fulica (assembly GCA_013399135.1). Taxonomy (NCBI): domain Eukaryota; kingdom Metazoa; phylum Chordata; class Aves; order Gruiformes; family Heliornithidae; genus Heliornis; species Heliornis fulica. The sequence continues at coordinate 121,337 of VXBZ01002780.1, forward strand.
TTAAAGGTTCAAGTTATTTTTTCTTGTTATTGCTTAATAAAAAAACCAAATAGCAAGTTAAATATTGTCCAGACATTTTCTGGCTTAAGCATAAGAGTCTTTGTGCAGAATATTCACACTGGGACTCCACTCTCTTCTCTCAATAACATTATTTCAACTATTGAGTCGTGCTACCACTGGGAAAATATGAACGTTTTAACGAAGAAAAATAAATTGCATTTATGTTCTCACTTCAACTCCCAGTTTCTCTCTGGAGTGGTGCCAGGCCAGTGTTTCAAGGTGCTGACTATCTCTTTCTGGCAAAACAGAACAGACAGGACAGGTTGCTAGGCTGGGCCTTGTAGCTAGATGCAAACACATCAGAGGATCCCATCAAAGCAAAGCTCTTTCCTTCCCTTACCCTCTCTACATCGAGTAACTCAGATTTCAGAATACGTCCATCTAAGTGCATCAGCTAGGAGGGAACCCATGACACATTCTGTTTGCGCATTGCACTGTGTGCTGCTGCAGTTCAGACAGAGGTGGGAAAACTGAGGTTGGCTTCTGTCATTTGTCACCTGCAGCCTCAGAAAAATCCCTTTGCTGCTCTCAGATGCAGTTTCCCTCCAATGCTGAGGGAATAATTCCCTCTTCATGGGGGTATGGTTGCATACCAAAGGCTCTGTGATGGCCTGGTGCTGATACTGAGTACCTTCAAGGCCTGAATACTTCAAGGCCACTCAGATGAGGTGGGCTCTGCGATTTGTGCCGATGTGCGTGCCACGTCATGTCAATGGCCCTGCCACTCTGCCAGCTTTCACAAGACAGGCACGACAAGCACATTTGTAAAAATTAGCCTAGTGTATATCCACGCAAACTGTTCACAGACGCTAGCTAAAGAGAACATGGCATTTGGTGGCCATAAGCAGTGGAAGGAGGAGGGCATGAAACACGAGCCTAATCAGAATTGGGGAGCTGGGCTGAAGAGGGTTACAATTCACATTTGCAGAACACTTTCTGAATACCAAAAGCTTTCCTCTTTATAAAACAAAACCTTCGTTCACTTCAGTTTACTCGCCATGAATAATGAACTGTGGAATTAAAAGCTTTAAACCTGTTAAAGAAGTAATATTAACTTAGGTATAAATATTGCTGAAATAATCCAGACAGTTTTATGACCTTACACCCCCAAATGAAGGTGAAATGCGGAATTCTTTCCCCAGGAATAGTGGTAAACACGGCTAACAGATGGAAGAGCTGAATGGAAATTTCAATAAAGTAGGCGACAAAGAAGCATTTGTAAGTGCAGGGGTGCTCACTTAAAAAAAGGGGGGGAAAAAAAAGAAGGCTAAAAAATGGAACTTTGTTTTATTTTGATAGAGTGCCAAAACAGTACTGCATTCCTTAAAGAGCAGAATAAAGGATCGAGTTAGACTGGCCTTCTCAACACCTCGGCAAAAGCCCCCATGGGTCTCATTCTGCTGGGATGACTATTTATATGACAGGTAAGGGAATAATTTTGTTGGATTCAGTTACACTAGGCCTCCGTGACCCCTGGGTCAAAAGAGCAAATGCAAAAGTGACAATGTGGATAATTGCCTGTTTAGGATAATGGAATACTGATTGAGGGTCAATTATTATAACACCTGAAAGATAAATGAGCTGATGTGAAAGGTTCAGCAGAGATAGCAAACAAGGAGAACTGTCTGCATGCACCATGCCACGGCTAACAATGCAGAGTACAGACTGCTGTATTTGATAGCAGGGAAGCGTATTTCCTGAGCTGGACTACTAAAGCCGAGCAGTTTCCAAGCCTTGAAATATTTTCGTTTCTAAAACATGCCATAAAATAGAAATTCAGCTCAACTGCCCAAAGCTGCAGGATTAAAGTAATATTATTTAACATGCTACCCAATTAATTTCCATTATAGCCCTTGTCTGTGCCTCATGTCCCAGACTCATTCTTTCTTCTGTCTCCTGAGTGAACTTTCTTCCATCGCTATGCAAATAAAGAAAACCAGCTTTGACATTTGTGCTTCTAAATCCAAGCAAAGGGGGAGCACCATTCAAGCGGCTACTGGGGAGAGGCCCTGTGGCTCACAGGATTTTTAAAGAACTGAATTTTATCTGCAAAATCTTTTGAAACTTCACACCTGCGCCCAGCCCTGCTTCCTTGCTCTGCATTGCTTTTGGGTGGTGCCTGTCTCAAACCGTCATTCCTCTCCTTGGTTTTCTTCCTATTTCTTAGACCCACAAATGACAAAGATCCTTCTTTCCTCTTCTACATATCACGATGGTATATAGCTGTGGTGGTTTGTGAAAGGACATTTTCAAGGGGAAAGCACAAGCCTTTAGGTTTGCAGTCCAAAAAAGAGGTCAGTCACTATTCTCTCCATTGCTTGAAGGCACATCAACACATGTAGTGCTTGGAGGGACCAACACACTCAGAAACTGCCTTCCACAGAAGTGTACTGGAGTAAGCAGAAAGCTAGTGTCCAGACACTTAGAAAGCCCACCTCTGGTGTGCCAAAAAAATATTTCCAAAAATATTGGCTGCAACAATGTAGATGATGACTGCCCTGTGTCTCTCTGCTGGGTATGACTTTTCCCTTAGCAGCTACATGAACGTTAATCTCCCAAACTTGTAATCTCATATTGTAGCACAAAACCACCACCGTGAAAAATTCTAGCTATAATGACAATAAATGCAGAAGTAAACTCATTTCTTTCCTTCTCTCTGACTGGCATATCATGCTGTTTTGGCTGATTTCTACTCATTTGGTACGCTGGGAAAGGTGAATGACCAGACTACAAGAGCTTGCAGTTGGTTCCCATCTCTGATGTATTTGATGGGAACATTGCTACCTCTTCTGCAATACCACCCACTACAGGAAGTGCAGTTTTGATGCCAACCAGGAGTTTTCAAATCACAGGGGATGACCTCCAGAGATCATCGAGTCCAACGCCCCTGCCAAAGCAGGTTCCCTAGAGCAGGTGCTCCAAGTCAGCATCCAGACGGGTCTTGAATATCTCCAGAGAAGGAGACTCCACAACCCCCCTGGACAGCCTGTTCCAGTGCTCTGTCACCCTCACCATGAGGAAGTTCTTTCTCTCCTATCTCCAAGGTAACAGGCTAAAACTAAACTTAAGAGCCCAAGTGTCCTGCTAGAAACACCCCTGGTAAGAACAATAAGGATGGAGAGTAAGTCACATGACTTTAAGTAAGAAAACAAAACAAAAAAATCCCAAGTCAGGGCCACGGATCAAACGCTGTCTCACAGTGACTAATTTCTGACTAGAACCCTACTGCTTTGGTTTTCCTTTTGCTCAGGCAAGATGAATCACTGCATTCAGGTTGACAGAAAGAGAAGGCATCCTTTTCCTTTAGCTGCCAAACCCCTCTTGATTTTCCTGTATGACAATAGTCCATACGACAGGGATGAGAGATTTCTGACACTCACTGAATTCTTCAAGGCTTAAAAGATTACTGAGATCTCTTCCAGCATGGGGATAAGTTAGCTCTTATTTCAAATATGATGTATTTTTCCACTGCACTTAGCTTCTGCAGGGAGCATACCTCCCGAACGTTCCACATTTTAGGAATGGCTCTCATTTTATTCTCAAAGCTATTTATCTCTCTTGTGTTTTTGTTATTTATAACTCTTCATAGCAGTAAAATCTTCTACAAGGTGTGCTTACAGAGAAAAGACAGGTGCTTAAGAGGATAAATCCCACAATGTTTTCAGTTCCCATGGAAACATGTTTTCTGTCTCTTTGTCCCACATCTTGGTGCCGGCAACAACAAGAAGCATATACACAGGTTTGTAGCATGGAGATCCAGTGCAAATTTAATGGAGACTCAAAAGTCCGAGGCAATGCTCTTCTCCCTTCCCACCTATGCATGAGGGACCCAAGTTGTTATTTGGGCTATCCCAACCAAGCATCCCCAAAGCAATGTGATGAGCCATGCTGGATATCTCAGATTTGCATAACTGCGTGATCTGTTAAACAAGGGCTTCAGTTCTCATAAATTACAGGAACCGATTATTATTGCAAAACAGCACAGAGCCCTCCGGAAAGCACCATTCAGTTTCATTCTATAAAAGTCCCACTGGGGATTCTTGTTCTGAGGCCACTTGTACACCATAATTGAGCCTTCAAGAAGCAGCTCTGAACCTGCAACTGTGTAACATCCACCAGGTAAGATATGGGAAGTGATAGTTAACGATAAACTGTAACTCTTGAAAGAAATGCTGCTGCTGAACAAACAGAAAAGGATGTGTGAAGGCAACTGATTTTTAGTGCACCTTCAAAAATTGCAAGCCAAGCTTTCCTGCAAGAGCAAGACAAATACCATAGCCACAAAAGACATCAGAAGTGATTTTTGCAAAGGATGAGAGAGTTGGTGGTCCTCTGATTTGGTGCAGGTCTCTTTGAAATAGCCACCTTACCTTCCAGCATGTTCTAAAAAGGCCATTGTCAGGGAGAAGTGGGATGTGCAGGAAGCTTATAAAGCCATAGAGTTGGCTGGTTCTCTCTGGGGCAAATGTAACACATGGTTCCACTCTTTATTTTTGGGGAATGTTAGATACCACCTCCTTATGCCTTACTTTACTATTTGTTTAACAAAAGAGGGATGGCCCTTACACTGAGGGCCTCTATAACAAGGGCACTGGGCCGCTGGATCTGCCTCTGAACACTGGTCATTTAGGATGGTGATGATTCCTGGCTCTAAAATTCAGAAGTTGCAAAAGAGCCACTGGCTAATGCCTACCTCCTTGCACAGCAAGCCTCATCGATCTGAACAAGCTCTGACTTCTGGGCTCTCTACTGCTTCTCAGCAGATGGCCACAGCATCCCTTGCACAGGTGGAGATCTCATGAAGTCCAAATGAGTACAGTTTTTATCATTCTATCAGAGAAAAACCTGAAGGTGTCTTTAAAGAGATTAAATAGTAATTGTGTGGAAAAAAAGCCCTGCAGAGTAAGCGAAAGAAAATATGGAGTGCCAGTGTACTAGAAACCTATCAATGGGTAAGTAAGCAAGCAAACCCTTGAGCATTTTTAATATCCACTGTTAATTAAGAAAGAAAGAGGGACATGATCTGTTTTTATACAAAATCCAACTCAAGTGAGTAACTTCAGAAGAGACTGACAGCAAACACATCTGCAGTAACAGCAAATATAGCTAAGGCAGACCAAGTGATGAAAAGCCAGCAGGAACAAAGAGGAGACTTTCTGTGTAACAGAAATAAATTCTTAATGCTATCCCATCTTCAGCTAACTTACATAGCTTGACAAATATGAATAAATCAAAATCAAACAGATCTTTATCAGAAAAGAAGTTGATTAGTCTACTCTGTAAACTGGCAAAGTTTTGAAGATCGCCCATGAGAACTTAACACACTAGACATCATCAACTTAAAATAGCCTCATATTTGAGGGTCTACTGAGTATGTTGCAAAAGACATTGCTTAGTGTAGTTTTGGAGGAAACTGTAGGATGATGGAGATGGGAAAAGGGGCTTTTTTCTTCAGTAGAAGGTTGGGAAAATTCTTTCCGAATAATCATTTAAATACTGTTTGGCTTCATTATAATATTGTCCTAGTGTCAGGAGTTTGATTTTTTCCCTTTTTTTTTTTAAAAAAAAAGCATTTTTTATTGTTTCTTCTTGTTTACATTTAGTTAGGGCAAATATTCTAGGATGTTAAAGCTGAGATGCCCAAAGGACATTACAGTAACTTAGATGGTAAGTACCCGAACTCAAAAATAAACCTACTGGAAGGAACCTAGATCAAGATGCTAAGAGCTGATCAGATGTATATATAAGAAAATGAGAAATGAGAAATCAGCTTTGATAAAAGTGGTTTTTTTTTTTCCCTGTAGCTTTTGTCATTGCTGCTGCTTGCAAAATTATTCTAGGAGAAAAAAAACCCCATCACTGTTACTGAAAATAAACTGAAGTCTCACAGTCTGTGTGATTAAAAGCAGACTTAAAAGCAGATTCCTAAACAAAATACATGCTGTAGTTATGAAGAATTAAAAGGGATGAAGTGAAAGCAGCCTTCAGATTGCTTTTAGACAGGCTGCCAATACTCTACTTTTCCCCTTTTCTTTTCACATGTGGCTGTTATGCTAAACTACCAACACAGCAATGGTACAATGACAGAGAAAAGATGCATTCCTGACTCAAATGATTCTTAAAGTCACCCTCACACGCTTTACACGAAACTAAGAAGTCAACTGCTGGCTGTAGTCAACTGTGAGAATTCTCAGCAACCCTGCCATAAACAGCACACACACCCCAACTGCTCCCTGAAGCTTCCTCGTACAAAAAGCAGATACATGAATAAAGAGACGCATCGAGAACAGCATCCCAATTTAGCTTCAGCACTGAAGCTTAATATGTGGCATCACTGTTAGCCCCAGGCAGAGGTTTCCCTCTTCCTCTGATCCTTGAAACCATACACCCAACACCCATGCACCTCACCAGTTGCTTCCCAGCCAGCCTCCTGTGACCCTTGCATGAATGAGGAACCCAGAAGCTAGGATGGACACCTGGGACTGACAGAGGAGTGCTTGCCTTGCCGTGGTTTGGAGAAGTCAGGAGAATAAATGTGAATGTGGCATGCTGCAGAAGGGAATGCCTGAAACCAAGTTTTCTGTTATTTTGTGTCATCTTATGGGTTTGGGAGCCATGGTTACAGGTAGAGAAGGAAGGAAGGAGCACAGTTCAGAGGAAGAACCGAAATTAACGTCAATAGTCAACTCTCTGATTAAAGGGAGGCTGCAAGGGGAAACACTAATTAGCAGTTTAAGTGAGCATTTGAGACCTTCGAGTTTTTAATACAGAGATGAAAATGAAGTCATCTGTCCTGCTTTTCTCCATGGCATTAATATTCATGGAGCTCAATAAAATGGTGACCTAGTCCTGCTTGGATGTGACACACAAATGCTGAGAACGTGAACAATGGGGAAAAAATAATTAGCAAAGAAGGAGACAGTGACAACAAGAGAAAAATCTTCTGAAGCACAGGCTTAAGATTTGACCAAGAAAAGCTTAGGGCTGATTTCTTCTTTCCTTTTTAAAACATCACCTTTAAATGCTTTCTGAAATAAATAGGAGGTTGTAGCATATGTGATATGGGCAGTTTGTGGTCTCTATTAAAAAATCTGAAATGGACAAGAAACTTGAAAACAGAAGGCATGGCTTCCCCAGTCACGCCACACACCATTTTAACGACCCATGCGTGCTAAGAGGGAGCTGCGTAGGCAGCGATGTACTAATTCATACTTTGCATGGAATCTAATCTGCCATACTAGTGAATGGATGTCCAGCTTTCCTCTAAGGGCAAAACCATTTATTTTTAACAATAGTCATTTACTCCAACCGGTCTGTATCAATCCCTTTCCTTATTTACAGAGAAATAAACTGCTTGCTGTTTAGATAACATTCTCTTCAGGGCAGGCGTAGCTTATCGGAGTTGCCTGCTGCGAGCTGAGTCCAGGTTGCAAACAATATGCTTTTACCAACTCTACCGCCTCGAAATCTGACAACATAAAGCAAAACACAACTTGCTTTCCGAGCCTTTCTCCAGCTTTCCTCAGAATAGCTGGGAGAGACTTGGCCTGTTTATACTGAAAGTGAGACAGAACAAGAGCAAGAGAGTGTCAACTGGCTCCTCCAGGGAAAATCCTGGCCATGGGCTGGGCATCCTGTCTAGGAATTTAACCACACTGTGGTGTGACATACCCTTCCGATGGATTTTTAATCCATTCACTAAGTAGCACGCACAGAGATAAAGCCAGCAGAAGCCTGGAGTGAGAAACTAGTATTTTGTGCCACTTTGCTCTTTCATCGCTCTCCATTCACTTGCCGGAAACTTTCCCTCTCCCGCAGACTTAACTCTATCGCTGTAAGTTCAATACACGCTTCAGGCAGGCGACACTGATTTTCCCCAGTCGCTCTGTATTTGTATGCACCTGAAACCAACACCTGTGTGGTCGCTCGCCGGCCTCAGAGGAGCTGCCCTCCCAGCCCTCTGTGTCTAGCAGGAATGGCAGGCAGCAGGGAGGCAGCGGTGGCAGGCTGTCCTGCCACCAGCGCATCTGTCTGCTGCGAGACACGAAAAACAAGTCATGGACAAGCTCCATGGAAGTAAATGATACTATGAGAACAGTCTGGTGTCCCTGCCTTTTTTTTTTCATCCCATGGTCCAAGCCAAGTTGGCAGCTATCACGATCATTTTCCCTTCCAGCTGGCCTACACACACTCAGGTTTGGGCATCTCTCTGGAGTAGCCTCCAGGTTTTAAGAAGCCCACCTCTCTCCACGGCTGACACCTCTGAGATGTGTCTCAGAAAAAACCCAAACCAACCCTGGGTTAAAATTCTGTCAGGGCAATGAAGGAGGGGTGGCCAGGAAGTTTCTGATTTCAGCAACTGAACCAAAAACCGCATTCAACTATTCTGTCCAGCTCTGAAGCCCCTGGAGGTCCTGTGGCAAGAGGCACTGCTTCAGGAGAAGGTGCAGCGAGCAAGGACAACTACTCCATAGAGTTCTCCTCCTTACTTTGACAAACGTTCCAGTCTTTGCACCTCCTGTACAAGACTAATAAACTCTATAAAATACCAAAATTACCATTACCAGGGGATACATCAATAATCCAGGGATTTCTCTGTTGGCTGTGTAGTGGTTTGGTGTGCTGTGACCCACCACCTTCAAAATTATAATCCCTTCGCTGAATGAGACACAATTAAAAGTAATATATAGTATTTCAAAGGACTAAGTGCTCCCATATGGAGATCAGCTCTTTAAGTGTTGTAATTTGCCAACTATAAATATGCTGGAATTGTTTTAATGAAATATCCTGTAATATTATGTAAGTACAGTATTGTTTCCATTCACACTTCTGTTCTACACAACTATTCCAGATGTTCTCGCACCATCTTAAGACATTCCTTAGACCAAAAAAAATTAAATAACACACACACATGCATGCACATTTAAACATGTATGTGTATAAACAAATATATATGTGCATAAACCTCAAATTAATAAAGTGAAACCTAACATTACACGTTTTACATTTAATAGGGGTTCTCTGGGCATGCCTTAATCTTCTTTTAACAAACCTGCAATCATATAAGTTGAACCCTTAAATTATCATGATCCTGAGCTGTAATAAAAACAAGAATAAAAGTTTATTAGGTCAAAACCTGTCAAGACCAAGCAGGAGAAAATACAGAGATACAGAAGCACCAGAGAGGTCAAGTGCTTCTGAAAAAAAAATCCAGGTACTGTACCTTCAAGTGTATTGCAGCAGTAGGTGACTGGTTACTGTTGTTTCATTTAATAAGACTTCACATAAATTCCAGATGCTAACCATGTGATAAGCCCATCTCAGAACAGGAGGGCTTCTATTCTGCCGTGCTCCGATCCCGACTTCTACCCACCTCGCTGGGAGTTACGGCGTACTGAGGGCTGAAGGATGGTTCCACGGACCATTTTCCTGTGTTCACATCTGATTATAATGTGCGAGCAGTGTGAATGAACAATCTTTGGATTTAAGGAAAAAAAACCCCAAACAAACCCCACCTCATTTTATATAATCCTATATGTAGTACAGTAATAATTCGGGGACTTGATGGCACAGCAGTTTTCTTGGTGCTTTAATGCACTGATGGCACTTTGTTTTAAAAGCAAGGAGGGGAAAAAAAGGACAATGTTCACAGGAAGAAGAAGATTAAAAGATTACAATCTCTGAATTTTTCTCCCCATTTTCTCCCCCCTCCCCCTTAGAACTATCACACTTATTATTATTTATCTCTATCATTTTTTATTAAGGTTTCAATCCTTTGCAAAATGCTGAGGGCTCTAAGCTTTCACCTTCTTACGGTTGTCTCCTCAGCAGTCCGATTCCACTCTTCTATGCACAGCTTTTGTAATCACAGAATCACAGAATATTAGGAGCTGGAAGAGACCTCGAAAGATCACTAAGTCCAACCCCCCTGCCCGAGAAGGATCATCTTGTACAGTTGGAAAGAAAACACATACAACTAGGGAAATAAGGAGAGACTTTCTCTCTGGTTTATAAAAGAGGTTTTTGAAAGTAAAAGTAAAACCAGATTTTTTGTTATTACCCTTCCCCCCCCATTATTGAAAAAACTGAAAATCCCGATGACAAGAAAACTATTCTATGAAATATGCTGTTGTAAAAGCATTTTTTGGAAAAGGAATATTTACTATTAGCGGATGCATATTTCAGAACAAAATAAATATATAACATACAATTTTTCTCTTAATTATACAGATAGCACTCTACTTTAAAGCAGTATGTACTGTTTTTTCTCACTTTAACATTTTTAATCTCTTTGCATTTTTCTTCCTAAAGGGAAGCTTAATTATTTCTCACAGAGTCCATAAGCCTTTCTCTGGAGACCTCCATCAAGTATCTGCAACACAAGCTGAAACTACATTTAATAACGTTCAGCATGCCAAATTCACTCTTTAAAAACCAAACCCTTTCAAATCATTACAGCAAAAGGATTTTTTTGTTAAAAAGAAATCCAACCGACCACACATGTTCAAATGGGAGGCTTTAAAAATGTTGGACATTGCATGTGTGACTTGTCAAAGAAGTGTGACAGCCTGGGAGGGTGGTGAGGACACCTCTGACCAGAGACCATAAGGTCACAAAGAAATCCAGACCTGGATAGCTAGAGGAAGCACACCAAATGTGCAGCTCTGAGGTAAACCGACAAAAAACACTAGTCCTGGCTATTTGTAAAATGAAAAAGAAAAAACAATCCAAGTGCTGATCCAAATTTGTAACTCTCTTTTGTAAGCTACAGCCCTTTCACCTATGGACTTAGCACCCATGCAGCCCAGCTTCATCTCAGGGGCACCCTCAACTAAATGCTCTCAGCATCTCCAAGCCCAGACGCTTCTGCCAGGCACGATGCACATTCTACATATTTTCCGGGGTCCGCATAGTGAGTAAACACAGACTGCGCAGTGGCCTGGTGCGAAGACATGCTGGGAAGGGTGGGAAAACTGAAGGAGGCTTGCTGAAAGGGTGACCACAGTAGCCTGGGATGATTATACAAACAGTTGTGCATCTTTTGATGTTTCTTTTTTTTTCTGATAATAAGATGGTCATCTGCACGCTTCGCTTTCTGAGAAACATCACTTTATTTCTCTCCCATAAAAATGCTCTGTTTCCTCTCAGCAAACAAATTAGAGGAAGAGACCTACGATAATTTACAGTATATTAGACAGTTATTACTGCTCAAAGATATAAAACGGTCATTATACTAAGTGAGACCTTTGGTAAAATTCATGTACTGGAAATGGAAGAGTAAATTCAGGTTTGGTACCACGTGTCTGAAGTCAAACCCTCTGGGGCAACATAAAAATTCCAAAATCCCAATCACCTTACTCATTCACGTAGTTTCATCATGATTAATCAAGCGCTAACAGTGTATTCATGCCATAATAAATACAGAAGATGAGAAATTACAAGGCTGACGTGTGCGAGTGTGACAGGCACTGCTCGGCCTCCCATGCCAGTGCATCATAGCAAGACTGCGGGTCTTGACATTGTGATCTCCACAAGCACCAAGCATTTCTTAATGCAGTTCAGAAGAGGAAAACAAGGAGAGATAGCTTGTTAGTTCCTACTTACCACCCAAAACACGAGGGACAGAGTTCTGTTAAATGGGACCTATTTCACAGAGCTGGTAAAATTCAAGAGTTCAACAGTGTCACAGCCTGGCATCCACACTAAACCTTGGTTTTTATTAGCTAATGCATGTGTTACGTTTTAATGGATGCTAATGTAAATAGATGTGCTTATTATGACTTCAGTGCACTCACAATGGCTTAATAAAGCATTTTTATTGTCATCATTTATTGTCACATTCTTTTCGCACTTAAAGTGGTGTAAGTCCAAAACAGCCCCCTGGAAGTCATGGGTTTACGTAGGTGTAAATCTGGGGTTACTTTAGATGTTTATCGGCCTGAAAGGAGACCGTGGCTCACAGAATCTAAATATCACTTTGATTTAAGCACTGCTGAGTTACAGCAGACTGTAACCAGATCCTGAAGATCTGCTCAGGAGGAGTGGAGTAATAATTTCAAGTAGGGGAGAACTCTATTCCTTCACACAGCTTTATTTTTAAAAAATATTTTTAAATAAGGTATGAAAGAAAATTAGCTTTCTGAAGGTTACCAAACCATTCAGCATCATCTTGGAGCTCCTTGGTGCCTTGGTGCCTTTTACTTATCCTTGAGAAATCACAGTCTGCTATGGTCCCTTTTATCCTCCTCGCTTTTCAGATTGACTGATTGAGGTCCTGTCATTAACAGCCCAACACACTGAAACACTGGGAATTTTCATCCCAGGAAGGGTTTGTACGCAAGAAAACATAATGAAAGATGTGGGGACTATATGTATGTGGTCCTATACTAAAAGTACTATACTACATGTATGGCTGAAACGCAACTGCATGTTAAGTGAGCATAGCCAGGTTTAAGAGAGAAAAGCGATGTCAGAGCGCGTGTTGTGGCCAGAAGAGAGAAATAAGGGGACCTCTGGAGAAGGTGTGGAGAAGACCAGCAAGAACGTAAAGGATGGGAGATCATACACATCTACAGCTGCAGCTGTAAAAACAAACCTGGCCTGACATTTTACAAGAGGTCATCAGATTGAGAGCACTCAAACCCACTATTTACACATGATGGGGGTCAGGGTGAGGAGGGGGGGAAGCCAACTCTAGGAACAGCAATCCCCTGAGCCAGAGCTGGTGCATTGACTGAAAAGAAGTCAGTACCAGAAGATCAGGTGCTACAGAAGATGCCACCCAACTAAAAGCATGACTCAAGTACTGCCGTACAGGCTTCTTGAAGCTCACAATGGGTGGCAGCTGAGCATGAGAAACCCCAGAGGAGGTAAATTCAAATTGACAAAGTCCTAAATAATACATTGTGAGAGAGACACTGAAACAAATTACCCCAGTGCAAAGAAGGGCACGGCTCCACAGCATACCAGTGGTACCCTGGCAACAGCACACGTGTGTAAAACCGCACAGAAAATGCTACATTGCATTTATCACAGCAAAAAAAAAACCCAAACCCCTACATGGAGGCCTTTACCACAGAGCAGCTGAAATGCCATGGGTACCTTCTCGTAACATGTTATATATTTGAGACTGGTGTTTTCCCCAAACATTTTTCCTTGTGTCAGCAAGCTCAGACAGGAGAACGTGCTTTCACTCTAACCAGTCAGGGGTGCTTCTTGACTGTTTTCCACCCAAGCTCAGTTGGCTTAATAGCTCTCCTTTACAAGACATCGCCACGACTCAAAATTTATGAGGGAAGTTTTCTAAGGTAAAAGGGCAAGCAGGTGCTTGGTTTCCACTGACTACCCGCACATCACTCCCACATGCTGCTGAACATCTCCCCAAACTGGCTCCGTAAGTGCCTCTGAAAAGGAGGCTGAAGAACAGGCAACCCAGCTGGCACCTGCTGCAGCCAATATGCCCACGGAGACGTGAGAAACTTTTTCAGTGAACTCCCAAATATCCTCTGGATTTTGGCTTCATTAGAAATATGAATTTCAGGCCAGGTTTGCCAAGAGGTTCACAAAGATCTATGTATCTTTCTGCAGACCTAGACCAAATTATGGCTGCAGGTAAAAGCCATTAGAAAAAAACCCCGTGGTTGTTATTTCTTCCTGAAGCCAGGTGACTGTTGGCAGTTTGGCACCAAACCCATAAGTCCAACACAAAATCTGACACAGGAACAGTAAATGAAGGAATATTCCCTACAGACCTCTGCGGGCCAGAGCTGCATATTCTCACATGCCTAGGAACACCAGTTGGGAAGGTGGGGATAATAACGAAATACAAAAGAAATACAAAAGAAAGACAGGAAGCTGGGGTGAGAACCTCCTGATGTGCTAATTAATTCTTGATTCATTCTTCCGCTGTAGGCGTATAAGAAACTATTAGGGAATTGCACAAATGTCTGTGCAAGCTCTAAGCCCAAATTCTAGTTTCTGTTAATCTGGCAGAAACCTCTTACGCTGACTATAGCAGAAATAAATTATTTAAAGTGACGTAAACCAGTGAAGTGCAAACATGCCTTACCCTTCACAAAAACGTACCTACCGATTTTTGACTTTTTAAAAGTTCATAATCCTGAATATAGTGAGAAACAATGGGGGGAGAAGAAGCAAGCTCCCAACAGCACACTTGGTTTACTGAGCTCAGATTAATTTTTTATGGAGGCTAATACAGAAACCAGACCGAACCCCAGTTTCTTTTCCAGCTTTTTTTAAAGGTAACACGGGAACATTGGACAAACATAGAAAGTAGCAAATACTCAAACATTTTTTGTTCAGCAGCTTGGGGAGTTATACCCAGACCTATTCCTTCTTGGTGGACTGGGGCTGCTCATCTCATCAAAGCACTTATGTTGATCACAAGGTCTTATCAACCCATTGCAGTCAGTTGTCTGTCAACAACGCAGAAGGTCACACCTCTCATCTGTCAGTAAGTGAGGAGTCTGAGGATTTCTCCACATGAACATCTCCAGCCCCAAATGGAAGCAGCCACCAAGAGCTGCTTTGAACAGGCTGTTTTTCTTGCATTCCCCATGCTGTGCCCTGGAGTGCCACAGCACCCCGGTTTGGAAAAGGCTCTGAATTCAAATTTTAGTCCTACCATTGATAGTGTGATTTGAGACTGCCTTAGCCTCAACGTGCATTGCATCTACACATGCTAATGGTTTCTCTGGCAGAGATGCCTAAATGCCACTGTGCCACAGGACAATTAACAAATCCAAGGTGAAAAATTTTGTATCGATTCCCTGTTCTCACACCTACACGGGCTTTTTTTGCGGCCATAGCTACTGAAGGCCTGCCTCTTCAAGGAAATATTCTGTGCCCGAAACTTGGGCTGCCTCAGAGGCAGATTTCACTTCCTCAAAGACCTAGCAGAGAGTCAACTTAGTCACGCCCACACAACGCTAGAATCGCTCCCTCAGTCTTTGGGAATCTTGGTTTTGGCTTGGTTTTGTACTGAATTTCTTGGGAAGGCTGCCGTTAAGATGGAGCACCCACTTTTCAGAGACCCAAGCTGGGATCTGAAGAAACAAATCCCTGTTACTGTTCCGCGCCCAGCCAGAGCGCAGAACATGGTGGCTATGGGATATAAGAACAGCTGTCACCCCACAGTACCCTTTTGCTCACAATATCAAGAGAAAACATGTCATTTTTCCACAGATTCACATATTTTGCAGTAACAATTTCCTAGAAACATACTTTATGGTAGCACAATACACCTTTCCTGCCAGGAGTCAGCCATGAGCTGAATCACTGGAAATGTTTTCCAAAATGCCTACTTTAAAAAGACTTCCACTGGATGACTACTGTTCAAACAATGTAAACAGAGATTACAGAAGGCATCTTCATAATATGGTATTCTTTAACACAGCCACATACTTTTAAGCCCAATTTTAGGGATGCTTCCTGAGATCAATTTGAATAGCAAAAGCAGGTGGCATGACGTCCTGTGTTTTTAAGATTAAAAAAAAGGGGGGTTGGGGGTGTTGGACCAGATAGGGAGCCATGTTATACAGGTCTCTTGCATCATATAATTCAAGCATACATACCAAATCACGTCTAGATAAAATTAAGTTACAGGAAAAAAGGGAGAAAGACAGACAGACAGACAGNACCCCGCAACCTATGGATATTACCAAGGAGAACCTACTTTCCAGTACTTCCAATGAAGCATTCTGGTTGGGTCCCATGTCTGGGCAACTTTTCACAACTCAAAAGGCAACCTTTAGTCCTATCTAGGCCGCATTCCTTTTTGTTGCTTGCCTGTTTCCTCCCTGTTGACATTTGTGCAAACCACAAAAGCAGTGGCAACAAGAGATTCCTTCACACAAATGGTGCTACAGTTCTGTAGCACCTTGAAAAGCTTACTATGAAATAGAATGACAATAGAATGACTCTAAGGATCCAGGAGACAGCCGCAGAAGTTTGCACACTGTGTATAGATAAACCCTTCTTTAACCAACTGATTCTCCATTTGAAATAATTACCTTTGGTCTAACAGTTCCAACACCTCCTCACGTGAATAGATGGAAGGATAAAAAACTGTCATTCTACCTCATTTTACCTCCTTGCTGTCTGATTCTTCAGGGATCTAATTAGCTCGTGTGGCTATAAAAAGTTGATGAAAGACAGAAGAAATGTTCTTAAAGTTTTAAGGAAGACAACAATCTACACAGCTCAAATGAAGATAACTTATAAAATCAGTTGTTTCCTTGTGAACACCTCTAGAATATTGGACAGAACCAAAATTTGCATAGAAACACAACACAGCTAAGAATTTACTTCAGCTCACAATTCATCTGGTTTTTACTCTTTTACTTCTCTAGCTTTCTTATCTGGTTTCACGTGCCTGTTTCACTTTTTAGGACTCCTGTTTTTCTGATAAATAGCTTTTTGTTTACTGACCACTTGCCTAAAGACTGTTTTTCTTATGGCATGAAAAGAAGTACCAAGGGGGAAAAAATACATTTCTCTATATTCATTTGCTTCTAAGATACTTCTTAATATTTGCAAAGGTTCTCTTCTAATCCAAAAGCCTTGAGGCATTTTAGAAGGTAAATGAGTGATTAGAGGCATTCCTGCTGTAATTTATACGCTTTTTAAAACCCTAATTGTTCTGAGTCAAGGATTTCATTTTTCCTGAAGTGCCAAGTTTAGAAAGCTTCGAGGTGCGTGGCAAGATGTATCCAACTGATCAGTCTTTAATAGATTCTGGCCCACATTGGTGCATATTTTGCTTCATATTTTAGAATATGGAGATTACAGTTGTTCGGGAAAAAAAAAGCCCAACAATATTTTTGATTACTGGTTGAAAAATGCTTTTCATCAAATGAAAATTACCTTCTGAATTTTAAAAAGTCTTGATCGTCTCTAATGTTAAGTAATGTCCTCAGGACTTTCATTCATGCTTGATGTATCTTAAAGCAAACATGGAAAAGCTTGATATGTTAGCTCCAGTAATCTGCCATTTCAAAATCTGAACCAATAAAAATCTTCATAATTTGTCATCACATAACATCTGTAAAACATATCATATCATATCATATCATATCATATCATATCATATCATATCATATCATATCACAAATGACTAAGAAGAAAACTCTGCAGGCACAATATTGCCATGCAAGCAGCAACACTAGGCGGAGGCTGTACAGCAAGAAGGAACTAGCTTGAATGGGAGACATCTATATGTAATTTATGTACACAAAAATATACCATGCAAAGAGAGATGTAACAGGCATATCTCAAACTGATAGGCAGGAAACACATAGAATTGGAGCTTGAGGTACAATAAACCTTAATTTTTAACTACTGGGCAGCTGAAATCTTAATTCGTCAGACCAGCATAATTTTGTGCTGGATTTAGAGAAAGAGAATACCTGAGGAATGTCTGAGACGGTAGAAAATATGGAGAGCATAACATTAGTACAGGGACCTGCTACTTTGTTGTTTGGCAAGCAGAGTGGTCTGCGTAGTTTCTACCCTTCAGAGCATCAGAGCAAGATTCCAGCAAAAACACATGTTGAGGGAGGGGAGAAGGGAGGGCTGGGCATTCAACTGAATGAACTTACTGTTACCTTTTTTTTTTTCCACCCTAACATAAGTCTTCTTTTTCCTGATACTGTCTGAATTTGAAACATCTAATTTAATCCATTGAAAGGCCCCGTCTTCCTTTTATTTCCTGTCTGTACTGCAGCAGTCGCCTGTTTCAATTATGACTTTCTCCAGCTCCTACATTTTTCGTGCTCCAGCTGGCTCAAAGTGCACTTCCTAGGAAGGTAAAATGCACTAACTGTGCTGATCGGAGACTGATAGCTGGAAAGCCACAATATTTAATAGCTGAGCTGATAAGAAGAGGAGCTGACAAAAAAAAAAAAAAACCAATCCAACAACCCACCACCCAAAAAGAAAAAAAGTCAAATCCACAACAAAAACCCAACAAAAGAGCCCCAACTCCAACACAATTTTGAGCCTAGAGAGTATTATATAGCTGCACATTCAATTAAGAACCCACTAAATACATATATATACACACACAGAGAACTGCAAACTGCTCACGTAATTTCATATTCCTATGGTAAATGTCATCCACTTCTATGCCTGTGTGTTAAATGCTTCTTTCCTGCTTCTCAGTCAGTTAGTGCTGACTGGGGACTGACTCGGTGCAATTATTTCAAGGAATGGGATTGTGGAATTGATACGGCACTACTGCACACCCTTTTCCAGCTAAAAATAAGATTGTTCTGTAGCTAAGACGGGGAAAAAAAAAAAAAGTCGTCATCTCTGGGTTGTAAACACCAGTAAAAGTATTTTTTCTGCTTTATGAAAACCACAAATTTTCCCCCTGCCACTTTCCTCCTTACTCAGAGGGTACTTTAATTACAGTTTAATCTCTCTCAGTAAGCACCCCTTGAGATGTTATTGTCCAAGCACTGTATTATCAAGGCTACAGCTACAATTTACTGCAGTAGGTGGGGGCTCCTTTAGTAAGTCCAGAAGGTACCAAATTCATCAAATACAAAAGGAAAAGTAGTTTGATTACTTTATTACTAAAGAGCAGCACAAAGCATCACTCGACTGTAGCAAGTACTAGTTCAACGATTAGAGAAACACTGCAAAGGCAATGGCCAATGCCATTAAATCTGACCGAAAATTTGGAAGTCTACAAAACTGTTCAGTTGCTGTGACAGCGTAAGTATGCGAGAGTGGGGTATGGAGCAAAACCAATCAAGGAGAAAATCAGGTTGTTAGGTGTGAAATGCAAAACACAGAGATATTTTGTTTTATAAGGTGGTATGGAAAATGAGGAGGAACTAGTAATTTAAAATAGAAAAACAAATCACTAACTAAAATCTACTCACTTTTCCCAGCTTGCTTGTGCTGTGGAGAGCACAGCTACCTGATCTTTCAGATGGGGTTTATATCTATGCTCGCCCAGACAACCAAATTATATCCCAGGCATACAGCATACAAACTCATCTTATCTCAGATGTGATGCACTACTAACATGCAAGAATATATTTGGAAAAATATCTTTTTTTTAAATTTTTTTAAAGCCCAACTCCACCATCCCCCGTCTGCTCTCACAGCTCCATACTGCACGCAGCAGGAACTTGTTGCCAAGCGCACAGATACGATATGGTATGTAGACAGTGACCTAAAGGGAATATTTATTTCTGTGCAGCATAGTAGGTTATGGTTACAGCTATCAAGCTGCTTCAGTCACTGATTTATTCACCCAGAAGGACAGATACAATATTTTTCTAAATCTGTTTCCTATTAACTTTTCCTACCCGCCCCCCTCACCATGGCCACCACCCTTCAGGATTCCTAAAATGGATGAAGCCTCTTCTTTTCTCAGCCACAAACCAAGGTATACAGTATATAAAAAGTCCCTCATCCTTGAGGCGATGATCAAGGAACAGGATATCCTGCTTGATACTAATGCGGGAAGAAAGCTTGCTCGCTCTCACAGACTTTTCTACCCACTGGTGCCTCCAGAACCAGCCTACGGCACTCCTCTGGGGTGGGGGCAGAAGAGGAAGAGATGATTTGAGGAGCTGAATCTGCCAGGGGATGAGGCAGCATGGCACCGTGGGCGCTGGGCAGCAGTGAGGAGCTGTGCCACAGACACCGTGTGTTTCTCAGGAGCTCCCCAGGCCTCCACTACTCCCGCACGGCACCGTACTTTGAAGGAAATGTTACTAAAAGTATTTGTAGCGGTCGTGACAATGGAAGGCATTCCAAAATCTGGCTGCAGAATGTGGAGAAGCTCCTAAACAACATGCCTTTGAGGGGGGTGGCATCCCCCCACCCCCAAACCAACACAGAGAAACAGGGTATTTCTCACACATGGAACTGGTCAATCAAGAACAGAAAAGCCATCTGGGGATGGAAAACTTGATAGAGGCAGAACCCTCAGGTGCAAACCCCCCCTCCTACAGCTCGCAAGCACGTACCTCCCTGTTTCAGTATCCACTATCTTGTTGTCTCCTGACTTCTGCGAAATTGCTGTTGATTAAAGACAGACGTTGAGGAGATAAACTTTTTAATAACTGCTTTTATTTCCCACGGCAAATGTTTATGCATGTAGCACAACACCTTGCTCTTTTAATTTGTTTTAAGACATTATGCAAATGGCAAGATCTAATCAAATGACAAGTGAATTAGCCACACAAAGGGCAGAGCGGCTTTTGGTTTTACTCCTCTTTAGCATGTATGATACAGGTGGGTCTTGGTTTATATTGGTATAATCTTACTAATTGAAGGGGAAATAATCCTGATGTATATCCATACAAGTCAGGAGGACAACAAGAACCACAATCAATTAAGCATTAAAAAAGTAATAAACAGAAAAGTTTTTCCTCCTAGATAGAAATCATTGCAAAAGAAACAAAACCGAACTTAATTACTTACACACAGAGCTATGAGCTCAAACAATGAGATTGCATTAAATCCCTGTAGACTCCTTTCTACATCTTTAGTCAACCATCTTCGTTAGGAGTATTTAGCCAGGGAAAGAAAGGAATTAAAACCCCACAGTCATTTCAGGAACAGGGCTGAATTAATTCTTGCTTATCGCGGGGTGATTTTTCACTAGTAATATTTTTTTCTTTTTCTTTCCCCCCACCCCTGCACCCTCACCCTTTCAGTGCTATTTTCTGAGATTGTTTTTATGCTGGTGTAAGCCACTAATATTTCAGCCATTTTCTCCACTGCCTGGACTTACTAAATACCATGCCTCATAAAACAGGGATTTAAATCTTCCCAGAATAAATGCATTTTATTTCTCGCGCTGCCCTCTCCTTCCCCACCCAAGGTTTCTACTATAAATGGCTAGTTACAGTCCAATCAAGGGCATAAAAGGAACTGAATAAATAAAACTATGAAGTAAGTGTAAAACATTAGTGTCCAGACACGCTAGATGTATGCAGGTACTATGAAACTTCCACAGCTGTATGAGCCTGGAGCTCATGCGGTGCCACAGGTTTAACAGGACCCGCTACCAATAAGAGTTTTATTTGCTTAATAAATTACATTCAAAAGCACAATAGTCCAGGCTCTTAGCTGTAAAATTGCCAAATATTGTCAATGACTGCTCTCCGGTTATAAATAGTAAAATAATGCACAACTCATTAGATTTTTGATTCCCTATGCAATTCTTTCTAACCATTACTCAGAAACATAAAAAGTCACTCTACATGACATTTTATGGGGGTCATAAATTGCTATGAGGAGATGACATGTGATAAATTTGTAGTCAGGGTGAAAGGGACCCAGCCAAGCCAAAAGTGTAAATTAAGAGTTCGGGTAAAGTGTGAGACTACATGAAACAATACCGAAATCATAAAGATGGACGGATAAGGATTAACTACAGCAAAAAGGGGTTTACACTGATGGAAAAAACACTAATAGACCTCTGCACTGAAGACAGATAAGTTAACTGTGCCTAGTAGTATATAAAAACCTTAAAATCAAATCTATTTCAAGTAACTTTAATGTCCAAAGTAAGATTAATTAAACTTGAAGAACTGTACAGCAGCCATCTCATTTAGATGAGCCAAAGTTGCAGGATTTTCTATTTACTTTTCAAGAAGAGTTTTGGCAGCTCTACAATAATTTTACTAGACCATAGGGAAGATAAATGTTTCACTGGACAATGTTCCTAGAACATGAAATAAGTTCCTTATTTCTCTTTAAATAAAGGACCTGATTTTTTTTCCTTTTAAAACCAACATAAATGATCATAATTTTGTTATGCATTTACATAATTAATTAACATATGACAAAATACTTTGAAACTTCCCAGTGCAGGCTTGCATCACAGTATTGCTTTTCAGCATTAGGAAATCAGGCTGAGCAGCTTTTCTTTCAAAGTGTATCTCAGTCTTCTTGAGTGACACTAACATTGAGATGATACTGTGAAGCAATTCTTGTAATCTTGCAAAATTTAGGGTAATTTTTCACAGTCTGGAGCTGTCTCAGCTCTCTAGATGAACTCCTGAGCCTGTGATCATACCCTTACACCTTAACGGAGGTCACAGTCAGCAGGAATATACCCTTGAGGTTCAGCATTTCACCGCAACAGTTGAGGCACTCAGGCCACTTGTAATGTCAAGTGCTGAGGTTGATGTATTTGGTTCTCACTGAATATTAAACTGACCTAATGAAATTCAAAGCTTCCCAAGAGCAGCAGCTATATTGTCTCCCGTGGTTCTCACAAAGACTTCCTAAAAAAAGTTTTTACTTGCTCCATCTGTACAGTATTGAAGCCCCTCTTTTGCTAGGGTTGAAGTTGGCATCTCCTGACCAAATGACTCCACGTCCCCAGTGTTATACAATAAATGTTCACCTCACCATCTTGGTATATACATTTCACTGCTAGGAGAGTATCTAAAAAACATCTCTCTACTAAGAAATGCGCCAGTTCTTTTGGACAAAAGCCATGGCAGAAAACCCGAAGACATTTTGACAACCTCATTCTCAACAAAAGCCTTCATCAACTAATACCATTGCATCTGTAATTTTATAACATAAAGCAAGATGAAGTGTTTTTCAGGAGAAGCTATAGATTCCATTAAGCCTAAGGATACAATCTGGAAAGAGAACACTAATTTTCACGCATACAAGTGTTTGTTTCAGGTCTTGATCTACTTCAGTTAGTGCAGTAAATGGTACCACCTCCTCCTTACAAACTGCACTTCGTCTGCAAGCTTTCAAACAAGTAGACCTACTCATGCATCCTCCTCTCTTCTTAAACAGGGCAAAGTGCCTCACGGCAATGAACATCTCCCCCCGATAAATTAACACAGTACGAGCAAAGCGCTCCCGGTGCAAGCGCAGCAGCAGGCCAGCCCAGCGGCCGAATATCAGGCTAAGCGGCAGGAGACTGTCCTATGTGCAGCCCTGTCACGATTTGACCTTTGGTACTTTTCTAACCATTCCCTCTTTCATCCTTTATCTGGCCTGTCTCTAACGGACTGACAGTCCTTCGGGGCAGAGCCTACACTCTTCCTACATACTTATGTCCTGCCTAACACAAAGGAATCCCAATCTGCTTTTAGCACTATGCAAACACAGAAAGAAAAATGCAGCTTCTTCCTCTGGGACCTTGCAATCTCAGGCAAGGGACAACAGACAGATACATCAAACAGAAGAAAACCACAAGGTAACCGAGGGCTTCAAGCAGTCTGTCTGAAAAGCAGAAGCTGGTTTGCTTTGAAAAATACAGTCTTGTCTTAATTCCTGAAGGCTCCTGTTAAAATACCATGGGTACTCCACCAGTGGTTGTTTTTCTATGCTCTTTAAGTGAAAATACTGGACATGGCCAGTCCTTTTCCATCTGAGCAGTTTAGTTCCACTGTTGTTTCGTACTGTTTTTGGAGGATGCTTCCATCTGTTGCCTCTTAAGATCTTAGAGCAGGTTATTCTTCTGTTGTTCAGACATTGTGCTTAAAGACCAGAGGTCCTGGACTGAGAGATAGGTCCCAAAATACTACTTCAACATAGAAAGGAAGGGGCAGTGGTTTAAACACAAGCTGAGCTTAATATCAACCACCGTTCTTGTCCATATGTGTGCGATAGGGGAAACTAGATCGTGTTTATGTCATCTGAGTGCAAACACACAAGCATTTGAATCCCCGGTGAGCTACAACGGCTATCAAAAGAAGTTTAGGAGGTCATGGGGAATGCATGATGGATTTATTCTAAGGAGCAAAAAAAAAAAACAACCTGGAAAAATATCTGCAATGAACTGGGACATTTCCTATGCTTACACACATGCCATGAATCCCAACTGAGTCAAGGGCAGCAGTAAGGACATTTGAGGGAAGAATTTTGCAACCTCCTAGTCAACTAATGATTTTTTTCATGTCCAAATGAATTGGGTCCTGTCACTCTAAGACCTAGAAAAATCAGGACCTTGTAGAGCTTGCTAACTGACATCTCTCTCATTCATGAAAAGTGTAATCTGCTGGGCCAGTAAAGAACTATAAATATGATTTTTTACTCTATTTCGTTTTCATATTGCTGGCTCCCGGCCACTTGGATTTGAATAAATCCATCACCGGAAGATTCCACATGTTTGCTATTTGAGCAAACATCTGTTGGTTAAGCTGCTGTTCCCCTGAGACTAGGGCCTGGCTGCTCCACCAGTCAGCTTGGTGGCTTGGTTTCCCTTGTATGCAAATGCATATTGTTTTTATTAGCTTGTTCCTTTTCTCCAGCTACGGCAGGATCTGCATCGTGCTCTGACGTAAGCTCAAATGCTTGGAACCCTTTTGTTGCTCTACTTAGATAGTCCTGCTAGTCTTCTGGAGGATTGCTAGCTGGCTACTAGGGACTTCACTGACAGTTATTCCTTCATTAAGTATTTTCTAAAGGATATTTTTTTTTAATGCAGGGAATGGTCTAGACCAGAAGTCTTTCTGTCAATATGGTTACCTTTTTTTTTTCTAAAAAAAAAAATAAAAATTATGTGGAGCTGAGCATGCATTACCCTTGGTCTACTGTCATGACTGCTTCCAAAATCTTGCCCCTCCTTTATTCCTCCACCTTTTTTGTTTCACTTGAGGCTTTTCTATCTTGTTATCTTCCTGCTTCCTCCTTTACTTTCCTCATAGACTAGCCTCTCATTAACCATCTCCCACCATCTAAGTGAACTGTTAATAAAATAAGTAAGAGTTGATTAGAGCAATCAACGGTTATGTAACAAATCCCAAATGAAACACCCCCCCACCTTGATATGTCTGAGCTACAGCTTCAGGCAGTTTGCAGACTCAGGAAGACAGTGGGGAACTGGTTATAGGCTATGCATTCATGAGTCACATCTCTGGTCTAGACACCACTGCTTTAAACTTTCCTTTAAGGATTTGGCTGTCTACGAATGAAGTTAGTCTCCGCTTGAACAGAGCAACAGCAGGCAGGCATAGCACAGAGATTTGTACTGGTCTTCTGGTAAAAGAGATAGGCTCCAGTGAGAACAAAATGTTAGTTTTATTCTTCAGACTAATTCCATCCTCTCTTTTATTGAAAAATCTATATTTACTGTCAACTTGCAATCTCTTCCCTTAACCACTCTATCTTTTTCACCTATGCTTGTCTGTTCAAGAAAGCTCTTGCACAGAGGATTACAACCAAGTTTCTAAGGATGAAATACCTAGAACACCCTGATCTAAGCAATGACTTCTCCATCTCCAGTTTCCCAGCATGATTTTTAGGTTTGGAATCATACTGGAATACTTGCACATTGGAACTGGTTTTGAAGTACTGAAATTGTCTAAGTGAAGAGACATTTTGAAAATGTGATTTTTCTTTTAACTGGACAATGGTGGCTATTGCAATTTCAAGGCAAAAAAATTATTAGTTCAGAGTTGCTTCTATTTTATTTTTAAAGAAAGGACAGTTCTATTCTGATGACATCTGGACTGGCAAAGTCCTCGCAACAGGAGTCCCAGGGATACCATGGGTCAGCCTGCATGGAAGCAGTTGCAAGAGAAAGTCAAGAAGTACTGAAAGCAGAATTTGCTCCACCAATCAGTTTAGCAAAACAAACACTTATTTGGTCCTGAGGAGGTTAAAAAGCAGGATTTTATCTCTCTCAAAGAAATATTTTTTCATTTGGAAACTGTTTTATAGAAGAGAAAAATTTGAAGGAGAGCAATTCAACTGAGTTCAGTTTCCCAGTTTTTCCTTCTAATTTCAAAGCTTTTGTTTCTGAATTTCTCAGGAGAGAGGGAGAAAAACAACCAAACATTGCAGGGAAAAAAAATCCACCAAATATTTGACTCAGAATTCACATTTCCTCTAGCTATCAGAAGACATCTGGTAGCAGCCTGGAAAAGAGGGCTCCTGCATCCATGTGAAGTCTGAAGCAAGCGCCTCTGAGACACGTGTGTCCCATTGAGAAGGATGTTACCCAACACAATTCCTCAGATTCATGGCCTAATCTGCTGTTCAGCAGGGAACGAGCTGTATCCAACATCAGCTAATGTCTTCTTGTCACAGTTTTCATATACGGAGCCAAGAACTTTGGCTTTTGGTAGGCGCCACACATTTCTTCATGTTAAGTTGCTTTTTGGCAAAAGGTCTTGTGACAGAGTAGAAGACAGTGCATTACCAGACAATTAGCTGAATTCCAGGAGTGACTGAGCAGACAAAAATGAAATCAGAAGTCCTCACCATCAGCAATGCATTTTACAAGCCCAGTTGGCCATTAAGAGCTGTGGCCACCTGGGCTAAACTGGGTGGAGTGCTTGCTGCCAGCTGGCCTTGTCATCACTTCCCCTACATGGCTACTGGCCTTGCAGTCAGAGGAACAGACAGGTGATAAATTGCAAAAAGAACTAGAGGACCTCTTGTCCCAGCAATTGAATTTTTCAGACCAAATAAATGGACATTTTCCCATTGAAGGAAGCAAGGCAGCACATTTGCTTCAACTTAAGAGCAAGAGTAACTGAGGAAATCTCACACTCTCACTGTGCATATGTGGTGTGAAGGGAAGGAGGGTGCACCCATCAGTCAAAGGCAACTGTCTCTGTTGAGGGCAGGAGGCACCAATGCCTGGCTCCAGGAGTCCTTTTCTAAATTTGTTCTAGATCTTACGCTGTTTTAAATAAGATCACCGTGGCAGCATGAGTTAAGTGGCTTTAAAACTTGTTTGGCAACACCTTCCCCTTCCACCCATTTAAGGTCTGACCCAGCTAAGCACTTCTGCCTGCCCTTCTCTTTAAAGGTCTCATCTAGCTCCTTTGAACTCAGCAGACTATTCCCATGCTCACATGCTTTGCCAAACACCATCTGGAACTGCACCAGCTCAGCACAGATATGATCCTCCAAGGGTTGCATGGGTGTATGCATTCCTTGCACACTGGCATTAGACAGATTCCCGGTCATCCCTACCAACATGAGAAGTCTTAAGGAAGTCAGAAGATGAGGACCTAATTTTAAGGGCTACGTTTATACCTGCTTAATTGGTCACGACTCGCACTACACCTTGCACTGCTGTCAGACTGCTGTTTTTTGGTCCCAACTTTTTTCTCCAGAAAACCTTTGGCAGAAAAGCTCACTGGGTGGAAAGAGGCACAGAAGCGGTGGAGCCAAGCTCCTAGAATCCAAATTCCTAAAAGGTGTGTTATGGAATGAAATCTTAGAATAATGAATGAGCATGGCTGCTTTGGAGATACTTCCCACAGCTTGAAACGGAGATGTGGGAATGTCTATGCTTGTACTCAAGCTGTTTGCATGTACATTCAGTAGAACTCTAATATTCATCACTCGGCAGAAATTGGGCTGATATTAAAGCAAATATTTCAAGAGAAGATTTATGCCCAAATCTGCTTCTACTTAAATTGTTTCTAAAATATGAGTTCATTCACCACGTGCCTAAAGCAAGGACCAAAAAGAAACAGCTGGTGCACGGACCAGAGGAGAAAAGCACATGCTTGATGAGATATGCTGATGCAGCACACTTTTACGTATGACTCTGCACTAGTGAGCACTCTGCCACAGACCTGACACAAAAGGGGTAAACTCAGGTTGCTCCTGCTCCTCAGATGCCACTGGAACACCATGGAGAATTCCAACAAGACTTTTTCACTCAAAACAAGAGAAACCACACCATAAATCCCTTGAGGTAATGAGATTTACAAACCAAACATAAAACACATTTAAGGTGTCAGTTTCTTTGTTTAACCAGGACTTAAATGCAGCAAATGGTTCCAGTAGGTTCATAGGGCTGCTGGCAGAGCAAGGAATGTTGCGGGACAAGAAACCTGAAGGCATTACTGAATGCCTTCTTTGCTTCTATCTATACTACTGGAGACTGTCTGCAGGAGCCCCAGATGGCTGAAGATCATGGGAAAGTCAGGATGAATGAGGAGTCTGCCTTGGTTGATGAGGACTGGGTCAGGGATCAGTTGGGCCGTCTGGACATACATAAATCCATGGGTCCTGATGGGATGCACCCAAGGATGCTGAGGGAGCTGGCAGGAGTCATTGCTAGGCCACTGTCCGTCATCTTTGGTAAGTCCTGGGAAACAGAAGAGGTGCCTGAGGACTGGAGGGAAGCAATTGTCACCCCAGTATTCAAAAAGGGCAAGAAGGTAACTACACCAGTCAGTCTCACTTCCATCCCAGGAAAGGTGATGGAACTACATATCCTTGGTGCTGCCTCTAGGCACATCAAGGATAAGAAGGTTGTTAGGAGCAGTCAGCACAGTTTTGCCAAGGGAAAGTCATGTTTGACTGACCTAATAGACTTTTATGAGGATATAGCCAGGTCGATTGATGATGGTAGGGCAGTGGATGTGGTTTACCTTGACCTCAGTAAGGCATTTGACACTCTCCCACAGCATCCTGGTGGACAAACTGAGGAAGGGTGGCCTGGAGGGTAGAGTAGTGAGGTGGATTGAGAGCTGGCTGAAGGGAAGAAATCAGCGAGTTGTCATTAATGGGTCAGAGTCTGGCTGGAGGCCTGTAACTAGCAGAATCCCTCAGGGGTTAGTACTGGGACCAGTATTGTTCAACATATTCATTGGTGACCTGGATAGCAAGTGGACAGCGAGATGTCCATGAGCCAGCAATGGGCCCTCGTGGCCAAGGTGGCCAACAACATGCCGGGGTGGATTAGTAGGGATGTGGCTAGTAGGTCAAGAGAGGTCCTTCTCTCCCTCTACTCTGCCCTGGTGAGACCACACCTGGAATATTGTGTCCAGTTCTGGGCCCCTCAGTTCAAGAAGGACACAGAACTCCTTGAAACAGTCCAGCACAGGGCTACCAAGATGATTAAGGGACTGGAACACTTTCCTTATGAGAACCGGCTGAGGGAGCTGGGTCTCTTTAGCTTGGAGGAGACTGAGGGGTGACCTAATTAATATTTCTAAATATGTAAAGAGTGAGTTTCAGGAGGATGAATCCAGGCTCTTCTCAGTAATGGCCAGTGATAGGACAAGGGGCAATAGGTCCAAGCTGGAGCTTAGGAAGTTCCATGCTAGCGTAAGGAAAAACATTTCACAGTGACGGTGATGGAGCACTGGGACAGGCTGCCCAGAGAGGCTGTGGAGTCTCCTTCTCTGGAGACCTTCAAGAACAATCTGGACATGTTCCTGTGTGATTTAATCTGGGTGATCCTGCTCAGGCAAGGGGGTTGGACTAGATGATCTTTTGAGGACCCTTCCAACTCCTGACATTCTGTGATCCTGTGAACTTGTCTCACTTCTTAAATTATCCTGTACTGTTTCATGATGTACAGCACACCTCCCCACCCCATGCACGCCACCAGTAAATCCCTAGCCAATTCATCAGGAATACATGTCTTTCTACTATCTTTAATAATTATTCTCCTCGAAAACATCCACCCCCACCAAAGTTTTTCATGGTTACAAGTTAACCACCTGCTGAGTGACCAAGATGCTGGGCCAGTACTTCAAACACATACCACCGCTTTCATATACGAGTAATTTTATGCTCAGGAATTATGTCACATGAGTCATAATACCCCCCGAATTCACTGTCTGGAGGATCGGGGTCCAGAATTGTCCTCAAGTTCAGCAGTTGCCAAGTTTTCCTCCCAAAGAAAAAAAAAAAGAAAAAAAATGCACTGCCTGTAAGATGTCCAGAAATATTGGGGGTTTATTTTTGACACATAACTAGAAAAATTTATCTTATACCTGGAAATGTACCTTGTACTTGGAAATTCCCCTTCTTGTTCATACAGATAAAAAGTCTCTGCACAGAGCAAGTTTGACTGCTTTTCTTTAGCAACACAAAAACTCAACCCAGCTTCACATAATAGCACAGAACGAATATTACAAACTAATTCAGGCAAGTATTTAATGTATATGTTGTTTTGGCATTCTAAGTTTAATACAATCATGATGTAAAGCGCTGGGAAATCAGCACTATACATGCTTGTAGCAACCTTTATTTATTTATTTTACCTCTAGTAACATATTTAACAAGCTGGAATAGATTTTACCCTTTCTAAACTTGCAGTAGATGTAACCAATACATTCTTCTAAAGAATTACTCTGTTAGTAGGTATTGTCTCTAAATACAAAAATATTTAGTGTTATTTCCAGACCCTTACTAATACAGGTCATACCACAAATTTCATAGCAGTAGTGAGAAATGGCGATTAACTGGGGAAAAAAAACAATAGTGTTGTTCAAGTGAGAGGAAAAAACCCACATTTGAACATGACCTGCCCTGGCTGCGATTCAACTAAGTCTTCAAGCATGCATTTAAGTACAAGCATGGGCATTGCTGTAAATAGGAAAGGAGTAGGTTATTCCATGAGAAACAAATAAAATCTGCATTGCTCAAAATTAGAAGCACACAGACTCCTTTCACCTTCATTTCACCCAGTCTACTCCACTGCAAATCCAGAACCTGGCTACCTGGGCTGAGTCCCCATGAACAGGTGGCCAAGCTGACCAACAGACCATCATAAGAAAGCTTCAAGGTTTAGTGATGCAGTCGTAAGGACAGCCTGTGCTACAAAACCCATATGCTACTGACTACTATTTGTAGTTGAAAGGAATACATGACAGCCAGTCCCCGCAAGACTTTCTCTGGCCCCGGCACAATTATGTTGTTATCTGGAACAAAGATATGACTTAAATTCATTAGCCACACATTCTTTTTGATATCTCCTTAACAAGTGGTAATGGCAATATTAATAGATATAATTAAGTTACAAGATCCAAAGCAGTCTCCTAAATCAATCATCTGGAATACACCTCGCTGACTATTTCAAATAGATCTGAACTTCTTCAAATAGAGAGTGGTTCAGCAAAAAATGAAAAGGTTTCTTTGCAGTGTGCAATACCTTGAACCAAAATAGCTGTCAAAGATTTTTTACTACAAAATGCACAACACAACTTGACAAAAGGAAGACTCCTCTGCATAGGGTAATGGCTTGCTACTCAAATCTTCTGGAACAAGCTGCAAGTGGGCCTGCCAGGGATGACAAAATAAATAGCTAATTCTAATGCCTTTGAAACAATGATTAAGTTTGGAAATTATATGAGAAAAAATAAATATTTCAGGAGATACACACTTCAAAATTCCACACAAAACCAATAAACGCATTTCAGTAATGATCCTTGCAATCTGGCTGAGTAATGCATGAGGTGACATGCTTCACAGCTATGGTTTGCTATGACTCTGGCAACTGAAACCATATAAATATATGATAATTACAAATGAAAGTTCATTGCAGACATTGAATTTGTAGTATAACTGCATCACTTCTGCCTATTTTTGAATCAAGTTCTTACAAGCCGACTTACTGACAGCCCCAAGCAGTCACACCCAACTGTCACTAATACTCTTGCCATCAGTTTCGTGTCTGAAGGGGATGATGTTACCATCCAGTGGAGGCTTCCAAACTTTTTCAACAGACCAAAGGTTCAAGTTTAGCACTGCCCGATAACTAGACAGTTGTAGGAGACAGACATGCTAGAAGTTGTTCATGATGATGCTCAGAAAACATTGTCCTGAACAAATACCAGGTTCTAGAGGAGACTCAAGCAGGGAGGTGTAATGTCGTATTTGTGGTAAAGCAGGTAGAAAAGCAGCATATCAAAAAGGGTGTTTGTCTCCAAGGCAGGATCCACCTTCATGTTAACCAATGCACCCACATTTTTATTCAGCCCACTAAGGGTGTCACATATTCCAGATGTAAGACAGTGCCAACATGCCAATTCTGTGACACAGCCCCACCTGACATTTTAAGAAATGCTGGGAGGACAAGGGGCGGGGGGAGGATAAATCTATCTGGGCATTCTTTCCCTTAAAGCTAAAAAAAGAGCTTCTAATAGAAACAAACATCTGATCAGATTTAACAATCAGCTGCAGCCACTCTTTTAGCTGAAGAGAACCATGGATGTATTTAGAAATAACATCATTTGTGTAGATGCAGCATTTTAATGATGCCAGTTCCCAGGGATTTTCCTAAATCAAACAATTGCTCTCCACAGCTTTCCCAAATGTGTCATCCTCTGATGTTCACATACATTTCTGGGTTTTAATCAGTGTACTGCTGGATCAATTTTATGTGTTTAATACTAGTTACATTCAATGCTACTTTTTCCTGTCTTTCAATGCAGACTAACCCCCAAACACTGACAATGACATGACTTCATAGGTGATTAGGCTAAATTAACTGGTGCGAGAAAGCAGCAGATCATACTATCAACTGATTACAGAATTAATTCAAGTTGTCCTGCTTTTCTCAAAATTCAGGCTTTGAAAGGCTTAGAATTAGTCCTAATAAAGCATTCACGTTAAAGAATCCTTAATTAAATAGCTACAGTACTTTCACATCCCTACAACCACCTTCAGTCCAGGAGCTTTGCTGGTTGTGAACTGCATGATCACCAGTCAGGTCTGACCTTTATCAGTTGCTTCTAGTGATTATGATATGAATAACACCAACATGTAATTTCAATTCTTTCAAAAATATTTGCAAATTTGGTCCATACTGAATGAATAGCTAAATTTAAAATATTTTTTATATTGTTCTGTAAATGTGAACAAAACTTAAGGTGGAAAGGAAGAGCCTCCCTTTGCACTCCAGAGCCAAAGCTTAACCTTCTCATGTCGTATGAGACATTCTTAGTGGCTAATAATGACTTAAGAAAATGCCACAAACTTTCATGCATACACGCTAGCAGATAACTGTTCTACATAAAATGCAACTGTGCCAGGAAGAAATGGTACCTGTGATTAAAAAATTTAAATTTTGTACTTGAGCTGGGGCAGAGATTTGCAAAGAGTTTGTACAAATAAATATGCAAGACCCTTGCTTGCTATTTTAGCAATAAGAAATTGAAGAAGAAAGTATGTTCAGATTAAGCAACACAGGGAATTTTTCTGCCACTTTAGTCTCAGATGATGAAGAGAGCATTCTGTGACAATTTAGAAAGCTCCCTTATTACTATTCTTTGCAGACATGTCCCAAATACTTTTTTGTGCTTGTCCTGTAACTGATACTGTGTCCCTGTTGCCTTCATTTATTGTTTGTCTGTATCTACCGGTGATTTTATTCTTTGTAAACTTTCTGGAGTGTGTTTGTCCTTTTGTACTGAGTTTAACAGGACAAATAATGGAACTCTGGTCTAGGAATGGGTTTCCAATACAACTGCAAAACAAATAAGTTAGGCTGACTGACTAGACTAGTTATCTGAACAAAGTTATCTCTATGTCCAGGATGTGGTCCATCACTATAATGTAAAATGAGATAGGATGTGCCATTTTAACATTTTTCACGGTAAATTATTTCTCTACACTCTGCATAAAATGGCTTTTAACTTTGTGCCTCAGGAACTTTAGAGATCTTCCAGATTATGCAGGAAAAATCCATATTAAATACTTTGAAAGTTAAAAGACTTTTTAATTTATAGAAAAAAATTAAAAAAAACAACCAAAAAAACCTTTTAAAGTATAGCCCTGTTTTTTAAAAATGTATGTTCCACAGTATCATCAATACTATGTTGTCCTCAATAGGGCCAAACTACGTGTGGTCAGAACACAGTGGATCAGAAATGATGGTGATGACGTCAGAAACCCCTGTAGTAGCAGCAGAACTTGGTGATGTGGCTAGGAAAATCAATGGGGAGGGGAGAGGGAGTGATATAGAGAAGATGCAGAAGGAAAAGAACTACGTATTTTTGATAAAAACAACAAAAGCTAGACTTCAGAGACTATAAAAGACTTTGTGAGAAAGTAAAAAGACGTAATTGTTCACATTCCAAACATTTTGATATATAAACTGCCCAACCATTGCCTGTGAATAGCCCAGCTGTTAACAATTTTTCCTGCCCCCCCTCCCAGCCCCCTCCCCAAGATAATAATCAAACTTCATGCCAAGCAACTTTTCTCCAAGTGAATGATATTTTGAAAGTCTGGTCAAAACATAGCTGTGACATAATAAGTTTTTAAAGAGTGCAAGTGACTCTGAAAAGATCCCAGTCTGGGTTTGAAAGAAGACCTGGTTTATAACCCAATTAGGAAGAAAGCGCTTTCAGGCTTTCACTCTAGTGGAATTCTCGGAGAGACTCCCAAAAAAGCCAGTCCTGCGCACACATCTGTTTCCAGTGCGATGCTGGTATGCAAACTATTGTCTATTGGAAGTGTGTTGTGGTAACGTTTGCCAGGGTTAAAGACTGGGTCAATTTGATCAAGAAGCTAAAATTAGCTTCTGTGTGTTTTCCTGAAAAGAAAAAAAAACCCAACAAAAAATACTGTAAAGCTCTTTGTTTTCCTCCAAGTCTTGTTCTCAAGTTTCTGTTCGACTGTGTGAACGACCATAAAGCAGACTGTTCCAAAACCTACTTCTTCCTGATTTCTTCTTTTTAATTGATGCAAAACAGCAGCAGCCATTGGCTTCTAAAGGACTGAACAGTCCAAGCCTGTATTTCATTCATCACAAGAGTTTAAAATTCGCTAAAGCACAAAAAAACCCCCAAACGCCCCCCAAAAAAACCAACCCCACTACAGCAATAGATGCAAGGGAAAAAAAATTGTAGTGAAACTAAACCAAAGAGAATAATTTTACCTACTAAACAAATTTAGAAAAAAAAAAAACTTTTACATTTCTGATGAGGAAATTGCTTATGTTTCTGGAAATGTTTTAATGCTTTGTTTGTTAGTCATGTGCATGCACCTTTAGCTATCCATCACTTGTATCTGCATTATTACAGTCATATAGATGGGAACATTTTTATCCCTATTTTGTGTAAGAAACACAACAGCTAATTTATTCTTAAAGCACTTAATTAAAGGAAACTTCTCTATATGGAAATATTTACTAAATTAAATGCTAGTAACACTGTGCTTGTTTATGAAAGCTTTTAATTAAAAATATTTAAATTACTTATAGGTGGGGAAAACACATTAAAAAAAAAAATCACACTAAAACTGTACCTGTCATAGATCATCTGGTTTCATCTTTCCTGACCTCAGAATAGCAGGTTCAATTTGTGCAGAGGATCCCCCTTCCTCAGAAAGTTAAAAAAACACCCACCCAAAAAACACACATGAAGCAAAAAATAATCTTCACTCATTTTGCTTACACACACTGAGGTACCCACAATGGAGGCAACAGAAATGTTTATTTTAAACATTAGATAAATGAAAATTAGAACACAGAATAGAATGAAACAGGCTCAGAGAAAAAAAAAATTCAGCAAAGGCACTGATCCAGCAAATAATGTCCCATGAATGCTTTGATACCTATGAATAGTCCCAAGAACTTTACTTGAAACTACTTCACAGATTCACAGAATTGTAGGGGTTGGAAGGGACCTCCAGATACCATCAAGTCCACCCCCCCTGCTAAAGCAGGTTCCCTAGAGCAGGAGAAACATAGGTATGTGATTCTGTGTGTATTAACACTCAGTAAGAAGTTACCGCAAATATTTATTGGTTGGATTTTCTGTAAATTAGGAGATGAAAATTGATTCTATAGGATATGAGATCTGTAAAGAATTTCTCTTTAAAATGGCTGGATTTTTGTCAATCTTGATGGCCACAAAGGCCAAGGATATCAGACTTTTGCCATCAGAGAAAATAAATAAAAAAACCCCTAAGAACTATTATGTTGTCTCTGGGAGATAAATTACTGGAAATGCCTTTTACTTCAATCACAGGGTACAAAGTAGCCAGATATTGACACTGTTTCTTTGCTGTGGACTACTTTATGCACAGAAACCTCTCCTTCTACTAAAGGCAAGCTAATCTTTTAATGCTTAAAAACTGATAGGTTCTCATAAGGCAGTGTGTAATGGCACTTATTTCTGAAAAACAAAAAAAAAACAACCAAAAACCAAAACAATCCAGTAATTTTAGGACTCATTTGCTAACTCAGCATTAAAATGGCAAAGTTAGAAAAACATTAGCTTCATCTACTCTCAGCGTTCAAGGGGCTACCTTGAACTTAATGAATGTTTTCTATCTAATCACCTATAGATGCAGGACCAAACTGAAGTTAGCTGAGCAGGAGAGGTCTATTTTGACAACTGTATGCTTATTATCAGGTCTTTGGTTTTGCACTGACCATACACATCGGCCAACTCCTGTTGAGCAAAGCGCAGGCCTGTCCTCACACACACAAGAATTCCCTAAGTTTTCCCCATAGTCCTTCAAAATTTGCAAGAAGCCTGCCTTTTCAAGGGAGAGAAAGTTTAA
This sequence comes from Heliornis fulica, assembly GCA_013399135.1. NCBI lineage: Eukaryota > Metazoa > Chordata > Aves > Gruiformes > Heliornithidae > Heliornis > Heliornis fulica. The sequence continues at coordinate 157,634 of VXBZ01002780.1, forward strand.
TAGGCAAGAAGTTAAGGTCTACATTTTCTGGCTTTTCAAACTACACATGCTGCATTTTCCTCATTTTTAATCTTTTGGTCTACTTCATGGATATCTAAATCTGGTGTGCAAATGTTATATACTAGGTTACTTTCATTACCCTTGAAAAGAGAATGAAAAAAAAAACCCACACATGCATGTACTGAAGTTCCATATCTATTTCAATAACCTGGACTGAGAACTGTTTACTGGTATGAGAGACAAGGATTCTACATCTGACATTGCATTTATGTACAGTCAAACAAAAAAACCCAATAGTTTAATTTTGAAAATAATTTTGTGGTATTCCATGGTATAGCTCCATCTCTTTCTTAGATATAAGTTATGCTCTGAAGGTGATCACGTAAATTCACAATATTCCTAGTAAAATCAAAGGCCACTTGCTTAAGATCTTGAAGCATCTGGCTCTACATGAAACATTTTCATGCAGAGTTTTCCCATGGGCTATCCAGGCCACAGGCTGTAGCTGAGGGGAGCTTCTCCTTGGGAAATAGAAATACAGACAGCTTTCTGCTTTCCTGGGAACATTCACTATGTCCCTGGTTTTACTGGAGATAAGCCAATGAAAGTTAAGACAGACAGAGAAATTCTTCACTACAGTGAGTTCAACTACTTGCAAATGTCTTTCTGGAAATAGAGGAACATCTTTCCATTTTCCAATTAAGAGATGAACTTTATTTGTCATTTATGCGCCTGGGCCTGAATCCTGAAAAATAAAATTTGTGCAACAACAATGACTTTTAGAGCCACTTTTAGGTAGGGTCCACCTTTACTGAGATGAAAACGGGGTATAGTATAGCACTGATGGAAAGTGGTAAACCAGATGGGGAATAAATTTGTGTACAAGAGTGACAAACATCCCATCTTTCAACACAGTCTCAATTTAACTGCCTACCTCCAACTGGGGTAAGGAAAATCAAGGGACTCAACTGTTCCTACCATTGGTTTCATTGCTTCAGGTCATCTCAAGATCTTTACTATTTTCCTCTGAGTACTGAAATCACAGTCTGGGAAAAGAACAGAGATCTGCAGGCACCCAGAGTGCTGCCTGGTTTCTTGGAGAGGGCATCACATAACTCAGCAGGAACTGCAATAACACAGCCAAAACACAGTTTGCTTTGTTAGTTTCAACTCATGGAACCGATTCTTAGGTGCTTTCTGGCTCTACACCCCACAGTTCATCTGTCTTGAGAAGTATGCTAAACCAATGAATTTCCAAGACTAACCACAATCATGGAGACTTTCAGCTTTTCTTCTAGATCCCACAAGTCGGGTAGTTGGAGATCCAAGGTTAATTATGATTTGTGACTACTATTTTTGTATCTACAGACCAGGGAAGTAAGAAGGAACTTTAAAATAAGACTAAAACCTTTGCTACTGCTTCCAAACATACTGGATTGCCTCCCAAAAAAAAAAAAAAAAAAAAAAAAGGCTTGTCTAAGTTAGTGTTCTAGGTACCAAGACATTCCCACATGCATTTTGTGCTGTGTTTCATTATATACTTGCCTCTTTTTCAGCTCCAGAGGAATATGCAGCCCTTATTTGCTTTGGGTACAATACCTTCTTATAGTGCATTTTTCCTTGTGTGCATCACCCTTTTATTAAGGTAATCTGAAACAGCCACATACAAAGTAATGGGAAATCTCCCTCAGTCATATGCTTCATCCTGCAGCCACAATTGTGTTCACATTATTCGAACTGACGATTATGTTATTACAGAAATGTTCTTGTTCAAGTGAAATTCAGTATTTTTTCTTAAAACAGGCAGGTTATTAAAAGGCAATGTTTTAATGGCAGTATTGGCTCTAGTATATAAATACTAAAAGGAAGGGGGGAAATAAATAAGATTACTAAATTAGGGGTTTTTAAAAATTATTTAGCCAAAGTAAAACACAGTGAAGCACAAAAGAAAAAGCATACGTAAAGCCTGCTGCACAGCTTCTGTAATAGCACCATTTGATGAGCTCCTTGAGGAAAAAAACCCAACAATCTGGAAAAACATTACACATGCCCCTCATCCCCCCAAAAACCATCAAAAAACCCAACCAACCCACCCAATCCAGAACCAGAAGAGAAGTTATGTTCTGAGGAAGAAGAGTTGATGTTTTCTGTCTCCATAGCCACAATACAGATCACCCATTTACGCAGTAAGGTGTGAGGGCCACACAGGGAAGGAAGTCTTCAGCTACTGAAGATCATTAGCAGCAGCGAGGGCGGCCGCTGTCAGTTGCTTTGGACCAGTTTTCCTGCATACTCACACAAAGGATGGAAAATTATCGGCACCGCTGGGCCTCTGCCCAGGTCATCCTACAGCTGAACACACGAAACATTATGCCATGAGAATGAATGCCCTGGAAGAAGCTGAGGGGTGGTTTGAGCCCCTGCATACATTAATCACCCTGAATGTGGTCTCATGCTGGGATTCACAGCCAAGGCAGCCAGCAAGGTTGACTCCTCTGAGAAGGGGAGGCGTCAGAATAATATTAGAAGCATCAAATGTCCTCCCTTTCCCTGGTATGGAAAGCTCATCTAGGAGGTGTCAGGATAAAACATGAGAGCTGCAGTTGTACTTAGAGACATGAAGGAGTGATTCACTGTTTCATGGCACAAGTGGAGGAGGAGGCTGCAGTAAAAACTTTTACAAGGTGAGATCTAAACCCCGAATGCAGCGCAGGATTACAAAGCCTTTTTTGTCTTTTCTCAGTATTTTTTTCTTTCCCTGGGAGAGTTGAGTGTGTTGTAATTAAACTGTAAATTTCTTGAAACAAAAGCACAAATGATTATGTTCCTGACACACCTGCTTAATGAAAGTTACCCACACACTCACATGCGTTGCTGTCAACCTGTACTCTTTAAGAGGGATTCCAAGAGACTCAAATAAGAAAAGCATGCTGCAAACTGCTGCCCAGGAATAGCCACCTTTTAATTTTTAAGGAAGATAATAAAAAAGCCTCCCAAAACCCCAACACGGACAAAGCAAATATAGGAACATCCTTTTAATGTCTCCTGGGTTAAAAAGCCAACAACCAAACCCTTGGTAAATATACACTCCTGAGAAAAAGAAAATATTGATAAAGTCTAAGTAATTATGTATAATGTTGCTGATATATTAACTCTTTACAAATATGTTAATTAGCATTTATTTTCTGAGTAATTTTTTAGAAAGTACCAATCATGGGAAGACCTCTGATAATATTTATGAAAATATAATGGGTTGAAATAGCAATACATCTGCCTGATGAGACCCGATGAGCCAATAACAACATGATTGTTTCTATTGTGTTTCTAACACATTCTATTCATTCAAGAATCAAGTCACTTAATGATAGCTTAAAATTACAGGGAATCATCATGAAATGAAAGACTACAGAATTAAAGCACTAAATTTTCATGGAAAAAACCAAAACAGGAGAACCAGAGGAAAAAAACCCACAAAAACCCACCTTTTCTGGCCTGAACAAGCTCACTCCTCCACCAACAGATTCAGGATTTTTTCTTATTTCTGCTGCCCAGAAAATTCCATACATTTCTGTCTTACCCAAATGTAACAGAAATCTAACAAGAATCCAGACCTGACCCTTTGACACTCACTTAAAAAAAACAAACAAACAAAAAAATCAAATATCAAATGTGCCTAAATTCCACTTTGTACACTCTAGTATAAGCAGAAATGTTTTATTGATGAGAGAATACTGCTTTTGTGGTTATTTATATAGGAGTGGTGAGAGGTAGAACTGAATGACATCTTTCTGTATTTCACTAATCTGCAAAATATCTTAGAGTGCACTACAGTGTTCATGATGGATAAAAAACCCCACCAAACCCCCACCAAAACCCCTCCAATTCAGCATTTGTTTCATGCATGCCACCTTCTTCAAGACATGCACTGTACCTACTCTTGGCTTTAGTACCACTTCACTCAGAGAAAGTGAGTGAAGTGGTCTTTGACACAAGATGCTCCTACACCTATGACCCTGCTCAGATAGTCTTCAGAGATCTTGGCTACAAAAAATGATGTAATTTTTTCAGGTAATCTCACAGAGGTTTAGAAAACTACAATTCCACCTGTTAAAACCAAGTCAGGCCCTGAAAAATTCAAAGGCTTCGAATATCTCAATGGGGAAGTTGGGAAAGATCACTTATAAGCTTGCCTTGTTCCTATGCTCTTTTTCCAAGCTTTCATTCTTGGCCACTGACAGAGTGTTCAGCAAGACGAAATTCGGGTTTGAGCCAGCACAGCAGTTCCTATGAATAGTTAATACACTGCTGAAAGTTCAGTATTTTCATACTAGTTACTCTCACGATTTCCTTGTAATCCTCTGTGATGGCACGTTTCTCTAATCCTTCTCACTCCATCTGTAGACCAGCTGGAGTCTTAACCTGATATATCCCCTGGTCTGACGTTTCTTCAGCATATGTATGAACTGACTTGCACACGAGACTTTTGCTGACTATTTTAGTTCACCTCTCAGTATTTTCCCTCTGGGTAGGAAAGCATTGGCACTTCACGTCTGTCACTCTTCTGGTCTTCATTCAAGCAGGTTTGCAGAAGAATGCTCTGGAAGCCAAATGACTTAGACTGCAGAGAGTCTCTCTTTGACCCTTTGCATTTCCTTCCTGCTTCTACTTAATGTTTTTAGCAAAAGCATTCCAACCTTTTCAAGCTGTCACTTCTTTTGGTGCCAAGACCAAGCAAAGATAGCTGGGCAAAGCAGAGAAAACCGGTCGATGAGCAAAGATTTAAGCGTCCCAGCTGAAATACCCTATAAAGAGAACACTGCTCTGGGGGATTGAGGAGACCTGCTGTCCCCAAGTCCATACCCTGTTCCCAGTGACTGTAAGGACCCAGACTCAACTGACAGTTGCCATCCCACTTCTAAACAGTAATTAAGCACCCTGCAAAAATAAAGAGGAGCAGAGCACATGGAAGAGTCTGAGATAAATTGGAACTGTAACAAAACAGAGACTATTCAGATGGATATATTGAAGCGATGTGGATTTCAGGACTGATACACTGACAGAAGGGTACAAGCAGTTATTAAATTACTTAACTCTTTTAAAAAGAGGATGGAGACATAAGCACAGAGAAACCTTTTCAGACTTCAGAATCTCACCTTAGGTGTGATTGTACTTTGCTGGTTTTCTGGATTTTGTCCCTGAAGACCTTTAAAGGCTGGAGAACTGTCCTCGAATACATGTCTGAGCTTGAAATAACAAAGAGTTTCTGAAGAGGGTCTTGCCTCAAGAAATTTGCAGCTGGAGTTTGGCAGCCATTAGACCATAACACATACTACATCTGTTGAGCAAAGTTTTCAAATGAGTAGATGTAAAATGTAAATGTAAAAATGGTAGTGTGGAAAAAAAAGCAAACCTAATGCAATACTGATCATCTGGCCCCTACATGATGACAGCATTATGTATTTTAAGTTTATGAGCCATACAAATACTATTACATATTTTAAAACATGCTAAAAATTAAAAGTAATTACACTACGATGGTGACAGTTTATTGTTTGCAGGTGCACAGCACTGGAGGGTCTAACTCTCTGGATTAATGAGTGATAGGACGGGCAGATACAGACAGCTATCAGTCATCTTGTCTAAGCTAGGTAAGTTCCCCAGAGTTGACACGACAAAGATGATGCAACAACCCAGAACAAAAAAGCACAGGCATAGACTGGAGACTTAGATACACAAGAATCCAAAGCTATAGGAAACTCCTTTAAATTTTTTTTGTTTGTTTGTTTAGCCATCCTCAAAAGGATTGAGCCACAGTAAACACAAATTCTCTGCCTGGTATTGTCCAGATTCCTATGTAACTTATCAGGTGACATTCAGAAGTTAGCAGCCAAGTGGCATATATGGGTTGTACAGTCACAGCCTAGAGAGGTGCGATAGTTCCATAGCTGATAGAACTTCCACGATGTATGAAGACTAGCAGTTCTCCCTGTGAGGTCCACACTTGCAACAATCTGCCTGCAAGCAACAGAATTAACGATACCCATCTTCTCACAGATGTACAGTTCTTAACATTCTTCCCTGTCTCTGTTGCTCCCTTATGCCTTCAACAGCTCCTGCTCTTCTTATGTCCCCTGTAGCACCTCCCCTGGCATGAGAATACGTGAGAGATGTCTGACCAGGCAACTCCTGTTAAACAGTATGGACAACAGCAAAATTGTACTTACCATTCCCTCAGTGGGGCATTAATTTCAGTTCCTCTCCCTTCCCCAGCCACTGAATTTTAGACTTAAAGAAAATTAATTACCTGCGAGAGTCTCATTTGAAATTGTCTAACAGGTTCAAAAGCCCCCAGGGAAGAGGAAGGCACAGAAAAACTCTGTGATTGCCTAAGCCTTGTTTCCTTAGGAAACCAGCCTAAACACACACTCAAATGAGAAACACCGACTGTAGGCTTCCTCTGGTCTGGTCCCTTAATCAGCAAACATCAATGCTCGTGTGGAAAGAGAGGGGAGCATAAAGAATTTCCAGGGAAGGTTATCCCCTTAAGATATCACTACTGTTCTCAGCCCCTTTGACTAACATGCTACATGCTGCAGAAATGTCTTCCTTGGAGGATAAACAGCTGGTAGGGTAACTGTTAGATCTGGGTGAGAAATCACCGTCTTGTTCCTTGACACCAATATGCACCCAAACCTTGTCAAGTTGAGAGCAGGAAGACAAATATAAAATTTAAAAAAATAAAATTTAAAAATAAAACAGTGGCTCCAGGAGAGACCCATTGCAGAGCAACCTGTTGTTCAATGTAATGAGCCCTTACCCGTCTCTGAAATACCTAGTCTACTGGAAAGACATCAAAATTGACATTCAAACTTTAGATGGGTCCTTTAAGCATCTTAGTGGCTATTCTCAGAGCTGTCCCTGTCTCTTCTGTTGGAGTTGTGATACCACTGTATAAATATTTTCCTATCTTTGGACTAAAGAGCATATATAGTTGTGCAGACCACATACCAGAAGCTTCAGGTGGTATGTGGAAGACCAGGGTCACCTAATTGTTTACAAAATGATTCCCATGGAATAAAGCTGTAAATATAAATATTCAGATGTCCATAGATATGGAAGAACATATTACTGCAGTGTAAGGTTGAACTTGCTGGTCAGTGGTCTAAAACTGGCACTGTTGGTAGAGGTAGCTATGCCTTGAACGTGTTTTTTCTGATCACCATCAAAACTTGTAATGCTCCAGCAAATATTTTGTTTAAACAAAATAAAATTTTTGTTCTGTTATAAAAGATGTCATCAGAAAAATCCCAAGCCAATCTAATAATTAGGAATTGTAACACAAACCAATGCCTTCTCACTCTGGGGGATAAGGGTAATGCTTCTCCAGCACCCCCACACTCCTTAGGGCAGAGTTGGAAGAAGTCCAAGATGCAGTTTGATTCCTCTAGGGCTGAGTGCTGTACTAGCAGAGTCTCCAAATTAGAGTTACTACTTAAATTAGAGAAATCGTAAATAAACATTAGAGACCATGTCAGTTTATCAGGTAATGAACAAGACCATGTGCCATTTCTGCTCTGACAAGAAAATCTGAATATCTTCAGATATTTTAGTTTTCACACACACAGAAACCAGAAACAGATTTGTCATCAAAGACTCACTCCGAACCAACCAAAATAATGCTCTTCTTTCACCGACATGAAATGACGGCAGGAGGGATGATTTGAGGTGGGGCCAAGGAAAAGGAAGTCATTAAAGTCCTTGTGTAAACTCATGTTTTTTCACTGAACTTTGTAAATTTCATTTTTTTCCCCCATAAATTTCTATCAACTCCACTTGTAAACCCCTCATTTCCAGTGCAGCTCTGCTTCCATTCAGAAAGGAAGACACCTGAATTACATAAATCTCCAAAACAAAGTAACTTTTTCTTTGCAAAGCAAGACCTGTCATGAAAAAGGTAATGAAGAAGAATAGCTCGTACAGAGGGCTCTAATGCTCTCCAGCTGCTGCTATATGGCACTTGCTGATAAGACTTTGTTTTAACTTCACAATAGAGAAAGTTTGGGAAAGGTTAAAAATCAAAATACAGGAAGTAAAACTCTTTCTACTTCATCTGTTACATTTCCTCTTAAGTAGCATTTATTTTCTTACATAATTTAGTTTTCCACAAAGAACATGCATGTGTGCTTCTTGTTCTTTTTGAATGAAGAGAGAAGCAGCATTTTAGGTTGTGCTTTATAGGACCATGTTTTCAGGCAGCATTCCTAGTTTTCTTGGGAGGTTTAAAGGAAAGGATTGTGAAAGAATGGGATAACACAAGAACTCCATCGGAGTTACGAAAAGCCAAGCGCGATTCGGGATTATGTTGCTGGGACGCTTATCATAACACTGCGATATCCTATACCTTCTATTAAATTTTAAAAAGGTGTTAGTTAATTCTAAATCAAAAAATTCCAGGAATGTGCAAATTAAGTGCTATAATTCTACTTATTGCTTTTCACTGTTTATACCACAACCACTGGGAACGTGCTATTGAAAAACGTTTTACCAATAATTGCATTGACAGTTATATTCACAAACAATTTTTTTTCCACAGATCCATAGGAAAAAAAGTCTTAAAGATACACCAGAAAAAAAGCACAGATGCAAGAGAGGAATAAGGATAAACTTGATCTTCCAGATTTACAAATAAATACTTTCTTTTCATGTAATGTACAAATGTGTTAATATAGTGCCCAGCCACAAAAACTAGGATGACCATGACTAGAATCAGACCAGAAACAGAAGTGAAACCAACTAAATTATTATTTTTTTTTCCAAGAGGGGAAAACCAACAAAAACCATAAAAGATGCCCCTGGAGAGAACTTGCAGTGTTATTATTTCAGTGACTATATCATGAATATTTGGCACTTCGGAGAGGTTAATTTTAGACATACTTCAAGTTGCTTTCGCTATGTTGCAGGGATAAATATATACCCCTTCTCCCCCACCATTTTTTAATTTTTTTTTTATTTAGGGCTCCAACAAGAGACGCCAGAAGAGGCAGATTTCTATCCTATATGCCAAAATCGATGCAGATAGTGATTATTGTAGAGCAACAAGAAGCTGCATTTTTCCCTTGCAGTGTACATATGGCATCTCATTAGAGTTAAAATAACATAGGCTGAAGGAGAGCAGATCAATGAGGAACAACCTTGACTCCAAAACCCCCTTCACACACTGTGACCATTTGCTGGTAAGCCAAACTAACCTGCTGATACTGTCCTTTCAAGCATTTTTATTAACCTTGATGACAGTCAGATGTATTTCCAAATACTGAAGTCGACATCAATAATCTCTGAATCAAGCACTACTAACATCTCCCCAGGGAGGAGTAGGAAAACGCTGTTGTAAAGACTCCTAATGGTAAACCTCTGCTAACAATTATTTCAAGAGACAATGAACATTTAGCTAAAAAAAAAAAAAAAGCAGAGGAGGCTTTGTGGAGGCAGCTTAATGATGTAGGAGCCAAAGAGTTAAAGTGAAGCCACAAAGTTGTGCAGACCGCCGAAACCTTCCTGTTGGGAGTTCCTTTCAGAAGGAGCGGGAAAGGAACAGTATTAATAGCTATTGCTGGGCTGCACTTTCCCACAGGTCTGGACAGGATCTCCACATCGGCTTTTGCCTTTCTGAAAGGAAGACCTGAAACGACTGCAGACGTTGGAAAACTCTGGGCCTCACAAGAAGGAAACAGGAGGACCTGAAAGACAAACCAAGGGCTGTGCCATGCATTGCGATTGCCCACAGCCAAATGGCCACAGAAGAGGAAGAGGGGAGGGGGAGGTAATGAGAAAGAGAGAAAGGAACAGCAAAGGGAAGCAAAAGAAGGCAGCAAGCAAGCTACAGCACAGCCACAGGTCACTGTCACTTGGAGGCCACTCACACAAACCCACAAGTTCCCTGAGGAACCTGGAGAAACTCTCTGTCCCAGCAGGAGGCTTGCTTGCACAGTAAAGGATTAAAAATAACCCTCAAGAACCTTTGAAACAAACCACCTCCCTCTAACCAAATAAATAAAATTGCTCATTTGTTACAAATCACCTTGTTTTGCAGACGCGAGACACAGAATCACAGAATATTAGAAGTTGGAAGGGACCTCGAAAGATCATCTAGTCCAACCCCCCTGCCAGAGCAGGATCACCTAGATTAAACCACACAGGAATGTGTCCAGATTGGTCTTGAATGTCTCCAGAGAAGGAGATTCCAAAACCTCTCTGGGCAGCCTGTTCCAGTGTTCTGCCACCCTCAAGGTGGTTGTTCTCAGAGTTTTACCTCTGGAACACAAGAAATCACAAACTGTATCCTCTTTATTATCATGAGTAGAATAATTCTGACAAAAACTGTATAGACATGTGCAAATGTACCTGGATTTACTAAAATTTTGTCATGGTAAGGGTAAGTTGCTTTGCCATCACTGCCAGAGACATGACTACCACGCCAGTTAACTTAGTCCAAGTTAAAGTTGTTGACGCAGATCGCAGCACAAGCTTCCAGAGGGAATTGAATTATCAGAGCCCAACACATTCTGCTCCATTACAAGCAAAAGTCAAACTTTCAAGTAAATCTCTTATCTGTGCCATTGCTGGATGACTTGTGTGTAAAGACCTATACTTCAGAGGTTTTGAAGAAGGACAAGAATTTTTTTGACACTGAACAGATATATGTTCGTTCCATTAGCTTTTTATCCAAGAATATTTCACACAATTAGATAAATTTGGTTTATTTGCCTTTTTCCTCTTAAACTGAAAAAAATATTAAATCCTCTCTGACATGCATGTAAAAAGGCATTTGCCTTTGCACCCACACAGATCATCCTCTGGAAGTTGAACATGATTGCAACAAATAAATTCGGGAATGCAAAACACCAAACGAACTGGAGGCAAGGGCACAGCAGGCAGGAGCAAAGTTCCTCTTTCAAGCTTCTCAAAATAATGGGCATCTTACCAACAGAAATTGCTTGCTTTGAAGATGGGATGTAAGAGAGTTTGTGTGGCTACCACACCACTAAAAAACTCTTTAGTGTGTTCAAATATTAAATATTCCCACATCTGCCTTCAAATCTTGCAAATGAATCTTTTCTCCAGCCAGACCTTGCATTAAGCACCTCCTCTGCAGACAAATATAGAAACTATTGAGCGGTATGACCTGCTGAGAAGAAGCTGGTGTCTAGTTTAGATGAATACCTAAACTACAGCAGAGACTTTGGAATTAATAAAACCTGCATCAGGTGTACTGTGCATCAGCTTCCAGTATGTGAAACCACATTAATTATCAACCACAGTTTTAAGCATATCTTAGAAATTTTGGTTAAAACGTTCCATAAGTGCTAGGTTTTGGCAGATTACCGAGGAGAGTTTATTCAAGGGAGGATTATCCAGTGGTAAAAATCTGCCTGAGAGAGGGGGCAGGGGAAGAAAGGAATTTGTCACTATCATTAAGTTCAGCCATATCTCAGGACATTTAGAAAGCAACATAAAACACCTCAGGAAAAAAAAATATTGCTGTGTCACTTGTCTATTATAACTTTAAATTTTCCTCATACTCCACTTCAGAAGAGAGCTGTATCATGATTGTATCATGATTACACTCACTTTCAAGATTTAAGCAAGAACAGCCTAAGGATGTTTATTTTAAACAGTAAAATGCTGAGTGAAGTAAAATGAAGTCACTGTAATGATTAGCAGGCTTCTTTTTCTCTGTAAGACAGAGAAGATTTAGTTTTGCTTAGTATTGTGATGTCTATGAGTAAGCAATCATTCTACCTATTACTATTATGTTAACAACTGTAAACCACCTACAATTACTAGCATGATCCCTAACCTCTGAGAGGTGGTAATCCAGTATTGGTTGTTAGCTGTCAAATTTATTTCCCTTTGGTGAAATATACCCTGGATTTAATTACCAGTCATTCTTGATACTTTATGGAGTTGAGCTCAAGTACTGTGGCTCTGACATTTAACCCATGACCCTTAAATATTTACCAGCTTTACTGGTTGTGTACAATTATCCCTTCAAGTATATCTCAGATCCATCATTCCGCCCATGACTTACTACTCCAGTCATTCTAAATCAGTTACATCTTCTCCCTTCCAAAGGAATAGAGAACATTTAATTTTTACTCTAAAGAATAACGATAAAAATACAGTTGTACTGAACTGTGCAGTGTGGTCAGCATCTGCTAACTGCACTCTTACTGTGTTAGAGGATGACTTGCATCAGAGGGACAATAAACTCAGTTGTGTGCAGTGTTTATGAACAGGAGCATCAAACCAGATTTCTGTTACTGATTATGGGCTCAGTGTTCCTCTCCGGTAACAAGAGTGGAGTGCAGGGTGAAGAACAACAATTCTCTGACATGCTTAAATGATGACACTGAGCCCACACAAGTTTTTCCATGAGGTCAAGTTCCCATGGGTGAGAAGGTGACAGTACCAGAGAGTAGCTTCAAACCACACAAATAACTTTTCCAAGTCACAAGAACTCCTCCAGATGCTTCTCTGCAGCAGATAAAGAGGCAGATGATGGCCCTATAGAAAAGCCACCCATGCAGGCTGGTGGAGGGGAGGGGTAAAATCCATCTGACCAGAGGCAAGGCCTGCCTGCAAGGACTCCAGGTTTAGGAACAGGGTTTCAAGCAGGTATCTAGGGCCTCTAAGCAGCCAGTGAGGTTTCTTGCTTCTGCACGGGGAATTCAAAGGAGTAAAATCCCATGCAATGAATTGGATATGCTGTGCTTCCCCCTGAAGACTTCTGAGAGTTAGCAGGTCTCTACCTGACAGGGACAGCAGGTTACTCGATAATCTGAAAAACTTCCTTCATAGAAGCATCCAGTCTAGTTTAAGATGCACAAACTTCACTCTCTGCTGACAGCGCTGCTTTGGTCCGACCTACATGTAAACAACCTGGCGAGCAGCACAGGAAAATACTGCTCAGCTGTAAGCAGGCATTTTTAAAGTGTGACACATGGCATTTTACAGTGTTTGCATATGTACATGCACATACACAGCTCCATAAACAGGACCTGAGCCTAAAAAGATTTACAGTTACCTTTGATTTTACTCAGCGTGAGTTGTCACCTCGAGAGGAATGCTCGCCCGGCGCAGCATTAAGCATGAGTGCAGAGCCAGTGTCACACATACGGTGATTTATAAGTAACATTCCAAGGCGTATTAGCTTCAGAATATCCCTTTAACACAGTTAATCAGCAACCTGGCTCGGGACTGGGTGACCTAAGCTCATTGCTTCCCCTCCAAAATCCAAACCACTGCACAAAGCACTTCTTGAGAAGTTTGCGAGTTAAATATTTATTTGCATTTAGTTATGTTACTTCCAAAAGGGTTTAATTCACAGGTAATTTGAACTCTATGCAATGTGTTTTAAGAAAAGCTCAGTACTCTAGATATGGCCTTTAAAATGGCATATTATGTGTACGTGTTACCTCTAAATCATAAGCATCTAAATATAATTTTTATTTTCTCTCAAAAATAAATACATAAAGCTTTCTTCTAATATGTAAATGAAATTCCTCATGGCCCTCAAACACAAACATGCCCCACAAACCAAAGAAGACAAAAATGATTCTTCGACATCACTGGAATGTACTAGAGAAATCAAACTCAGATATTCTTTGTTGAGAGTGACTATTCATTCCTCCCTTCAGCTAGTTCTAAAACACACAGTGAAGTTTAAAATAAAACCGCTGTAGAACAAGATGACTCTTACCCTACTGAATATATTTTCCTTTCTTAACACATGGCTTCAGGGAACTCCACTGTATTTGATAGTATGTTTTTAACACGCAGAACAAAAATATTAGGGCTCTGATAACACATGTGTTATGTTTATACACTTTTTCAAAAGTATTTTAAGGTATCATTCTGGGATTTGATTCTGCATTCAATACTTTGAAAAGTAGGAAAGAACATACCAGTTTCGTGTATCTAAGTTAAGAAACTTCAAACATTTATAGGATCAAGTTCTCCAGTTCAATCAGCCTTCTTGCAAATGTGACTATAAGCCTCACTCCAAGAGCAAGAATTCATAGGATGAGGACCCTGGCAAGCCTATGAATATGTTAGAAAAAAATTCTGTATTTTATTTCTCCAAGCAATTCCTTTCATTCACCTCAATGGTAGTTGGGCTAACGAGATCATCAAAACAAAAGTCCACAGGAAAGACAGCATTGGGTTAGAGTAGCACAGCATGGCTCAAGTGAATCCCTCCATACTTTCCACTATCCTCAAACTTGCTTCACTATAATGCAAGGTTCATTGTAAGGACAGCTACTGTACAGTTTAAAATTTAAACAAACAAAATCTTTGGTTGCACTTCATGCTATTAGCATTACACAAGCATTTGCCATGTGAATGACAGTTTTCATATCTCTGGGAAAAACTAAAGTAAAAAAGAATAATCAATTTATTTCCTTTAGACCTCTGATTTAAACTGGAAACCCAGCCTTCTCTCAAGACAAAAAGAAAAAAAGCAACCCAAATTCATGCGGTTTATGTCAATCCAATTCATGCTTATGACCATGAGTTATAAAGCCTTAAAAAAAAATAAAATCACCACCCCAAAAGGAATTTAATCCTTCATCACCAGTTTCTAAAGTTAATAATGATACCTGAGATTCTTGCCTGTGTAGGAGGGGAGAAGTAAGAAATATACCCAAAGTGAATATATAACACACAGATTTAAATTGAGAGAACTGAAAAACAAGAAAAAAACTGTGGCTAAATTTTTTTTTTACTCGTATAGAGCTGTCTTTTTAGAGATACAGCTCTATGAGAAGCAGAATCTTAAAGTATCTGACACATATGACGTACCTATTTTCAAGGAAGCAGTAACATCCAACTTCCATAACGATCAGAGAATTATAAAATTATCAAATTGTAATGGACCTCTGAAGCTCATTTAATCCCGACTGATCTGGTCACATTTGCTATTCAGCTATTTTCCCCTCATTCTCCTTGTTTCTAGCTTCTGTAGGTTCATTTGAAACCAACTATGCTACATAATCTTCTGGCTTGCTTTTCACACTTAGCAAGATAATTTACAAGATGATGGCCCCTGGAAGTCTAAGAGATGCTTCAGACACAGAAACACAGCTTCTGACAACGTAGGTACTGGGTTTTTTTTCCTCCCAAAATGTCTTATTTTTATATATACATTTATTTATGGACCTATTCATATTCAAATACACATTCCATTGTTCCTCCCCCTCCTCCCTGCCCTCTGTATCTAATTTATTACTATGGAAGAATGAATTATTAGCAACCATCTTGCACAAGGAATACAGGAATCTCACTTGCCAGGATTATAGTGTCTGTAGCATGTTACAGCACAAGACATTTCTAGAACAAGCTAAGTTGTTCAGTCAGTAGTCCACATCACAGTATCATTCTGCATGACTTAAGCATCAAATTGAGGAAAAAACCCAAACCTTGATGACATGACGACTATTTGCAATGCCGAAGTCACCGACCACTGGAAGTGCACACAAGTTCAGGTCCCTTGTCAAAGGCAGCAGAAACCATGATCAGCTTTGATTTCCTTTGTTTCATCTTACCCTTGCTTAGAGCACAGATAAAAGTCATTAATCCTGCAAAGTATTTTGCATTTCTACAAACATAAATGTAACAGAAGTCATTCTCCAGGACAAGAGAGAAGTGTTTTGATGAGTTATAATAATAATAATCACTCAAATACATATTGGTTTGTCCATAAATTGCCATAAATAATGTTACTAAATGTTCAGATCTATAGCTGCATGTTCCAACCTCAACTATAAAAATGTAAACCACACCATGTTTTGCACTTTACAGTTGGAAGAAGTTCTTGACTAAGAGCAAAAAGTAAACATTATACCAACAACTGAGCAATAGCTCTGCAGCTGAACTGCACCCACATTAATTTCAGAGTTATATTAATTAGCCTTCCTGACATCTAAATGAATTACTTCACAGTGATCAAAAGCTTGAAAGAAAGACTAGGGTCTCCAACAGAGATGCACTTTGAATAGCACTTCATTCTAGTATTAAAGAGACTGGCAATTGAGAGGCTCTTACCTCTTTCTGCTTATCTCAAAGATGAAGCCAACTCTGAAGCAATCACAGTCCCGTGCAGCACCTTGAGTGACACAAGGACGCCAAGAAAAACACAAAGATCTGCTTGAACTTCATTTAGAGTAAGAGCATTAAAGATCCATGAACCTCTTAGAAACATACAACTGTATTGTGGAAACTACAGAACTTGGAGACAGAAGCAGCCTCTTGCACTGGCATTACAAAAACTAATACATTAGAAACATACCTAATCCTTCCCCACCTCAGGCCTAGCCTGATCTGTAAGGGGAAAAACTACTGTCCCAGCTTCCACAGGCATACCTGGCTCCCTCAGCTGTTGCTTATGTATCTTACTAGCTTAACAAGTCCAACCAACAATCTCTTCTCTGATCATGCTTAACACCAGAGCTACAAAATCAGAACAGAGGCAGTCTTTCAGCTTGGGTCTTTTCTTACCTTATTTTAGAAGTATTGTTGGATGCTCAAATAATCTCTGGAATACTCTCAAGAGGATTAAACCAGTATCAGTTTTAAAGGTAAAAACCTATCAGGATGTGAAGCAACAGAAAAGATATCACGTGAGAAGCCTGTCCAAGACAGTATAAGGAGTGAAGAAATCATGAGTGAGATTTATCTTCAATCAACCTAAGCCAGTTTGTTCTCTCACAACTTCCAGGGGAACAAGAGGCTGCCACAGGACCCTGAAGGGAAGCACAGGTATCAAAATCATCTCAGACCTGCACTGATCAGTGCTGACAGGGAAACAAGGAAGAGGAGAGAATGTCCTCAGCTGCTCAAGAGTGGAGAACAGTTATCACTACTGACACCATATATTAGTCCACAAAACTGAACGGTGTTCTCCCTGTTTAGCCTCTAAAGTCACTTGATATATCAAAACTACAGGTCAGGGGGCACCATCTAGAACCATATCTTGTAATAAATAGTTTTACAAACTTGCAGCTGGAACATCCAACTGCATTTTGGAAGAGGGTATCAGGCAGAATGCAAATGTGGAGATCAAGGCTGCATACTAAAAGCAATGTGTTAGAACACCACTCAGCTTCTCACCACTAGGGCGTTACTGCCATACTGATGTTTCAGTCCTACTCAATTCTCCACTGCAAATGACTCCGGAGCTTTAGACAGCAGAAGGCAGGCCTACCTACTGCGCCCNACTCTACCCTGGCCACCAGAGCTAGGACATCCAGTCAGCAAACACTCACAGAGCAGAGAAGTAGTTTTTGGAATCGATGCTGCTGCCACAAACTTGTCATTTTATAATCCATGGCAAAATCTGTTGTCTGCAGGAAATCATAAGGAAAGACCCAAGAATTCTTGCATTTTCCAGAATATCATTATCTGCCAAACAGAACAGTCGTTATTTCTCTTCTTGAAATCAGTTGTCTAAATGGCCATTAAAAAGCTCTGATGCCACAGAATCAGACTGAAGTGACAGATTATTACAGGGTCACAAAAGCTCATCATGAACTTCCTGATATTTTATAAACCAGATTTTCTTCACATATTGTGACACATGAATGATTGCAAAACTCCTTTCAACAAAGAACTTTTCAAGGCCTTTTTTCTTTAGTACTCAAAGTGCTTGGAGGGAGACGGTGTTTTCTGAAAAATATGAGGCTTAGTTTTTCACAATGAGGAAGCTGAATCTTAAAGAACTTTTGTCTTCTGAAAAGCCTTTGAATATGAAGTGGAACTGGCGAGAATCTCCTGTAAGTGATCCTTGGATGAAGACATAACACGTATCACAATGAATTTCTTCTTAACCTTTCCACCTTGCTTGCTAAATTCTTCCAAATCAAATCAGGCAAATGACACCAAATGCCCTTTCACGCACTTTTGACTGTGCAGTAGATGAAGAATGTCTGTCAAATATCAGCATGTACAGTGGTAAGGATATTTCTGTGTTAAGTGTTCTCTGTTTTAAAGAAAGGAGGGACCACTTGAAAGCTGGAAAGTGCTCTCTGAGTGTCATATTGTCAGCTAGATTGATAACAGCTAAAGTGCTATGACTCATGAAAAAGCCACGCTTTTTTTTTTTTTTTTAGGACTTGTTTTTAGGACTACCCCTTCACCAAATGTGCATCTTTAGTGTTTTCCATCTTCACCAAAACCAGTAAGATCCTGACAAGGTGAAATGCCTCTTTGTCATGGTAAAAATTAAAAAAAAAAAAAAAATTCATCTATACCTATGTGTTAAGTGATACTTTCATCTTGGACAGTTTTCAGTTAATTTACAATACGGTTTTGTTTATCCTCGTGGGAGCTGAGCCAAGCTCTCAGCGCATCTGATGAGCCTCCCAATAACCCCGAATGCACCTGTTAATTTTGCCTCTGGGTAAACAGTTGAAAACTCCTCAGCTATTTCCTCAAGTTGTGTGGAAACAAAGAAACACGAGATTAAAAAAAAAAAAGAAGAAAAAAAAAAAAGAAAGGGCTAGATTAGGGAATTGGAGATGCATTAATTTAAGAAAGGAACAGGGTCAAACTAGGGGCTAGGAGGCTAATAAGCCCAGAGCACACAGCAAGAAAGCTCACAGCAGGGTAAGAGTTCACTTAATTTATTCAAGCGATCTATTCCAGACGCAGTAAATGATACATTATTGGATCCAGACCTGCAACTGCTTACTAAGACCAACCTCACTTAAGTGTCATTACCCTCCCCTTTAGAAATATTGCTATTACCCAAACCTGTTCACAGTGAGGGCTTTACTCAGCTGGCAATCCACTAACTTTTGTTCTTTATGATGCTCCCCCTAATTCCCCCTCTCTGCTGTGGGAATTAGGCATAACAACCACCATGCTAACCGCAGAACACCCAAGTTGATCCAACTCTATGAGATTTTTAGTACTTTATTACACCGAAAACCAATCCCATGGATAGCAGACTATAAACAACAGCAAATGCTATATCAAGCAAGCAGTAAGTGGTTAAGGACTTAGAGATTTACTAGGGGGTTTCAATCAATCAAATCCTTTTTTGTACAAATTAGAAAAACCTGAAAAAGAAAGCAGAGGAACAGTTATCTTGGAAAATTTTAAAGGAACTTCAATTTTATGTCTTTTTCTTTGAACCAAAGAAATAAAGGGCAAATGGTTTTACTGCAACAGATTGGCACTTCTTTCTTTCTTTTTTTTTTCTTTAATTCCCTTCTGAATGATGATTAATGCATTTATTAAGCAAGAACAAAAAGAAGCCTTTTTATGACGGCCAACTTTTTCAGTAGCTGGCTGTTGATGTCCTTAGGAATATCATCTCATTCGACGATCAGGTTACGCAAGATTTCAGAATTCATTAAAACTGCAGGGTACAGACATAAAGTACAGGGACTGTGAAACACGTGGAAAGCATAAACCTTTGTTTAGCGGGACTTTCCTCAGTCCTCAGAAACTTGGTGAAGTTACACACTGAAGGCTACTTTTAGCTACCTTTGGTCTTCCCATACCAAAGGGAGCTCCTCACAGAATAACCCTTTGGGTTATTCTGTGAGGAGCTCCAAGATGAAACGAGCCAGAAGCCCCTGCAGCACTTGGTCTGCACTTGGGCAGTCTCTGGAGATGGACGGTACCCAACAAGGAGAAGATAACCAACCCACTGCTGTGTCGTGGAGGGAGACCACGGTGCATATTGGGCTGTGCTTACATATTACCCCACAGGTTTTGCCTGCACTCAATTCTGCACTGTACGGCTTAGATGGCACCTCCTGTGTGTGGTAAAGTCTCCGTTACCCTCACAGCACGGTAAAGTCTCCCTTAGATGCCTGTTTGAACTCACATTTTCCACCTGGCTGGGGCAACAATGTTCTTAGGCTGACAGAAAAGGAAAAGCTAACCAGCCATGAAAAGGATAACTGCTGCAAAACGTACAAAGTCCCTCCTGCTCTCCCTGGGCCAAAGCTAAGTAATACTTAGCTTGCCACCAAACACAGAACAGCTAGAATAGTGGGGAACTACTGAAGGTTTTGTTTGTTAAAAAGTTAATTGACTGAAACTCATATATTCAGCCATTTGCTTCCCATGTTTGTTAATTTCCCGCACTTAATAGCTTTTGCAAGGTCCTTTGCATTTCTCACTGGGAGCAATCAGTTCTTTATCTCTGGAAATTAGCACCTCTGGAAAGAAAACAAGACTAAGGGCCTTCTCAACAGAAGCCTTTAGCCCGAGAGTGTTATGTATCTTTCAGATTTGGTGTCCACTGTCAGAATTGATTGCAAGGCTAATGACAGCATCAGCCACTATTCCACTTTACCAGTAGACGAAGACCAAGGGCTCTTCATAATACTTAGAAGGACATAAAAAACCCCCACCAACCCCAACAAAAAAAACCCCAACAACCCAACCCCCTCTTTTTTGGTCATCCTTTACAACTATAAAATGTTATAGATACATATATAGATACATCCCCAAATACTTTTGTAACAAGTTCACAAAAAACAAGTTTGGCTCAAGGAGAGAACTTTCCAGATTGTACAACTGGGACCATCTAGAACAGATGATTCCCAAAGCAGGATTCACATCTGTCTCTGAAAATAAAAGTCAGAACCAACTAGCCCTAGGACTTTGCACATCTCTAGGTGAAAGCATTAATAATTGGAACTCTGGTGGCAATCTGCATGCCAAGGAGTTCTATTCAAGTTTATTATATTCAAGTATAACCAGCGCAAACCTTTAAAAGGCCTCTGCAAAAGCCATGAAAACAGTCAGAATTGCAGTTTCTAGATTTTTCTTTTGATTTGGTTGTCACTTTTGATCTTTTAGCATTCAGATTTTCAGTCTTTCCCTGGACATCTCAAAGGCTGCAAAGTAAAAAAAAGCTGAGATCTTGAGGTAATCATCTAGCTCCAGGAGCTAGGGCTTTAAGAAAACATTATATATTGCAAGACCCCCACTAAAATCATAAGAGCTGGAAACTCTGTGTGAGGCTTTGGTTTCTCTTTACATAAAGTACTGAGGAAAAACAGCATGTAAAAAAGGTGATTAGATCCACCAGTCAGATTTATAAATGTAAGGGGGCTTAAAATACTCAAAGAATATTACATTGATAAAGAATATTTACTACATCTGATATACCTGTAATGTAAAAAAAAAATAAAGTTAGAGTATCATATACACAGATCCAAACTGAACCCATTCATTTAAAAATCCCTTGAGTTTTTATGACTCACATAAGGTGAATTTTTAATTTTAAATTATTTTTCCCTTCTGATATCAATGCCAACTCTACCCGACCCCTTAACACGATTAGGAGCAGACAATGCCACCACTGTTTCCAGAGCAAGGACATGAGCTAGAAACAAGTAATATAACAAAGCTCCTCGTGGCTCTACAGCTAAAGGTTATGTCAGCATTTTCATGATAGAAACCCTGTTTCAGAGGTCAGTAACTCTTCTAGAAAACCTGACTTGGTTTAGAAACTTGGCACAGAGGGTTCCTGCCATAACACACATTATTCCAGAAAAACTTAACTACGTGCTTGTATATGTCTGTATGTATATAGATCTCTATATATATTATGGCTAGCTGCAATGAGACCATAATTAAGTGTGCAGGATGGTCTCAGCGTAAAGTGGAACTTTGTTTCCTCTCCATTTATGTGTCCATTAACATTTGGACACACAGTATGGTTTGAAAATTGTTAGGTCAGATCCAGGACTAGAACTGATCATGGCAATATGACCTTACTTGATCAAAGAGTTCCTACTATTACCCCTTCACTTTTTACCTCCCATGATCTTGCTTTTTAAAATACAACATTTATCAAACTTTTACAGTTTACAGAGCTATGGAAATGAGCCAACACTGCACCAAAGTCTTGAAATTGAAACCCTGGGCTAGTATCTTTATCGGTGACCTGGAAGAAGAGATGGATTTCTCCCTCATCAAATCAGCAGATAACACCAATCTGGGGGAAATGGTTGATAATTTTTGCTGTTCAGAGTGACCTGGACAAGCTGGAGGAATGGGCCAACCACTTTATAAAAGTCAGCAAGGTCAGCTGTAAATGGGACAGATTAAACAGCTGTTGAAATATGTCACAGCTATCTAGCAGTTCTGCTGAAACAGATCCCAGGTCCTGGTGGCCAAAACATGAGTTAGCACTGTGCTCTGGCAATGCTGAAGTCTAACAGCATCCAGGGCTATATTAAAAGTCCTATAGCCAGTAGATCAAAGGAAGTGATAATTCCCCTTTACTCAGCACTTGTTACACTGCATCTGGAATGCTATGTCCAGTTTTGGGTCCAACAGCACAAGGAAGATGTTGGAAAACTGGAGTGAGTCCAATGGAAGGCTGCCAAGATGGTCAGCTGGAGCTGGAAAAACTTTTTCTGATGAAGCGAGATGATCAACAAGAGCAGGTTACACAGGAAGGTTTCACAGCCTCTGTCCTTTGAGATTTTCAAGACCCAACTGGACAAAGCCCTGGGCAACTACATCTGAGGTCAGTGTTGAGGTTGGATTAAGACCTCCAGAGATCCCCTCAAACTAAATGATCAGCTAACTCCACCCTCATATACACTATGAGACCGGGACTTTACCATCCTGACCCAGATAATGGGCAGTGATACCGGATCCAAGTTGGGAATCTTTGGTTCATGAGCACATCTTTCTCATTCTCCTTTTGCCCTTCTCAGTGAGCTTTCTGATCGTGCTCTCTAATGTGTTGCAAGGTGGTGGACGAACTAGTCCACAAGTGCAAGAGACATCAGGGCATGCCTACCCCTTTGTTAACATATGCTCTTGACATGGAAATACCACACAGAGTAATGAGAAGGAGAGATTATTCTTACCTCCCAACTTCAAATACCTCAGTTTTATCTCTCTAGGAAATTCTGTGTGAATCACATGAGATGCCTGATCTAGTGTTTTTAAATCAATTTGTGGATGATGATCTTCATCTATCTATCAACCAGGAAAGGGAAATAGGGAGATCATCTGATGCACCTTGTCAGTTAGGCCAGGTGTTGTGAATAATGTGCAATTTATTGCACATTATTGCAATTTATTGCACATTATTCACAACTGAATAATGTGCAATATTTATCCTTACTGTCCCACAATATTTATCCTTACTGTCCCACAGATCATCACTTACACAGGTAGCAGTTTCATACTTGTACTTGAATATGTGTCTTTCCTCATGTCTCCTCTATCCAACTAGGGACAAATATGTAAGGCTCTAACTCTGAAAGCCCTGCAGGCAGTATTGACATGTAGACTGTTTCACAAGGAACCTTTGGGATGCCATGAGGCAATGGACAATAAGGCAACAAGTGATTTGCCAGCAGAGCACCTGTCTGGTGGGACTATTCGGTGTAGCATTTCTTGAGATTGAGACTGAACCCCCTGATGCTACCACAGTGTGGCTTATCTTCATTACCATGGCATGACCTGGCCTGGCCAGGCTGCAGCCCTTGACATAGTAGTACACACAAGAAATTGAAAGTTTCAGAGAGATGAAACTGATGCAGAGCTTTCTTCTACTAGCAGTGCTGGAAGAAGGATGCAGGAAAACAAGCTTGACTATCATGAGAGATAATTAGCTGTCTAACCATTGTGAAGATTTCTGTTGCCATCACTGGCTGAGATTTGATGCATAGCAGTGACAAAATAGCTTTGAGAGTGTTTACAGGGGGCTCCTCCCAAGCCTGACTAGTAGAACACAGAAGAGAGAGAGGTGGTTGTCCAAAAACTCAAGCTATAAGTTAAAAAAACTTAAAGTGGGTGCTGAATGTGGCTGTTGGAAGCTGGCTGTAGGCAGAAGTTGGCCACTCAGTAATGAAGGAGAAATGATAGACAGGGTGAACGGAAGAAATTAAAGGCCTGTGAAGTGAGGACAAGTAACGCTGGCAGATGTGATAGAGGAGAGGGAGCCAGCAAGGACATGTGACATGCTGAAAGTGGCAATCCAGGGAAATGATCTTCCCAGAAACATACTGAGTGGATGTACACGGTGTTGCACATCACATTTGCCAAGCCTTAGGACATTAAATGATGACAGCTTGAATGTGCTAAGTAGATGGACAGAAACTACCATCTCAAAAACATGATGCACACCCACTGGCCACTGAAAAGAGTCATATGCATTTAGGCTGTACCCACATGACTGACTGTACACTGAGAACAAGCTACACAAGATCTGCAGAGATACAGCCATATACTGCAAATCTTGGACATGCCAGAGGGTACAGTTGGACAAACTACTCTGGCTGTTGCTGACGTGAACGTTCAATGCATTCCCATTCCTCTTCTGCCCGGGTCAGAAGTTTCCCTAAGATCCACTGATATATTTATTAAACAGGATTCTGTTGCATTTTGAGATTTCAAAAGAAAGAGAGAAAGGCAGTCCCAGTTATTCCACCTTTATGGTCTAGACAAGTGGTTGGTGCTGCAGCTCCACCATCTTCAAAGAAAGCCAATAGAATGCTGGGTTGCATCTCCAAGGGCATCACCAACAGAGATAAATCCCTTTATCCCAATAAGTGCTTGTCAGGCCACACTTGGAACTCTGTTTTCATTCCTGCTATACAAAAAAGATGTGACCAGGCTGGAGAGGGTCCAGAGAAAGGTCACAAAGGTACCACAGGGCTGGGAAGCCTGCCATATGAGGAAAGGCTCATGGAGCTGGGTTTGTTCAGCCCTGAGAAAAGACATTTTAGGGGACACTGTATCCCCATGTTTCAGTATTTAAAGGATGACTACAAAGATGACAGAAACCCTCTTTTTACAAGGAGTTGCATGGAAAAATGAGGGGTAACAGGTGTAAGTTACTTCTGTGGAGATTCCAATCGAACATGAGTGGAAAAATTTTCACAATGTGAACTATCAGTCCTTGGAATAATTCTTTGAATTCGGGGAACTTGGAAGTACCTTGGAAGTGGTGGGTTCCCTGACATTGGGCACTTTTAAGATGATGGTGCTGGACCATCTTCTCTAGACTGTGCTTTTGCCAAGAAAGGTTGGACCAGATGATCCGTGAGATGATCCAAACTGGTATTCTAGGTTTCTATGAAAATACAAAGCTTTGGCAACATTTGTCTCAGCTACCAGACACTATGAAATCAAAGACAAGAACCAAAACAGAATGAAATTCAAATTCCTTGGGTGTTCCATATAATTGGAACGATTCAAAAATAGTTAAATCACTAAGTGATTTATTTATACCAAAGGGAATTAGGCAGGTGATAATTCTTATCTCATCGGCAACTTTGCAACATTCTTAAAGGGGAAGAATTATTATTCATACTTGCAACATCGCAAGAGCTTTCTCTGAAAAAAAAGCTATAAGCTGCAGTCTCATCCAAAACTTGACTCTACTTGAACTTAAGTCTAGGACTATAATTTTTTCTGGTACAAGGTCCAAATGTTGGTGTGTATATACAATGACCTCTTCTTTTCTTACTACCCAAGTGGAATATAATATAAATAGAATATTCTTTTTAAGCAGGCAGCTTTGGAAAATGATACTGCAATCCTCAACTCTGCAGTAACAGCAAGTCAAAAACAAAGCCAGGGATTGTTACTTTCACAAATCACATACTATCCATTCAAACTAGCTCTGAACTGTAAACATAAATTACACACAATAATGCGTGTGTGTGAGTGTATATATACACACATATGCACATATACATGTAGATATAACCCCTCACATTCAGAATTGCTATTCTGAGGCCTTTATAAATTCTGGGGACTAGGATTTTCATGCAACAGGCACGGAATATCACTATTGCTGGGTTTTGATAGACTGAACACGGACTGCTACTAGGTTCCAAAACAGCAGCATGGGTGGGTTAATTCTGCTGCTATTGCACCACTTAAGTGCTGAGCAATCAGTTACATGTTAGGTCCTCACAGAAGGTGGGGCTGTGACATCTAAGAAGACACCCACTACAAACAGGCAAAGGTCTCCCACCAGGAGAGGAGAGCTAGAAGATGCCGTTGAAGACAGCTGCAGCAGTAGCAAAACACCGTCCAGGGAATTTATTAATAATTTGGGACACTCTGGAGAGGAACATTTCAGCAAAGGGTACCAAAGGGTACCATGTTGCAGGTACCATGAGGCAGTGGAATCAGCTGTGGCATGTCCTGAGCAATGCTTCCAAATGGGTGCTTCCTCCTCACCCCACACCCACACTCTTGGACAAAGCCACTTTCACTGAGCTTTACACAGGAATGTTAAGTCCTACCTTCAGTGCCTGCATATGGAAGCTACACTAAGCCAGGAGCTAAAAATAAGCACAGGCTCTCCAGGAGTCGCTGTGGTCTGGAGAATGGAGATCCTCCAAGCATTGCTTCAAGCTATAAGTAGGGATATGGCAGGCTACCATATGAGAGCACAAGAAGCCAGGGATTGTGAACAGCAAGCAGTGGTTCCAGTGGCCCTCAAACCCACCTGCAAGTCACCCTTGTGTGATCTCACTTCTGTCTGGAAACTTATGAACCAGGACAAAAGACTTAATTCATAGTTGAAAAATATTCCCTGCCCTCTTTGACCCCCAGTAGTTTGGTCCTTAACACAGAAAAATAGTAGCACACAGAAACTGAAATTGGGACTGTAACTGCACCATGGAAGACAGATCTGTCAACAGTGAGAACCAGGTCCCAACTGTGTGACATGCCGTTGCTGCCCGGTATTGATGGGGACCATCTCAGGAGAGGAGCATTGATGGAGGAGCACTATTTCTGCCCAATGCTACACGGAGGCATGTGATGTGACACAAGAGTTGGGCTGGCTCCTGCATCTCCACAATGCTGTAGAGATTTTAAAAATATCATCTTCAAGCAAGTACAGTGATGTTTTTGGATTCTGATTCATGGCTTTGAAAACCTGGGTGTTTCCACTTGCATACTCATCTGCAAACAGACTTTTGCCTTGGAAGACTATTTAAAATACTACAGAAATGTGCTTTTCTAAATGGGACTTCACTTTAATGCCCTGTAATCTACGTCATCATAGAAGACAAATGTATTTCTTTTCAGTATGATTTCTCATTTGCCTTTCAGCATCTCTTGGTAGCTTTTTGGCTGCCAGTCTGAGGCACCAGTGTTTAAAAGAGTTTTTGCTGCTTGTGAAAATCTTTAGTCGCCAGAGAGATAACATACATATAAATGGACTTACCGTTAACATCAGTCATACACAACTGACATTTTATCCTATACTGTTAATTTTTTAGTATCTGTGCACAACTATAAAAGCACATATTTCTAATTGAGGGCTGGGATTGCCATCCTCCTTTCTGAAACCATGGATTTGAGTATCCCTGTTGAGTACAAAACGCAAAAAGAGACAAAACACAGCTATAAAGCAATGTAAGCCCTTAAGCAATAATAAAACACAAAGAAAAGTACTTGAGACGTTACCCCTCATTTCTTGCAAAGTAAGCTCATATTTAAGTTCAGATGGACCAGGTTAACAATCACTATTTTTAATGTTAAAATGCCCCGGGGAAGTTATAAACTCACCAAATATGCTGTTAAACTCACTTTATATTGTGTGCAGCTGTATGGCTTCATACCAGTGACCAAACTTCCTAAATGGGCTGGTGAAGTAAAAGACGCTCTCCCTTCCCCCGTCACACCCCCAGCACCCTGCCACCCTCCCACCCACCCCCCAACAATGACTTACTTGTCACAGGAATTTAATTTATTTTGGTAGTTTGTCAGGCTACTATTCGATTTTTACGTTCCCTACCTCTCTTACCCTGATTTTTGCATCCGGTAAGATGATGATGAAGGAACAGATAAGGCAGGAGAAGTAAAAAACACAAACAACACTTTCTCCCTCATAGCATCATTGCTGCTTAACATAACAGTTAGATTCCAACTCATCTTGAGTTTTGCTATATGCACCACTTAATATAGATTTATTTTTATATTAAAACTTAGAATCCTTTCTCTAGAACTATCCACTATAATCAATTCTACCGAACAAGTTATCAAACTAAACACCACATTTTTCTCCCTCTCCCCACCCCCTTCCCTTCATAGATCAACCCTATAAGCCTGCCACATATATTTCTTGCAGTAAATGTATTTCCCTGCAAATGTTTCTGTAGCCTGCATTGGAGGTCTTAAAGGAGGAGGTCTGGCTTGAGGATTTCGATTTTGTGAACTTAACAAGGAGGCCGTTATGAAACGGAGCTTTGGCACGCCATGGCTCATTGGCAGTGATTAATTGACTGACATAGTTTCACATGATCCATTCTGACATTTAGGCACAGACCTCACCTAGGAAATCACTAGTGGATATTGATACGGCATCCCCAAACTTAGCATCACAACTCTTTAAGGCTATTTTGGGCTTTGCTGGAAGAAATTTCCTTCTCTGAAATTCTCAGCTAGGATAAATGGCCACCAATGAAATAATTACTTAAAAATGGATTTCAAGATGGATAATAAATAATAAATCCATTGAATCAGGGCAATAAAGAAAAAGTGTGCCATGCTGCTGAAGTGTCTTAAGAAAAACAATCTCTTCAGTAAAACAGCAGACTCAATACAAATTAGCAAGACAATGGCAGCAAACGGAATATACTCTCTCTCCCCAGCATAGTTTGAAATTCTGTGTTGCTTTCAGACAACAAAAAACATAATTATTTTTGCTATTTATTTTTTCACAAAATTCATATGACATTATTTCCAAAGCTCTCAAGACACTTCTCAATCAAAAAGATAAATTTAGCCAACTAGCCTAGCCTCTAGCTAGGTTCGAAAGATACTTCTCAGATCACTGATCATCTGCTGTACTTCAATTAAAGCATAGATGAAAATTAAATTTGCTACATTATAGTACAGCCATTTTTCATTGTAGAGATAATGGCCTTATTTAAGAACCACTCTGATTAAAACCAGATTGTTTGTTTTTTAAAAAAGGCAGCAAGTTTAAATATATGAATAGTGCTTTAACTCGGTTGGATTAGAAGCCTACAAAATATTTCCATAATATATATTGTTTTAAAAATATTTCCCTGGATTCTATGTACAAGGTTAATCAGCTGCCCTGTTTGGTTGGTGACAAATCTGCTCCACAGCATGCTGTGAGTAAAGTGAAGGAGCTGGGCAGCATTACGTCACAGCAAGGCATCTTGTCACTAAGTAAACAGTGTCACACAATCACATCAGAGGAAAGAAGGGATGATAAAGTAAATGGCGGCAATACCCCCCCCCCATTCCAAGTTTGCCTATGTGAAAACGAGTGGTAGTAACAGCTTCCATAGTGTTCAGGAGCTGGAGTTCAGGCAGGATCAGACTGTCAATCAAATTGGGCAAGGGGCACTATTGCAAAAGGGATACTTCTCACATGTTGGTTAGCAATAGACAGGTAAAGCAGGGCCACATCTGCATTAGCACTAATAGTGAATAAACAGGTTAGCTCAGGGCTGCTAGTAATGCAAAGCACAAAATTCAGTGTGTGGATTCTTTACATTGTAAGTATTCCTCAATGGGCTCTGTGAATTATTTAGTATTTACTTCTTTGTTTTTAAAGTTAGCCAGAATTACATAGCAACAAACATACCACAGACCTCGGGTATTACTGAGAATGGCTTTTGGGAATGCTGATCATCTTCCTTTGTTCTGGGTTTCCACTGAATCAGCATCACTGAAAATGAACACCTTCATTCACTCTCACATTGCTCAGCGCTGCAGTCGTACAAAAAATTTCCTATGGTGCAGAGACCATTTTCAGCCTGTAGTCCTCGCTTAATAAAAGTTGACACATAGAGAAAACTTATTTGCTTTAGAATACCTTGTATTTTAAAGAGCAATATTTCATGGAAATGCATCTGTTCCAGTGAAAATATTCAGGATGGAATTTCTAGTGGGTGTGAGATGTGTTCAACATCAAAATGAACACAAGTCCCAAAGCTCCTCTTCCCTCCCTTAAAACGAAATTGTTGTTCTCTAGCCTTGACTCTAGTAGAGTTCTAATGGGATAATTGCACATATGGAAAGCTAAAAGCAAGGAGACCAGTCCATTGCATTAGATTTAAAGCATCTCTTTAGATATGGCTATCCCAAACTCTAGTCACCGTTTGCTTGAACTAAAACCTCCAGACAATGCTACAACACACAAAAATCATGCAAATACTCACTCATTGTCTCCAATTAGAGATTAACAATAAAAAATGAGAGCAGGCTCATGCGCAGACCTACCTACAAGTGAACTATATCTATGTTTATTTCTATCACAGAAAATCTGAATCAGCAAGCAGGCATTCAGGTCAGGGGAGTGGGACCATATCAAGACCAAGTGCAGGATGAAGACAAAGTTGAGGACTCTAAGGAGACTACTACAGACACTGCTTCTAACATTATACCGTTCCTGTATGGGAAAGTATCTGTATGATGTGTGCAGGAAGGAGCTCAATCCAGAGTGTAAATAACTATTTAATAAGGCCGAACAGAAAAATTAACCTAGTTATAAATTTTGCAAAGCCAAATATAACTAGTTCAACTTTTCAGGCAGATTTTTACTCAGAGAAAGTCCACCATGACTTTTGTAGCTGTTGGAACTTTACAACTATTAGAAATCAAACTGGGATTAGAAGACAGTGGGTAAAGTTTAAGGATGAAGGGCAATACTCCCTAGCCAGTGAAGTCCCTGCTGAGGGCTACTGTGCAGGCACACAGACGCACGAGAACTCTGTACTGTGCTCAAGCAGTAAGTAATAATAATAAAAAGACCTCATTTGTGGAAATATCTTACATGCTGTAAATAGCTTTGGCATGTTGTAACTTATTTGAAGATTTTGGTGGCTGTCCCCAATCTTATCGGGGCAGAGTGTGTAGAGCAGCGTGCAGGAGAAGGTTACAACGTCCGTTAGAAGGTAACGTGCATTTTACTCATTTTCCAATGTGCAACAAGAAAACAGACTCGATTTATTAGTACCGAGTGTAATGAGAGGTAATGAATAGCCCAGGCTGGTTTTGGTTTGATTTCTTTGTCTCCTGCCTATCTCCTTGGGATTGAGCCACCCCAAATGGAACAAGAAAGGAAGGTCTTAGCGAGGAGACTGCAGTTCTGATGGGAATAGAGCCCACCACTTCCACAACAAAAGTAACCCCCAAATCCAATCTAAAGAAGACAGACAACTGGGGGCAGAGGGCAGGAAGGTGCCACCTAAGTCTCTAGTACAAGAGGTCTACTTTGCTGAAGAGGTGTTCCCTATGCTTCTCCAGGCTTCAAGGCATGCTTCTTTCACCATATATTTGCAGGTGCCTGAGCACAGTGAAGCACAAGGTGTTTTTCCAACCATCTCCCTCTGCCTACCTCTTCCTAGAGGAATGATTTCTCTATTGAGGATAAAAATGTTTAAAAAAATGTTAAAACAATTTGATCTCAGACAAGTTGTAGCAGAACATTTTCCATATACAGCAGGCAATTTCCAACAGATTTCAGTAGGAGCTGGATCAGGACTTCATAAAACTAACTGATGAGGAGGAACACAGTGATGACAAGATAAAAGACGGGCAATCCTACAGAATATTCATCTGATGTACATGAAAGCAGAGATAAGAATGTTCCATCTGATGGTTGAAAATACACCGATTCAGTAAATAAGCTCCAGCTTATGGAACATCATTGCTATGACTATAATATATTCACAAAAGAAGAAAAAAATTAGTTCAGTGGTTCCCTTACTATATATAATAACCATGAGCAAAAAGTAGTGGGACAAGATATTTCAGTGTAGCCTTTAGACTTGGATAGTGCTTTTTAGAGTTTAGTCCATTTTATGTGTGAAATCAGCTTGACAAACACTGAGTCTAATTCATTCGGTTTGAACCTAGTTACAAGATGAATAAGAACCAAAATGTCTCAGAATCGCTCTTTTTAAAATATTTGTACAGAAGTATCATATGTGCAGTTGCATGTATTTAGGAATTATCTGTTCCAAAAACTTTGATCCACAAGGATTTTTCTACAGCTAGTTTATGAGAGTTTTTATTTTAAAATACCTGCTCCAGTTTCCCCTGGGACTCTGTAAAAGTAAGTTATGGTATGATTAGCAGAGCTCAAACACTCCTGCTTGTGTAACATTAGAAAAGCTAATCTGTTGAGGGTCCATGTTAATGTGAATGCTTCAGACACAGAAGTTGGACAGATGCTGATACATTGGCCTGTAGCAGAAACACAGTGGCTGTAATAGACAATAGTATTAGCTGATTAACCATTACCTACGAATTGAATGCTGCTGAGTGGAAATGACTTTACTAAAAGATGGGTACAAATAACAGATGAGTACTCAAACCAAAACAATCTACAAAAAATGGTTTTAATTTAAAAATTCTCCTAGGTGATAGAGGAGATATTCAAACACAGAACTGCAAAATAACACAAGCATGCATGTGCAGTGTCTGGATGTATAACAATACAAAATACTCCTAGGTGAACCAAGTTAATTAAAATAAATACCTATTCCTTTCTTGAATATGACAAATCACAATATAGTATTAATCTGACAGTGTGAATAGTGTGAATCCAAGGAATTACTACTTCTACTACATAGTAGAAAGAAAAATGAGGAAACTCTGATTCTAGACACTAAACGTAACAACTTCTAATTCTTATCTCCAGGTCTTGATAACCTTTGCTACCCTTATGGCTTTCAACTACACATACCTAAGAACCTGGAAAATGAATCAGAATTGCTCATTAGTCATTTTCTGGTCTCCGACTGTTAAATCATACTTCTGTTTATTCTAACCTTCACATGAAAACCCTCTGTTAGAAATGTACAGCCCAATGTTTTACTCTTAACAGGGAAAATGAAAAAAAAAAAAGTGACAGGTAAAATTAAATGTTTCAGATGTTTTCTTTGGAAAGTTACATCTCAGCTATTTGGTGGGGGAGGATAAATGAGGCGAGATCATTTTAACATACTACCTCAATAATATATGCAGAGTGCCTCAGGAAATGTAAGAACTGTTGGCGTTATAAATGAAAAATTAAGAGGAAGACAACTATTTATTTCATTAGTCATCTATATTTCTGCTTAGAATCGTTCAATAACCTGAAGGCTCCAGCTGGCTAAAGATTCCTTGTGATCTCAGAAATCAGGAATACTTAACCCACCTTATAAGATAGTATTCACTTTATTTTTCCCCTCAAGTCACAGTTGTATAAGTTTTGGGGTTTTTTTTAAATTTTAGAATATGCTGAGATATGTCTGAATTGTTGTTATTTTGATTTACAACATTACATCGTAGCTTTATGGGCTAAAAAACTATATTCCTACCCCTGTTTCTAGCCATTTCTTCTGTGTTATCTCCAAGAGCAATTCAGAGAAATAATATTTTTTGGCTTTTTTTTTCTTTCCTAATTGTAATAATCGTTTATTTCTCATTCCCATTTTCTGGGTACATTTATAAGTGTAAAGCACAGTATCTTAAGTGCACACATTCCCTGTTAAAATCTGATGGGCTCCTTTGCAGTTCTTACTGCCACTGCAACCTCCAGTCACACAAATGACTACTGCGATGGGTGAACACCTTCAACATCTCTTCGTGTTTTTAATTTTATACTTCCTTTATGAAATTACTGGTCAAAATACAGTTCACCTTTTCTCAATCTTTATGAAGCAGACTGTGGTAACTGATTTTTTGCAATCAGGTATTTCAAATGGTCATTGGAGGCTTTTTGGTTTTAAAGCATTTTACATTGGAAAACACAGAACAAATGATGCTATGTCCAATGGATTTTTTTTTTTTTTTTGTCACAAGAATATCCTAGTCAATAATAAAACCATCTGAATTAAGTAATTTTTGGAGGAGTCAAATATTTTGATGAGTCTTCAAGAAGAAAATATTACACCTTTCAGAGCTTTTGGAACAATAATGATTAAATAAATCCTTGGCAGTATTCTATTTTTGACATCATTCAGTACATGCCATGCCTTAAGGTGTCTGGTTTAAAGGGAAATTGGACTTGATAATCCTTACGGGTCCCTTCCAACTTAAGATATTGTATAATTCCAATCTTTTCACAAGACCAGTTTAAAGAGAGAGGAAAAAAATTAAAAACTAAACATCATTGCATAACACAATCACAGTCATACAAAAGTTACCCAGACAAGTGAAAGTCAAGGGACAGGACAAAAAACCCTTGGTGATGGTCTTATCACGAAAAAAGAAGAGCAAGACTTAGGACTTTTAGCACCAGCTTTAAAATGAGAAAAAGACTTATCAGCCAGAACCCCTCAATTGCCCACTAATCTAACAAATTGGAAATTCAATCTCCACCTTGGCCTCCACGCTGATGTCTGTAAAACAGATTCCTGTCAAACCCAGGTAGTGAATCCCTTGTTGTCTTTTCCAGCAGGATTAGACAAAGAGCACAGTGATATTCTATATACAGTAAATTCAGATGATCTTTCTTTCACCCTCCCTCCCCCTTTTTTAAACGTGGCTGTTCACGTACAACTTCTTTGGTTCCTAATGCAATTGTGAAGTGAGTCTTTGGTATCTGATAATTTCTTTTTTTTTTTTTGCTCCTATTTAAATATGTTTATATTAATTGTGCATTATGGAGGAATGGAAAAAATAAGTTTAAAACACTTTCTTTTCGAAACTTGAGATCAGCTGCTACATGCTTTTTCAGAGCTTAGTAGTGTTTTTAACAAACTTTTGAGTGATTACTGTCTGAATAACACCTACATTTGGGTATATGTTTTTATGTTTTAAAACTAGAAGCGAATCACGCCAGCACTTACTTGTTACTTTTATTAATGTGCAGCCCTCTTTCAGCTGCAGTTCCATGCTGTTCCTTACCCGCTTACTCTATACATGAGTTTTTCTACTTCATTTGTATCCTTGCTAAACTTTCTGCGTGCTTCTTTTTTGCATTCTCTTTTATTTTCACACCAGCCAGCTTTGAGAAATCTGACAGTGAAAGAATGGAAGTGTTGTGAATCGTACCTAAAAACACCTGGTAAAGGTTTATTTTATGGCATCAAATAAAAACGCTGAAAAATACCTGTCAAATGGCATTTTTTTAAAACCAGAAAACCAGAAGCTTGAAATACAGTGAGGTAAAAAAAAAAAAAGAAGAAAAAAGTGTAAATTTACAAGAAGCTAGGCAATGGTGATAAAAAGCAATTTTGCAATAGTTGCAAAAAAAAGATTAAATGACATTAAAAAATATCCAAGTCTTCATTTGATTATCTTTAATCTAATTATAAAAAGAAGCTGCTTAGTTCCCTGCAAAACAAGGAGACCTTAGATGGTTTAAGCAGAAAAAACAGAGGTTAGCACAGCAAAAATAGTGCTAAATTAAAGCACTTGGAGGCCAAGGGCTTTGAACCTGGGTTTAAGCAGTCATTCCAACCTTGTGAGGCAGGGGCTACAGAAGTTTGGGCTCCTGCTAACAGAGCTCTCATTGTTCCACCAGGCAGCTAGAAAAATGCTGCTTTATATCTCCTCACACCACAAGCCCAGCACACACAGCCTAGGAGGAGAAGGAGTCCGAGGGCGTGCTGTCCATTGAAAAGCCATTTTTCCGCTATAAACTACCCCACGCTCCAGCCCTGGCTCGCCAACCGTGCTAAACGGGATGTTATGATGGTGCATAATTTATAACTGGAAATTTGTGATTTATGTGGGATTTGGGGCATTTGTGTGCCCACCCTCCCAACCTTTTTCCCTCCTTCACTCAACCCTGGGCATGGCAAGGTGAAGCTTTTCGGACTGCAGAGCCAAGGTATCCACTGCGCTAGTAGATAAACATCGCACAGTTGAAAGTTCGGTTATTCCACACCTGTTTAATATGTTTATTCAGTAATTAAAGATTAATGCTTATTCCAGACCAGATAAATATATACTGTACACACGCATGCATTTTGTAAGGAACAAAGATTTTACTGTGTTGGGCTACTTGAGGGCAATGAAACGTACAATTTTAAAAAGCCCTTCAAAGCCATGTCACATTTAGGGCGTGCTATAAATTCCATTACATACGTTGGTAAAGGATGCTAACAGTGGGTCAGTCGGAAGAGTTACTGTAGACAATTTAGAAACAGGTCACTAGTTATTTGTACGGCTTGTAATTATGGCTGTTTGCAGGGATGGATATGGTTTGTTGCTGTGCTGCAGCAAGAAGGCATATTTGGTGATGTTTCCATGATTTAGACTTACTGAACCTGTAATAAAATGTATTAGGCTGAAGTGGTCCCAAATGTTTTCTTTATATATATATATATATGTACTTATATATAGATAGATAATGTGTGTACACTTATAGACAGATAATATGTACATACTTTTAGATATGTATCTGCATGCAAAAATATTCTTCATATGTACACACACAGAAATTATATCTATGTACACACATCCGCAGACAAATAAAGAACTCTCCAGTAAGCTTTCCATATTTAAAAATAGACACAAAATAAAGAAGATAATAAGAGACCTTAGCAGAGTGTGGCGTCAAAGGAGTATTTTCACAACGATTGAGACAGACTGTTTTTTCCCTAACAGATGTCCAGTTTAAAAATGCCACTTTTGACTGGATCAGTAAATGCTGGAACTAGAGCCCTGCTAAGGAACACATCCTTGAAATGCATTTTAGGTGGCTTTATTATTTGTAGACCTGAATCAGAACAGCAGCTAATGCCATTTTTAAGTTTAAATTACCAGCTCTTATGCAAGACAAAGAATAGATTTTAATGGACTTAATTATCAGTCTTTTTAACCCATGCTCTGTGCTTGTCTATTTTCCACTGGTAACACTCACAGTCTCATCCTAAGGAGAGGGGCTCAGCCATCACTGATTTTTTTGAAGTATGACTTGACCTTGCTCCCAAGGGCAGAAAGCTCTGTACACCTGAGTGGAGAACAGGGCAAACCCTGGACGGGACAAAAAGCAATCTCCAGCAAAGTGCCCCCAGCCTACTCACCAGCTAGCAGAACAGGAAAGGACAGCTCCTATGTAGCAAAGGTCTTTCAGGACTGTTTCTTAATTTATTTTTCTTTATAGACCTGCTGATGCTGAACACACTACAGTGCCTCTCACAGAAGCAGTGTACATATCTCTTTGTCTAGGTTTTTCCAGATAGCATGTTAAACAACTCAGAGAGGACAGCACACAGGAGTGCATGTGTTCAAAAAAACATGTTTGCTGAAGCATCAAATTCCCAATTTGACTCCTGTGTACACTGGCAGAGTTTCTGACTGGCCATCCTGCTGCCTTTCTCACAGAAACAGAAGAACCACTCTCACTTTTAAGATGCTGCTCCCCAAAATGCAGTGGTACACTCTTTGCATGCACGTAAAGTAGATGCGCGCCTCTGGTAGTGTGTGCACAACTGAACAGAGGGACCCTTCCCAGTGCCATAAAAATAAACGCAAGAATAAAAATCATTAAATCAGAGCCATGAAATCAGAAATTTTGGCAATGACAAACTTCCTTCCATTGCTTCCACAAGCAGTGGGCAGAAAAGGAGGCAAACAGAAAGGAGATGGTGACTGCACACATCATGACCTGTTCTTGGCTTTCACAGTGCTACTACAACTGTGCAGAACACCAGTAACCAGACACAAAGAAAAGGTGTTGAAGATCCAAGGCTAAAATCAAGATTTTAGTGCATTTGTACAAATGCAAATATTCATTTGTAGAAACTGTAATTCAGAACCAGAACATATTATTTACCATTAATTCATCAAATACCATGAACATGTCTCTACCTATCAAACTACAAAGATTTAGCTGTAAAGGGAACACAACGAGGCACAGCACAAAAGGACACTGAAAGCAGCACCCCATGCTTTATTCCCCTCGAAGGCACTCGGTACTGTTTTCCAGGTCAGAGAGGCAGGAAGGGACTAACCTAGTCCTGTTAAGCTAACAAATATGACAGAAAACACTAAAGCAAATAGAGATCTCTGGATCAATAGGTATCTTTCTCTTCTCCACCTGTTCAACTGCCTCCTGTCTTGCTTCATCTAGACTCAGCTACACTGGATTAAGCACAATCCCGACAGAGAAATCTCTCTTCACAGGAAAGAGGTGATTTGAACAGGTATTTAATTACATCAGCCATCCAAACTGCAGTGAGGTAACAGTACAGCCTTATGGGGTAAAAAACCCAACCAAACAAAAGAATCCCTCCAAATACATGAACAAGTTAAGCGGATAGCAGCTGGGAGCTGTTTGTGACTTCTCTGTTTCACTCCTTTAGACTTTCTGGCATTTTTATTGCCTATTATCCTGGTGATAATATGTAAGCATACAGATATATTAAATTGAGAGAGGGGGCAAGTTAGGGGCCATGTAAAAAAGCAGCAGACTTGCAGTAAATGATAAGCATCAGTCATTTTCTAATAAGCTAAAAGTTTTCAGAAGCTTAGAAGTTAGCTAATAAAGTGTTAAGATAATATTCTGATGGAAAACCTAAAGACAAGTCCAGTATTTGTAAGAGTAAGCATTAAAAAAACTAGTGCTTTAAGCATCTCGATCCAGTGCTGAGGCTCTAAGAAAAAAAAAACCAAACCAAAAAAAAGCACACAAAGCACACACTCTCCTAACTAATGAGAAAAACGAAAAAAGCTGGAAATGCTAGTATTCTGTTAAAAACATCCCTCTCATTTAGAACCATCTGTTACTGTAGCTCTCAAAAGTCTGTAAGAGAAGGATGGATCAAATTAAGGTCAAAATCATGGGAGCTGGACATAGTGCTTTGTGAAGATGAACCAGCTACAATATTCACCATGGTTATATTTGTTTACTTGCTCAACTAATGAAATTATGGAAAATTCTTTCACAAACATAAGCAAGTTTGGAATGCCTGAAAGTGGGCTTCTTGCCAAACTAAAAGAAGATAAAATGAAAGCAAAGCCTTATACAAGCCCAGGCCATATGGGAAGAAGTTTTAATCTTGTTGACTTCACAGGTCCCAGCATTTCACGCCTATACAATGAGTCTATTAACAATGAGGATAAAGCTATTTCCATTACTCTCCTCAATTCAAAACCAGAAACACAGCCTCAGTTTCTTCACTGATGGGAAGGGCCTTTCATGCAAAGAAGCCATGAATATCTTCCAAACATTGCCAGGCCCAAGGTAAAAACATGAGCAAGGCAGTCAATGGAAAGTCAGTGCCCATTAGTCGTCATCAGGGCTGCTTGGATTCTTATCTCAGAATAACACTAAGCTTCCAAAGCCCTCCAAAATTAGATAGTGGAAAGGATCCCATGAAAGATTTCTGGATTAATTCCCCAAGCCCTTGTGCATCGTAACACCTTTCCCAGTTTTACATGGGAAATGGATATAAGGCAGGCTGAAACAGCCACCAGCTCCACGGGCTCAGCAGCCTCGCCAGGAATGCCAAAGGCAGAGACACAAGGTCTAGGGCACTTCACTAAGGCTAGAGGCTGGAACTTCCCTCTCTGATCCACTGTAAGTGGCACAAACATCACCATCACGTTAATTAAGCCTGAGTTTGGTGAGCATTGGCCTTTTTTGCATATTGACCATAATTCTTATGCTTGTCAAAACAGATATGCACAATCCATCAACACCTTTCCCTTTTGATAAAGCAACGTATCAGAGTAACTTCTCACCAAACCAGCCAGATAACACCTACGTGGTGAGAGATGCAAGAGAATAAAGAACAGTGGGCAAGTCCCCAGCATGGGTGCCTTTCGCTGGTCGGCTTTGAGGAAAAAGCACAATACTTTTAGAAAGAGCCACTGGGACCAGTGGGATGTTCAGTGGGGACAGGCAAAGGGGAGCCTTCTCTCCTGTGAAGCAACTGCACTGGGCTCTGCTGAATTAACACAACCGAAACCAAAGTGATTCCCAAGTTGGGAACCAGTTTAACAGCACAAGCACTGCAAAGTTCAAATAAAAGGAATGCAATAGCAAGGGTCACTGCAGGAACAGGCTTGTAAGGGACTGGGAAGGTTTATTAAACACCACTCATCACTCTTCGCTTAGCACAATTGTGGGAAAA
Organism: Heliornis fulica; assembly: GCA_013399135.1. Lineage (NCBI taxonomy): Eukaryota > Metazoa > Chordata > Aves > Gruiformes > Heliornithidae > Heliornis > Heliornis fulica. Next base: position 197,704 of record VXBZ01002780.1, read on the forward strand.
GAAGATTTTACAGCCCAGTGATCCAGTCTACAAGAGGAGTCAAATGTGCAAGACAAGTCCTGTCTCTTGGGAAGAAATCACCCTTTAGCTGTGAGAAAAACCACATTTGCTGCTTTGGCAAAATGCTGGGGACTCTCCTCCCACACAGAAGTCAGACAAGACTCCTTCTTAACTGAGGATGCCAAGAACATATTTATATACATAGATGCACATCACCGTTCTACCACATTCTTTCAAAAGGTATCTCTAGCCTTACACATGCACAACCGCTTACAACAATACCACATCTGTGCTTTTAAATCACACAGCCCAGTTTCTGAAAGGCTCACATATAGAAATGTGTCACCTAAAATTCCCAACCGGAACCAGGACTGAGGCTCAGAAAAAATACTTCCCGCATATCTGGATAAACTGTAGAGAAAGCAATCGGATTTATTAAAAAACACCCACAACCACATTTCAAAAATGACTTTAGGTTTGCCAGGAGGATACTCTCTTCAGACATCATCAGAGGATGTAGGTTATTTTCAGTGGCAATAAAGCACTTACCTCTTTTTTTTTTTTCTCAACTATTCTTTCATGAATTGAAATAGATATTCTACTATGCAATTGCACTCACTTTTAATTATCTACTTAAAAAATATTATGGCTTATTAAAAACCCAAAGAACAAATTAATGAAATTTTCATTACACCTAAGGAGGTAAGTTGCATTTTTTTAAACCTGCTGCCCTGTCAGGCCTTATTATTTTCGCAAAGATCTGACAATTGTGGGGTCATGTTTGTTAGCCACTTGTGACAACATTCAAAAGGGGCACTATATATCACCAAAACAGCTCACAAACTGGCTAGTCACATTATTTATTATGAGCCACACATGTGACAAATTATTTAACTCAGTGACTCCTAATAAGTCAAAGAGCAAGCAATTAGCTAACGCAGTATGAGGGCTGTTTGTGGCAATTTATAGATGCTCTCAAGCTGTCACAGCACTTCAAAGTACCATTAGGGGGGGAAACCTCTTAATGACTCACTTGAGATGACAAGCATTACACAGCACACATGGTAGCGATGAATTTGGCAGCCCATTCTGTTACTTGAAGCTTCCTCCCCTTCCCCCAACAGCTGTTTACGTGTTTGCAGTTAGCATTTCTCTCTTGCAAAGCTGCTCATGGCTAGAAATGTGGAGAGAGAGGCACTGTCTTCCTTTGTAACAGAGCACGTGTCATTCAAAGCTGCTCTGTGAGCAAGTCACAGAATCACAAAATGTCAGGAGTTGGAAGGGACCTCGAAAGATCATCTAGTCCAACCCTCCTGCCCGAGCAGGATCACCCTTGGGACTATGAGAAGCTCAGAGAGATGTGTGACCGCTAACAAACAGAGATGCTGCAGGTAATATCTGCTGGTTGCACATACAACTGCTGCTTCCAGGTCACAACTGGAATAGTCTGGACTTCATGGAAGTTGGAGGTCCTTTTCCAGTTATCTGGTTTTATCTTTGTAGTAATAATTCTTTACAGTAAACCAAACAAGGGCATTTGCAGGAAGTTTGAATAGGGTGATCTCCCGACCTTCCCACCTCAACCACTCTGAGAAAACAGATTTTCACTTTGAATTGACTCAGGGTCCAGAAAACACACAAACTTCAGAGCTCAGACCAGCTTCTGCAGCTCAGCCCCGGCTTTCTGTAATGACTTGCAGCAATTGGTGCCCATTTTGCATTTTCTTCTTTGCACCCCCCTTAAGAAGTGTATCCATTTCTTCTGACTCCCCTCTTTTATTTCTAGCGGTGCCCAGTCAAAAACTCCTCGGCTATATCAAACTTGGACACCTCAGAGAATCACAGACCAATGCTGAAGCAAAGATCACATGAGATAAATCTAGCCAGGGTGTTCCAGTTCCTATGAACCCAGTGCCAGTAGTGTAGGAAACTAAAAATAATCTGGCAGCATCAGGTTAAAAAAACCCCTGGTGACAGTTAGCAGATACTCCATGTTGGAGAGCGGGCAGGCGAGAGAGG
>VXBZ01002780.1:199759-437369 GCA_013399135.1 Heliornis fulica
GGCAATTAAGCGATCACTTTGCAGAACCTCTGGGCTTTAGATAAAACTAAGGTCAAAGAGAAGAGGAGAAAGACACAGCTTGAAGCCACTGGTACGCTTCAGGTTGTACCTGCAGCTAGGAGAGCACGACATAGCTATGCCTGGTGAAAGGCAGAAGTTAATCAATGGGGATGAGTGGGTGACCCTGAGAAAACACAGCGGGCTGCCGCAACTGGACATGACTGCAGTCTTTCAGGAGGCGAGGAGGAGGAGGAGGTGAAAAAAAGCAGCAACTGGACCCTCATTCAAAAGCAGTCACTCCAAGCAGAGGCTCCCCCGCACTCCAAGACATGTAGCAGGAGCAATTAAACCTCTCTCTGCCACAGACAATTTTTTTTTTTTTTAAATGCAAGGAGTCATTGACTGTGCTTTAGCATTCCACAGCGGCTGCAGCTGTATTATAGCAACTCTGTTATTCCAGATAGCTTGAGGGAAAAGTACCTGCACAGAGAAGTGTTAACCTCTGCCTTTAATTGCGCAGTGACATCATCCACGAGATTAACTTCTGCTTTTGACACAACATGAGACTTTCAATGCAAAAGCTTAATTTAGTACACTGTGCAAAAGTGTTGAAATCCACTTCAGTGTAGAAATCAATGAAGTTTTTCACCGGGGACAATGCTGGTCTAAAAATGTAATGAAACGTTTTGCCTATCAGGAAATGTTTCCCTTTTCAAGCCTGAATCTACATATTGAGATTGCTTTAAAACAGAGGAAGTAAAAGTTAGAAATAAAGTTAAGGTGTGGAGTTTGAATGACAGGAATACCTTTATGCATAGCTGTAGCACAAGAATGCATTTTCCAAAAGTACTTTATAAGTATTTCCCAGTTACCTGGGTATGAAAAAAACACCCCAACACATTCAAATCTTCATATAAATAATAAAACAATTTTCATACACTTCCCAGTGTTCACCGCAGTCCTTAACTACCTGACATTTCATCAATCTTCTAGCACCTTTTCCTTCTATGGGGTTGGGTTTTTTTTCCCCCCCCTCCTTTCTGGTATCACTCCATCTTTGTCAAGGTTTGCTTTTCTTCCCATGTGTTTATGCCACGCAGCTTTTCAGAAGTTACTAAGTAGAACTATCTGAACACTGTGCCGGGGATCATTTTACTGCATTAATAATTATATTAATGCAGTAAAATGATCCCCAGCAATCTTCTCAATTAAATTTTTTATATCCATGTATTACTTATTCTGCTGTTCTAACGTATAAAACATGTTACATTCTGAGGGTAACAGTTTATCTAATTCTAACAAAGCCAATTCTAACCATTTTGGGCATAGGGGCAAGACTTTGACTTGTATTAGGCAGGGGAAGAGCTAAGTGGAGAAGACGTAAGAGAGTGTTTCTTGAAGTGGCACTTTTAAAACCGATTGTTTATCAGTTCAAGTGTCTGACCAAAAGCCGCAAGATGCAGAATACAGACTTCATGTGCTACCACACATGAACGTGGTTGTGACTTTTGTTACTAGTCTCAGGGTGTTTGGTGCTTTCCTTAGAGCTCTTTCAGAGTCATGATATTTCAGAGGCTTCTCAGCTTTCTTTTTAAAAGAAAGTAAAACAAAAATAATAATGTTAAAGCTTCTCTAGTTTCAAGCGAAAATTTAAAAACAAAACTTGAGTATTCCCTGAAAGCTCAGAAAAAACAAAAAGGCAAATAAATCAACACTTACTCTTTTCAGGTTAAATAAATCGTGAGGAAGGGTTTTTTTTTTAATCTCATTTTTAAGATCCACTTAACTTTCCATCAATTCCTTTATTTATTTAATCATGTGGGAAGAATCCACAGTGAATGTAACCTCATACTTCTCACAGGTACTTTTCATCAGGATAATTTCCAGTGAGACTCACAAAATCTAGTCATACTTTTACATACCTTCCCTTGAATCATGATGACTGCTTTTTCCCCAACCTCTGATCTCCTAGTAATCAAGGAAAACAAGCAGCCTTCTTTTGCAATCCTTTTCTAATCTGTGGAGAAAGGGACTAATAGTACAATGGTGCCTATTCAGTAACCGTCAAAATATTATTTGAACATTAAGCACTAGGGCAGAAATACTTCATGCTCTGACAAAGAGCCACAATTTTGGCAAATGTATGTAAAGTGCATTTCTGAGGCGAGAAAAACTAACCTCTGAACTTTGCTTTTGAGGGGCTCATACACTGAAAGCAGAACGTAGTAAGCTTGTATAGAAAATTGAGGTGAAGACCCCAGGATTTGAGTGGAACAGTAGACGGCCACGTCCAGGAGGAAGGGATGATATTTTACATAGACAACCACTGCTTTCTTCATTTGCACTTCATATTTTGCTGATTCTATTTTGCGGGTATGCAATTGTGTCCACGGCAATTTATTAACAATTGTAGGAGTCAATAACCCAGGCTTATCCTCTGGAATAAGATTTAGTGCACAGATAAAAACCTGTCACAAAATAAGAATGTGGAAAAACCTTTTAGCCAAGGTGCAAGGGGCAGGTTTGCAGCGATGACAGTTCTGCCTGCAGGATTTACAGCTGGCAACAGAAAGCAATTTGGAATATACAGAATTGTGCTTAAGTTTGGTGGAGTCTTAATCTTCTGAAATGAGCTTTGGACAGGACATTATAAGGTCACATTTCCCATTTAAGACATGAACAAGAGCAGATTATGGTCTCCTCCCTGCAATTAAGGTGCTTCAGCAGTATTCTCTAAGGAGACTCTCTTGCTATAGCCCTCATGGCCCAAGTGCCTACATCTTTTTCCTTTGGAGTTAACCAAAGAACAAGCTCTTCACAAATTAGACACGTCCGTAACCTTTCTTCATTATATCAAAACCATCAATCAATTGAATGCAATTAGATTTTTCATTACTTATATCACACTAGTTCTTTACTTCTAACCAAGATATATATTTTTTTAAAGTAAGTTTCTTCCCTCACCCACTCCATTGTCTCCTTTATCCCATTTACCCTCAAGCACATTTTATAAAACAGCCAGTCCTGTTAATAGCATCACATGGATCCAAATCTGTTTGTCCCTTCTAGCTCCACTATTGTGATCAAATTGAACCTTCATCTTTCAGTAACTCCTCATGCTCCTGAAGTACACTGCCTTTATCCAATACTTACTGCTCTCGCTTCCACGCTGCTTTGTTTCTTAGCCTGCCTGACTCACATTACCAGACCGGTATCTTTACTGGATATTTAACATAGCAATATGTTCTATTGAACATCCATACCTTGAAGGTCAAGGTAAAGAGACACGAAAGGTATGTGGAAAGCACTGCTGATGTTAAGGACAAATTCATACAAATGAATCCTGAGTACCTGAAAATACTCTGTACAGCATGAGAAGCGATTCTCCTGCATTCCTGTGATAAACAATTTTGAAAGGGCAAAATATTAGTCCCTCTGCTCAACACAGACAGCATTGAGCCAGCTGGTCCATGTTTGAGTGGGTCAGCTAGCTTCTAGTTAGATACACTGAGCGTCATGTTCCTTTCTCTTTCCCATCAGATATGGCTGCTCTGCTGCCCTCTTCCAAATATTTCAGGACAGTCAGCCACAAAACAAAATTAGCTTTTTTACCTCAGTGCTGTGCAGAAACCAGTCAATTCACCACTTCTTGGGAGTAAAATGTAGAGCGGCTGCTCAGGAGCAATTTCCTGCATTACTGCCCAGATAGGGCAGAGTCTGCATCTCATTTGTGAGAAGTCTTGCTGGATGCAGCTGTCAGTCATCAGAAGGACACCCCACATACAAGAAGTCACTTAATTTCAATTAAGTGCTGCACACAGTAATCTGGTGCTCAAATGGGTGTTGTGGACAAGCTTGCAGAGAACACTGTAAAAGGTTGCTGAAAAAACTTCCATGTGTTGTGGTTTAGCCCTGGCCAGCAATTAAGCCCCACACAGCCACTCACAGACTCCCCCTACAGCGGGATGGGGAAGGGAANCCAAACTTCCCAGCCTCCAGTCCACATGTGCAAGCAATGCAAAACAAGGAATTCATTCACCACTTCTTGTGGGCAGGTAGGTATTCAGCCATCACTCTGAAGTCAATGCTGCGTAAGACCTCCAGCTGCTGCACCAGGCCCCCAGCTGCCCCTCAGCCCACACCCAGTTATCAATGGAGCATGACGTCATACAGTATGGGATATCTCTTTGGNTCCACGTGACGTCAATGCTACACGAGACCCCCAGCTGCTGTGCAAGACCCCCCCAAACTTCCCAGCCTCCAGTCCACATGTGCAAGCAATGCAAAACAAGGAATTCATTCACCACTTCTTGTGGGCAGGTAGGTATTCAGCCATCACTCTGAAGTCAATGCTGCGTAAGACCTCCAGCTGCTGCACCAGGCCCCCAGCTGCCCCTCAGCCCACACCCAGTTATCAATGGAGCATGACGTCATACAGTATGGGATATCTCTTTGGTCAGTTAGGGTCAGCTGTCCTGGTCATATCCTCTCCCAGCTTTTTGGGTGACCCCTGCCTTCACCTTGGCAGTGCAGCATGAGAAGCTGAAAAGTCCTTGACTGCTTGGCAACAACTGAAAACATCGGTGTGTTATCAACACTGCTCTCACCCTGAATCCCAAACACGGCATAGCACCAGCTACTTGAAGGAAAATTAACTCAATCCCTGCTGAACCCAGGACACATGGGTTTTGAGCGCAGCTCAGCGCTGAACGCTTCAGCACAACACCAGAATTATGGGTATTATGGAGGTGAAGCATCCTACCCAGAGCAATGCTTAAAAACCTGGCTGAGCCCTGTATGCGACACTTCTGGCGTTAATTCTTTTTTATTTCTTCTTCAACAGCTCCGGGTAGAAGAGAGACTGTCTTCACAAGAAATCCTGCCAGGTCAAACTGAAATCTGAGGATTCAGTTTACACCACATGATCAAGAGCATCTGCTCTCATCTCAGGCACAGCAGGGACGAGGCAAAAGTCATCATTTAGGTGCTGAAAAATGAATCAGCAGCAAGTGCGGCGTAGCGAGCACTCTGGAGGCAACAGAGGCAGAGCGGGATCAGCAAATTTTGTTTTGCTGGTTGGCTGTCCTGACTGCCTTTATATTAGAAGGGTCTGGGGTGTTTATGTGTGCTTGTCTAAGTGTGTGCATATGAAATTACACAAAGCATATTCTGGCTTGATACATGGAAGAAAGTATAAGTGAGTAAAAAGAGTCTAATCAGTGTCAATTTATAGTAACTGTAAAAATCGCATCACAGATCATGCAAGTCCTCAAGCAGTGCAGGATGTTTTGCAGCCTAATTATATGGAAGAATTGCTTTACAAAACAATTACTTAGAAAGGGTTTGTATGGTTTGAGAGCATATTGTGTGCAGACACACCTACAGTCCCAACTGCACAACTACTGGACTAATTTCAGAATTATTCAATTCTTTTTCAAAGAGATTTTTATGCTTTTACCTATTTTTTAAATCAAGGCAGTTATATAAGACAACACCCCCTTTCTAACGAATTTACCCTGATACAGCATTAGCCATCTGATAGCCTTCATGGTCTCGTTATGAACATTAAGGTACTCCTTGCACAACAATCCAAAAAATGGGTGCACCAAGGGCACATGTTATCTCTCAGGTGATGAGACTTGTGACATTTGTGCAAGACCTGTGTGGTAGCAGCAAGGAGTCTGAGACCCCATTTTTGTGGGGATTCAATTCTAGCTCAAATGCAGTGAAAACGGGACTGGATTTTCAGGTCTTCTCCAGTACTGGATTTCCAATTCTGCTTTTACATATAAAGCACCATTCCTTATACTTTCTAAAGAGAGAGAGAGAGAGATATGTTATTTAGAGAGAGATATTTTTTTTATTTTTAGCTCTATCATACCAATCCTATTTGATCCTAAACATTTAGCTCACAAAACGTCACAACTTAAAAAACAACCCTCCAGAAATTTGGACAATTTTTTCCCCAATAATATTCCCCAGAATATTTGGGTCTGGGTCCTTGCACTTCAGGACATAAATGAAACTCTAAAAGAGGGAGAGAGGGAAGAAATTTCCCCCGTGATGCATTTATTTCATAACTGTCCACCTCAAGTTTCTCATCCTTCCTTGGCAGGTACAATGAACTGGCAGCCATCAGAGACACTGGACTGAATGACAGCTGTGCTGCTACAGCGAATCCTTTATTTAAACATACGAGAAGATGTGTGTTCAACAGTCTGGGTCAGATGTGTTGTCCTCAGCAATCCAAAGAAACTCCACTTTTTTTCTCTTATTTTTGAAGAACGTGAACATACACATGCATGTCAGAAGGATTTGTACAACAGTTTGTGGAGCAGATTAACTAGATTCTTCCCTGCTGAAAGGATTATATAAAGATTAAAACATTCAAAGTAAAGCATGTAATACACGAGGATAATTTACGCTAAACCGGTTATTAAGGTGATGAACACAATTAAAAAAAAAGACAAAAAAAGACAGGACAAAACCTGAGTCGTGAAGCAGTGAGATGATACCCCTTTAAATGAGGACAGCCTTCAAATGTTGTGGTAGAAGTTATTTCTTCACCAAAGTGGCATTTTTGCCAACAAGACTCTTGGCAGCCTTCAAGGGTCGACGCTAGCACAATTGACCAAATATGGTTGGGAATTCGAAAACATTGAAGATATTAGCATTTGTTCCTGAGTCTAACATAACACAGTCCAGCCTTGCCACCAGGGCCTATAACTATTAAGTGATAACTTAGGCACTGGAATGCAAATAATCCATCGGTTCACATTAGTGTCGTTTCCATTTGTTGATGTTCCCAGTCCCCTTCAAGTCCTGGCAGTACCTTACTTGACTTCTGAAGGGAGCAATCTACAGGAAATGTACTAAAAAAAAGTGAAATGACGAGAAGTCAGCGGTGGTTGACTCCCCGAGAAAGGAAAAACGGTGATACATTAAACTACACTGTCCAGAGTTACTTGACCTTAAACTGATTGCTGTTAAATTGCATGAATTGAAGTTAATCATTTACCTACTGGCAGCTACTCAAGATTTATCTTTACAGGCTACAAAGTTTTATCATCTGTCCATAAACTCCCCGACAAATGTTAACTTTCAAATACTGGTGAAAAAAACAGTGAAACGTGGGGAAGCTCTGCTGAAGCCAATGAAAAATTAACATAAATGCATGATAAAACAAACACTTAAGTAATTTGGCATTCATGGTCTGAGAAGTTAAAAGGGTGCTCTGAATACATAGTGGGTAAAAGAGAGCAGCATATTTATTAATTTTTAAGGAACAGTCTGCGATCTGAAGTCATCTGTCCTAGAAATGCTATAATGGGCATCTGTGTTGGAAAAATAATAAGGGTCTGTAATTTATTAGAATATACTAGACAAAAATTAAATTATGCTGTAGATAAGCTGTATGCTACAGAGATAAGTGCAATTACTTCTCATTTTAAAGAGAAATAGGAAAAGTTACCCTGGGAAAAATGAAGTCCTCCCACACTTTTAACTACACCTTTATCTAGCACATATATCAGTTTAATGTGTCCACACATCCCACCAAAGATCTGCAACTTTAAATCTAAACCGGCAGTAAACCTCCCCNTAAAAAACCCCAAACAATGAACGAATGTTAAAAATGACAGTGACCTTACAGACAACCTGTTGTGCTTTCTTAAACACTGCAATTTTATGGAGATTGAGCAGCTGCAGGATGACTCCAGAATTTTGTCGGACTGGTTCCTGAAGCTTTGCCAGAGACCATCAAATTATCCCCTAATACTCTTCACAGCTGACTGTTCCTTTCTTATCGAGGCTGATTAGTAATGTAGACAAGGGTAAAATGCAAGTAAAATGAAATACACCAAACTCTGAAGAAACAACCTCCACATCAGCTTGAGCTATCCCTCCCATAACCTGGCCAGGTCGAGAATTAATCAGAGGTAGGGCAATACAGCCCAGCCCATGGTTGAACACCTTAGCTAAACTATGTACGAGGAGCTCAAAGTTACAAATATCTTTATAGTTTAATTTACTTCCTGGGCCAGACCTCCCTAACACCATAACGTGTCATACAGACCTGTGTCCTTCAAAGATGTACAGACTCATGCTCTTTAGGCCCAACACAAAATGCACTGAGAAAAACTATTTTTTTTTCATCTGTCTGCCATTGTTGCTAGACCCAATTATTTATTATGCCATTCCCCAGAGCATCAGGACCAAAGAAAACTGAAAATCCCAAAGCCAACAATTAGGTCATCAGACACGTCAGCCTTTTCATACACGTTCCACTGCATGGAAAAAGTTTGGGATATTCTTTTCTTCTTCTTTTATGTTTAAAATTTTTATCTGATTTAAAAGCAGTAAGATAAAGAAACTAGTAGTATGTCTGCCTTTTCAATCACCTCTATATTTTCAAAAGCTATCTGTTATTCTGAGCACCTCAGGTCCTCAATTCTCAACTTCAGACACCATAAAGGGATTAGATTTCTAGAATTGAAATAAAAATAAAAAAAGTCAAATGTGCCCTGAAATTTTTGCTACACACTTTTCCTGCAAGTAAAATTCCACCCAATTTCAGTAGCATTTCCAAATAAGCTGGGAATACCCGCAAAGACCTAGATTCGTTGAATAGTTCCACTAAATAGTGATATGAAACAGTAACTTCTGGTACAGAAATATTTTTGCAACTTGAAGTGTAGTTATCTCAAGAAGCTTTAAAAGAGATTCACCTGCTCTAGGTCATCCTTCTTTAGTAGGGGGAGTGGGTTATCTGAAGAGGTCCCTTCCAACCCCTGCCCTTCTGTGGCTCTATGTTATAAAAGTGAGACGGGTCCACATTCCCACTTTATAATGCCTTAATATAAAGAGAAATAGAGACTGTTGTAAAACTAGGACTGTAGAAAACAATCTAAGTATTCTTGGATTAGCTCAATAATATATTGGACCTAATGGGAGAAAAATGCTTCCACTTGAGTTTTAATCAATTTACTCAAGAAGTAACTAATTCTTTTTCCTTCTTCCTTCCTCTCACACCCCCAATTCCTAGAAATTATTTTAATATGATATCAACACATTCACTAAAGAGCAGAAAATAACATTCCCATGGAAAAGGTAACTCTGCCTGTTATCTTAACCAAGAGATTAGATTTGAATGCCTCAATAGTCTGTGTAAACTTGGTTGTGACAGTCCACACAAAGCTTTAATTTTAATAAATTATTTGCATAACACCCCCCTTTTCCTTTGGCATAAAGCCAAGTATATGAATTGTTTCCCATCAAATATGCCAATTGGCTTTGTCATAGTTATCTTCTTCATCTATGTTAGCAATTATTTTTAAGAAACTTTACTTAATGCATAAGAAATTAAATCAAACGATCACATACATTTTGTATACAGACATGTAAACTGCTTTTCTCATTTCTTTTTGGCTCGAAGATACTATTCAAAGCATTTCTAGAATAACATAACCGTACCTCATAGATAAAAGGGTATGCTGGCCTCAGTAGAGAGAGAATAAAAAGTACAGCAGTGTTTTAATGTCAGTATTTTGACGTTTTTCTGAGGAAGACAGGAAGGGGTATTTGCCCACACAATTCAATGGTTCGGGCATTTCTACTTCTCCCTTTTCCTGTCACAGCAGGAACAAAATGTTAACTTCCAAGAAAGAAGGCAAATGGGAAAACAGACACAAATCCCACAGGAAATCCAAATTGTCTTTCATTTTTGTGTGCTTATAGAAGCAAAGCCCCGAGTTTTATAGTTTTAAGAAGAGGAGAGGAGGAATGGAAAAGGAGATGGAAAAGGAAAAGGGAAAAAGAATCCCTAACACCTAAGCAATATTCTGTGTAGAATTTCTGAAAAACATTTGTGGCCACCTCCTTTAGTCAATCAATTTAAGGGACCTGTAATAGAAACTACAAGGTGTTCAATGGCAAAACCATAATGAATAATGACTTACTAACAAACTAAAAGAGCACTAAAAGGCAACCAAGACTGGCAAAGCACATAAAGCCACGAAGTTGTAATTCTTAAATAAATATATAGCTACACCTTTGCTCTAAACAAAGTTCTTAGAAAAACAGTTAAGAATCTCTTTTGCGTCTAGATTTTAAAAAGAAGTGACCTTGCAATCAGTGTTATTTTATCCTAACCTCACACTGCTTCTTTCAGGACAGTGTTGTGCAGTGTGCAGCTACCTGTCTTTAACAAAAAAGGAACCAAAAGCTGACTATATTGCTGCTTTCCCACTACTGTATTGAAATGTCATTAGTATTCAATAAAATGGTCTACAATGGATCCTCTACTGAGGAAAGTTCATTGGAGATCCTATTTCAGAAGCACCAGAGGTGAAGCAGCCTCCTCGTTTCCTTTGGCCATGTGAACATGAGGAAGAGAGCCAAAAACTGAACTAGCAAGATCCATGATGAGCAGCTGAAAGAGGGACCTTGGGACAACAATGTCGTCATCAGTGTCCAACTACCTGTTTTTTTTTTCTAAAACCAGCTCTCACATTTTTTCCCCATGACAAATAGCTGTTTCCAAAGGTCCCCTCCCACTCCTCTCTCAGTATGTACACAGCAGCCCTATTCCATGTGTGTGCTGTATTCTGCTTTTTCATCTAGTATTTTCTTATCCTATTCTCTTCACACATTTCCCATGTCTATTTAAATGTCTCATGATATTCATCCAACTCAGCCTGGCTGTATAAAAGTGTAAATTCCTTCCAGAAAGGAATTGCCATAATCTCCTTGAGGAGTTTCTGCAGAACTGGGGCTCTGATCTTGGTCCAGGTCCCAAGAGAATGGGCAACGAATAAAATAAACAATATATTTCATGATCTAAAATGTTTGCACAATCAGTAATTGCTTCCCACGCAGAGTCGTACTTCAGAACCAACTCAGTAGTAGGTAGCTTGCACTGAGAGCTTGTTGAGTGACGAGGAGATCTTTAAAACATCTGGGGACATAATTGGATGATAAGCACTTTTGAAAACCTGTCCTCAGTGCTCTTCCCTCCCTGAAAAAGTGCATACTATCTGCAAATAATTCTAAAGATGTGGATTCCCACAGTGCAGTTGTACGGGTCAGCTTCTCAAAGACGACACTGAAGTTAACAACTAGTATTAGTCAGCTGTTCCAAAGTGTCAATTGCCCCAGCACTTTTGCAGCAACGCACTGGATGTCCATGTAATTGAAATTACACAGAAGAAACTCAGAGATCATCATACTAGACATTTTTGAAAAATTAAATTTCTTCACTGATGGGGGGAGTGACCAAAATCCTTTGAACTATAATAAAAATAAGTATGGGTGCAGCACAATAGCCAGTCTCTCCTCCCTAAGTGCAATACCCAGAATAAACGCTGCTTACCCACACAACCCTTCCATGTAAAATTCTAAGGAAATAAACCCAAAGAAACGTTTAATCTAATTTATTTAAAACTAAACATAGGAGACAAGGAATTTGATTTTTATTCCCACTTCTTTCTAGATATAGTGATTTACGTGATCACCATCTTTTAACACAAAGTTGTACACTCATAAAGTATTTTTTTTCCTTCAATTAATAAAAAAAATCCCAACAACTTAGATGAGTGCTTACAGTTAAGCAAAGGTATAAATGAATTTAATTAGAAATACTAATGTATTTAACACTACCACATGGTCATATTTAAAAAAAAAAAATTTTTACCCATATACATACTGACATGTAATTGTCATGACCCTGAACTTCAGTTTTCACAGCTGAGACCTTCTAAAATGATGGTGACCAAGATTTTACAGGCAACATAAGCTTTAGAAGCCAATGAAGGACAAAAATGAGCATGTGGTAAAGGTAATGGTGCATACAGGCATACATTTGAAGCTATTAGTTAAATTGTCAGTAGCAGGCATCAAGAATTCTCTTTCCCTTCCTTTGGAAGTCAAAGAACACTTCTTAACTAAAAATATCCAATGGACCAGATTTTCCTTTCAGAGCTGCATTCTAATCCTACCAATATTTGCAAAGTGTTGAGGAAAAAAATTCCACCCACACACACAAAAGCATATGAATGCAGCTGAGGACACTCATAGAAAAAACTCTGTTCTTTTCTTCCTCTCCCTCCTGACGGTACCTTTCTGACATTCATTAGCCTCAAAACACATACATCGCTCCTCACCTTCACTAAGTAGTAAATTACCTATTTACAACTAGTAACAAATTTTAAAAGACTCTTTTTTTTTTTTTTTTTTTTTAAGGATCCTACTACAAATGACAGGAAATAATCCTTTTTTCTTAAATACAAATGTGGTCTGTTGGACAAAGTGTTATGTGGGCAGGTAAGTCTCACGCTCTGCTCCTTCATTCTCGCAATCTGTGTACAGGATCAAAACGTATTTACATAATCACTGTGCGTACACATACTTTTCTTTTTAGCTGCAGCACCAGGCTTTCTGAGTGTTGCCTATTTTGGAATTCTAGGTTTGCCAAAGGGCTTTCATTTTCTTCCTTGGTCTGTCTCTATAAACAGCAAGACGTACTCAGGTTTTCTATAAAAGCACAACAATAAACCCATGCTTAATCAACCCTTTGTTGAGCTGCACACACATACACTGTAAAATACAACTCAGATCTACTGGCAGGACCTCTGTTCGTGGCTTTGAGTTTGGTGGTGTTTAAGACATGGAAGTGTTACTATTTTTTACCCTCATGTGTAAATATGAACATTTGATGCCTTGGACTTCTTCGATTAGATATGCATTCTCACCACACAGCTGCAAACCTTTTTTTTTTTTCCCCTCCCTACTATTGCTCCCAGATAAAACCAAGCTATTTTGCCTCAATACTAAACTCAATCCTGGTCTTCACTGCCAGTTCACCTCCAGCTGCCTGTACAGAGTTTCACACTAAGCCCCTTGTTTATATCAGTGCTGCAATTAAGCCCAGGCCAAGAAGAGAAGTCCCTCAGAGGGTAGCAGAAGTGCAAGGCTAAGAATTGATTTTCAACTTCTGCGACGTAGCCCATACGCATCCTTTCACCCTAGGAAAAAAAAGTAAAAAAAAAATATCCCCAGCCGGCTCTCCTCACGCCCCACCTTTCTTTGTGTGCATGAATGTTTAGTTGGTTTTATTTTTGCTTTTGGTGGCCATTTTTTTGGGGACATTTTTCACAAGTTGAATCCCATTTCCAAATTGGCCAGTGAAAAGTTTTCGCCATGCTGAAATCATTTCCAGGGCTAAATTGGGAAACCTGAGGCAGCTGGGCAGTCTTACAGCTGGCTGAACTGTGGCTTGCAATAAAAGGCAGTGTGAATAAGGTATATTGAAGCTAAATTGGATTCGTGTGAAGGGCCGTTTATTCTGAAGGGGGGCGGGGGGAGGAATTAATGAAGAGAAATTAAATTAGCTCAACCAAGCTTTTAAAAATATACTGAAAAAAATACCTGACCTGCTATGAACTTTTTAACAAAGAGGGAACTTTGGGCTAGCAGGACCAGCTCAGCTCAGTTTCGTTTCGCTGCCAAAGGTACAGGTTTCAGAGGATGTACGCTACTACTCAGCCTGATAAGAAACCAGGTTTACAATGGATATTTCTGTAACCCCAAAACCAATGCAGTGCAAAGTCACTGCTATTGGAAATCCAGAATAAACCAATATGCAGCCCACATACAGAGGTCATTGTGGCTGATGAATTTATTTAATTAACTAGTCAGCAGATACCTAGAGAAAAAACAAACATGCCCTTTCATCGTTGTTGCTAAAATTCTCTTTGCTGAAATAAGGAGAAATTACAGGCTACCATGCTTTGGAGAGATTATTGATTAACCTTACAAATATTAATGCCATAATTAACTAGAATAATATTTTACTCATACTCTTTAATCTAGGACCTTTTGCAATGAAATAAATGCTGCATGACTACATGAAATGGCTGATTTCAAACCTGGAAGCTGAAATGTCTTTGGGAGAATTTCTTATGGTTTTTTTTAGAGGGGAGGATTCTTTTTTCTTTTTCTTCCTCCCTCCCAGCAGAATGAAACAGTCAAACTGCATATTCCTGAAAAGCTGGAGCCAGTTCACTGGTATAGTTAAATCCACCATAAAAGGCACTTGGCTGTCACAATGTTTCCCTTTGAATTGTAACTGACACATTGTAACTGATCTATTTTTTCTACTTAATACTTTTTCTGAAGTCCTGCAAATTTGTACATGTACCTCCAGAATAACTGTATGTGTAATTAGCTATGATAATACCTACGGATGTGACAACTTACAGCTTACCTACTGCTCTTAGTGAGCTTGGCTTAACAGTCTCTGTGAGGCAACCAGCTTGGGTTCATTTTACAGATGTAAAATGAGAACAAAAACTGAAGGAAATCTTGGTCGGACATTTCTGACACCTTATCGGCAGCGCTCCCTTTGGTAGCCACTGCATCTTAAAAATAGAAAAAGCTCTCCTGAAAAAATATGCTCAGGGATCAGATGTTCTCAGTCACATTTGTTGAGGCAAATTTCCAGAGACACCGGTATTTCGTGCTATTTTTTCTTCCCAAGTCTGAAAGCTTTTTAGGGTGGAGTGGTGGTTTGCTTGTTTCTCCTCTGCCCATGCCAAGAAGTGCCACCTTCTCCCCACCCCCAACTATGAGTCATAATATTATGAACTCGATGATGGGAGAAATCAGATTTTCCATCACTCCACTGTAATCTTGACCTTGGTATTATTCATCATCCTCACAGCCCCAACTGTAGCCGCAAGACAGTCAGTTCGTCTAAAGTCAGTCAAAATAGACGTACCTGCAGTACATCTGGAAATTAAAAGTCTAATTTATGTGTCTGTGCAGTGAGACTTTTCCCACTATACTAGTTGAAGAGTTGCTGGGGGCACAGGGACTGAGCGTCAGGCATCATGAGCCGTATCAGCAGACTCCCTGCAGATCTTAAAATGCCTAAAGTAAGGAATTGCTTTACATGCTTAAAAGTATGGAATTAAGTAGAAATCGCTGCAGGTTGAAATCTGTAATCATAATTTAATCAAATAAATTGGATCCTGCTTACACATGCAGACACATTGCAAGTGACAACGGGTAAAGCTTAAAATGTCTTCATTTCACTTTGTTTCTCAATGGAAATGCAACCTCTCTGCATTAAGTTATTGCTTGGGTTTAACAGTGGGCAGGATAGAAAAAGAAAATGGTTTCTAAGGGGCTTCATTTATATTTATTGTATTGATTGGCTCCTATGATCACAGTTACCTGTGTGCAACAGGCAAAAAAACCCTTCTAAACCATTCCCCTTTCCCTGCCTCAAATTCAGTTTTAAAGTTTGCATACAAATTTCTTAGAATAACAGGTAGGCTTTACTGTATCTGAGGAACCCCTGATATAAACTCTTCTCTATCTGGTATGCAATCCAAAACGTTGAGGAAGAGGCTAAGAATATCAGACAATTTACAATGGGTCCTGAAGGCTACAGTTTCCTATTCTGAGATGAGAAGAAAGGCCAGAGAGCAAAGTGTGTCACCAGCACAGCTCAAAGTGATGCTCCAGAATTTGTGGCTGGCATCCCAAATGAACCCCTGCTCAGTTTCAATGCACCACAGTGCAAAAATTCCCAAAGGGACCCACAGCACATTCCTTGCAAACAGGCTTTCCGTGCAGAACACACATTGTGGGGGCTGTGAGACTGACATCAGTCAAACACTATTGCAGGACTAAATTTGCATCGGGAGACTGCAATAACTACTGCTGAAGTTTCTCAATGTTTTTATGTTGGGAATCTCAAATTTCCTTTCCTCTGAGTAAATTTCAGTTGAAAGAAATGGAATTCACAATAACCTGAGCCAAATGCAAATTTGTTCAAAACTGGAACCACCATACACAGTACCCTCCGTGTGTGCCACCAGCACGTGTGTCATGGCCCAAATAACGGTGTGGAAATGTTCGGTCTGGCCTGCCTTTCTGGTCTTTGGAAAGGGCTGCACTACTTTCCAGGACAGAATACTTGAGCCAGTAGATTTTTATTGAGCAAGAAACCTCTATCTGGTGGCTTATTGACTGATCTGACTGCCAGATCTTCTGTACCAACAGTAAACTGGTATTTAATGCAAACTGATTTCATCAACTTACAAGAATAAACTACAAAAATAAATCACTAGCCCTCAAGCATATAGGGGGTCAACCAGAAAGAAAAACTGCTGCAGGGACTGGAAAATAGAAAAAGGGGACTCTCCTGGCATCACAGAGACCTCTGAGCTGCACCACTGTCTTCCCCAGTAGAAGCTTGGAGGGAGGGTGAGAGAGAGAAGCAGGCCACACTTGCTAGGCCATATCACCCAGCTACTGGTATAAGCCCAAGAGCCCCAAGTAACTTGGGAGTGATGCAGTCTGTAGCCACCTTGGAAACAGTGCTGCCAATAAAAAGATGCCATTGCCTCTTCCTATGATGCAACTGATCAAATTCTGGGCACAGACAAGGATCCCGACTGTACATTGAGCACTAACTATTCATAATAACAAATTACATGCTGAAAAGAATATGAAGACAGGCTACATTTAGTATTAAACTTCACACCTGGGCTCTGACATTGCTTGTCAGAAAATGAGCTGGGTATTTTCTTTTTTTCTATTTTCAATGTTAGGTTAAAAATGCAAGAAAACATTCTCTGGTAATGGAAATACCAAGAGACCCCTAATTATAATGACATGAACAGGCAGCACTGTGTAAAATTTCTGAAACACATTAAAAAAGCCAAGTTGCCAAATCTAAACAAAGTTAACAGATCTAATTGTATATTTTTGTAATCCCTACATGTTTGGTTATTTCACCCATGACAATTTTCATCACTTATTCTCTGTTCTGAAAGGGATTTTTAAAAAATATTTTATTAAAATACATTACAATTGAATGAAATGCACTGACATGTTCCTCTTTTTCCATTTGAGTTACCTTCTTTAAACTGTTGCAAAATTTCTATTTTTAAAAACATTATTACAAGGAAGGGATTCCTCACCACCCACTCAGCTCCCAGAAGCCAAGAGAACAAACTCAAAGATATTGTTTTTCTAATTTTACACTGATACTCTTTGGCCCTAAAAAAAAATTTCCAGGTTGTGTGCATTTTAAAGGGATTTATAAAGAATTAGCTTGAGCAATGCCAAGAGCTAACTTCAAGCTAATATTAATTTTTTAAAACATGGCATATAGAACAAATAATTCACTAACTACTTCTTCCCTCCCTTCCCAATTTTCACATTTAAAACTCTCTGACTTTTCTTTAGGACAGAAATGTTCAAGGACTGAAGAGTAACCTAATTTCTACAGCTTTTAACACATATCATCTATACTATGGAATTTTCATGTTAGAAATATGAATAATCAACCAAAAGACCTCAGTCAACTTGATTTGAAGCAGGGACGTGGGTGTTGTTTTTTTTTTTCTTTCTTCCCTCTAGCTAATGATGAATTATTATATTAAAAATATATATTCCAGCTTCAAAGAAAAGCTAGGTTGTTATAAAACACAGGCATTCAGAATTAAGTTTGAAAAGATTTGACCTTTTGCACACAAAAACTAACACCTACATGAATGAAGTACTGTAGTAAGTGATGATATATGATGGATCATTTAAAATGTGTGTATGGAACCCTGCACATTATTTAAGGCAGGGGGCAGATGGTGGTTACAGCACATCCAACATTTTCCAATTACTCTGTTTTTTCAAAATATATCCAGCCCATAAAAATATTAGCAGAATCCTTGTACTTTCATATAAGTAATCCTGTTCAAATATAAAAAAAACTTTAAACATATTTAAGTTCAAAAAATATCTTCAGATAACCCCCTTCTTCCTCTCTTCCTTAGTTTAATAGGTTACAAAGGAAGAGCAAATTACAAGGTGCTAGATCCAGAGTTTTATCCTAACGTTTTACCTAGAAATTTGTGCCATATTCTTCAATAGGTGATAGGAACTAAATGCAAAGAACTGATCTAGCCTGATCTCCTTTGAAGATGGGGCTGGTCAGATGTACGGCTTTGGTTTTGTCCAAACTCCCAACAAGAAGGTAAGTAATTTGAGACTGAAGATAACATGATATCTTCTACCTGCATGAAGAGATTAAAAGCTAAATGTGGAAGACAAACACAACACTATTAACACTTTTATATAATGAAATTAATATTTCTTCCAATCTTTAGCCAGTTAGACATAAATCTGGGATGAGATTTCAACAACACATACAGTGGACTGACAAACGAGCACAGACATTTTCAAAATAAAAATAAAAAAAAAGAAATATGTTGGAATTGGACCCCAGTGTGAAGGGAAACAAGAGTTCACAAACAAAGCTCCTTTCCAAGTTAGGCTGTAAACCAGGAACACATGGAGAGAAGAACAGGCTGTTTGTATTGTTCCAGGAAACTGGACCAAGGATTAATCCATAATTTCATTAAGCAAATACAGTATAATATCTCAGTGAAAACTTCAGAGACATCATAAGCAGATTGACTGGTCATAAAACACTGACATCCTGCAAGCCTTTAAATCCTTAATTACTACTGTTTTTACTATTGGTTTTACACCAATATCATGCTCTATAGCAAGTATATGAGGAAATAGTATTCTGAGACATTTCCACTTTAAGTATGATATCTTTATACATTCATTTTCATTTTAAGGTCCAACCATTGAGGATACTCATGAGTTTGATGAGTTGTACACAATAAAGATCTGAAGCAAAGATGGTCTTTAAAAACTGCTACTGAACTCACAGAACTGGACACTGTTGTTTCAAGATGAATGTAAGCTACTACACTGTGAAATTTCCATACTGTAGGTATTATTTACATCTTCTAAAAATCACATTATTATGATCCTTACTGACAAGAAAACTGAGGCAATGCATTTCTATGAGTTTGCAAGTCAAAAGGAACTGCTGGGCACAGTGTCATAGAGACCCTGAAAAGAGATTAAGGTTAATTTGTTTCTGCTTCCAGCACTGCAAAATACTCCTCAGTGATTATGACAAAAGACCAAAGTCAATAATGCATCTCCAAAGAAATCTGGCCTATGACTACCCAGGAGAAGATCTACCACACAGACATTTAAACAGACCTAACTGCCTCTAGGCCTTGGGGAAGAGGAGAATAAGTACTGTAGTAGTATAATTATGCTGGTTTAAGTGATGCAGAACTCTAGAGTAGATACAGCTTGACCTAAAGCTCCAATTGGTTTCAGAGATACACCATGAAGACCAATCTGCTGCACAACACAGACAATTTCCTTGTCTGCTTGTCTCCGAGAACCACAGTGCACAGGCTAATAAGCTTTCTACTATCCAAAAGGATACCAAAAGAAGTCCACTTATAGGATAATAGTTCTGCATCCACTTTACCCTAGAGAGCTCTGCAGCCACAATAAAGTAGCATACCATGGTTTTGAATGGGATCCACTGATTTTTATCACCTAAGTAGCCAGTTCTTGAAGGAAGGAAGCAAAGATTTGTTTCCAAAAATACTATGGACAAATCATCCAGCATCCCTGACAGCACATCCTTGTGCTGTTCATTTGGGCCCAGCTTTGTGAGGTTCAAGATTCAACTATTTCCCACAGTAGAAAGCTGTCATTTTGTCTTCTGTACCACTTGCCTCCCTTTGGTTCTGCAAATATGAAATAAAGAACATCACTGGCTGGCTCCCAAGTAGATCTCAGCCTTCCCAGCAGGAAGGAAAGTGACTGGGATGAGATGATCCCCTTTACAGGGACAGTTGAGATGGGGGAAATGGGCGATGGGGTCTTAGAAGAATGGACAGTGATGGTTGGGACCACCCAAGAGATAGTGAAAATGGGTTGAAGGTAAAGCTGGGGACGCTCCTGAGCACATATAGTAGCTAATTGTCAAATTTTAACCACATAGCCTTTTAAATCTTTTAATTTTCTTTCCTTTACACACACAGAAACCAAAGGCATAGTTCACATTCAGAAGTAACAGCTTGCAAAGTCATTTAAAAGTAAAGCAGATTTTTAAATTTAGCACAGCCTTCTCAGTGTTTTCTAATCCTGGCTCAAAGGCTGAACTTTGTTAAAATTTGTTACAAACAAAAATGTTAAGAAGTTCCCAGACTTTGATGGGCTTTGCTAAATTTAAACCCATGGTGAAATTTTTATAGGAAATTACAGACTGAAAATGATATAGCCATGAGGAAAGACCGCAGTGGAGCTTCTTTTATGTGTTTCTCTGTTGTAGAGCTCTGCAGGACTGGTGTCACAACACCTAGCTCCCTGTGGAAGCAGTTTCTCTCTCCAGCACTCTCTGCTACAGCCTTTCCTCACACAGAAATGCATTCCCAAACGTGACTCTACAGCAGCCCCGGAGAGGAGAGCGGAGCTGGAGCACCAGGGCCAGGCTGGCTGCCTGAAAGCCACCTATTGTTCCCACAGCAGTTGGCCCCGCAAGGCACGCTGGCTCCTGGTCTCCAGAGGGAACGTTTGCATGGAGCTTCTCTCCATCAACCAATCAATATTCTGGGGCACAGAAACACTGTAATTTGGTGTTAATTGGGTCAACCCTTACTTTAATTAAAATGAAACTCCAGACTCTTCCCGTTCTACATCCAGACACATTTTATTGTTTAGCTAAAACAAATGCACTTTGGTGGTGGTTCCTTCCCTTCACTGCACCAGTGCTCTACCAGAAGTCACCTCCCTTCTTGCACTGTCAGGGCTCTTAGTCCAGGCCCAGGTAGCCAAATCTTGCCTGAGCTGTGCTGCAGGCATACATTGGCCCTGTCCTGTCCCTTTCTGTCCTGGCTTACTGACCAGTTTTCCTGGATGGTCTCCAGCCTCTTCTTTTGCTTCTGACTGCACTCCCTGGATGGACTCAAGACTCAATCTATCACCTTACCTTGTCTGGAGCTGTTGATGGGACCTTGCTACCTATAAGCAACTCTGCCCATTCAGCTCAGATGCTGCAGGACTATGCCTTGGTTGATGAGGGCACTGTGTGTGCTGGGGCCACCGTTAGCTTACAGCCTGTCCCCTTTATGATGCAGTCCTGCTCCTTCTACTCCCTGTCACTTAATCTCTGCAGTATGACAGAAACCTTCTCCTCAGTGCTCCCTGGCATCAGAGAAGCTGCCAGCTAAAAGTCCTGGCACATTTACTCTCTTAGCACCTGTAACTAGTAGCAATAATAGCAGCAACAGCAGTGAGGTCCATGCAGGATCAGCCATCTAAACCAGGCATGGTGATCACATCAAATTAAAGCATCATTCATCTGAGGGCATGGAAGGAACCAGAATTAAAAAGGAACTACTATTGGAAGAAGTCAGGTATCAGTAGGACAGTATAGGTGAAGCCTGATGAAAACTGTGCAGAAAATACAAAGGGACCATGGCTAACGTCTCTAGAAAATATGAACAGGATCTTGCAGGTGGCTAGAATAACATTGGGGGCTCCTTTAGCAACATGACTATGCATCAGGCAACCTAACATAAGCTGTCCTTTGATGACCTATGGGAAAGCGTGTACACAACCAGCACTGCAAATGGCAAGGTTCTGAAGCAGAATGACTTTGCAGATGAAAGAGATTTGGGGTCACTGGGTTTCTCCTCACTGTAACAGGAGGAAGGACTGCTGAAGAGTGAAACCTGTTAATCACTAGCTATCTGACGTGCTACAGCCAGGGATCATCACGGTTCTGCTTTATCAAGGTGGCACAAACATGCTTCTACAATGTGCAATAAGGGCAAGCCACAGAGGCAGCAGGACTGTGAACCCTGGCGCTGAACTTCCCTCAAACCCCAGCTTTCATCAGACCTTCTTGGAGCCTTAACAAACAACTGTTACACTCTTGGCTTACATTTTATAGAAATACAACCTGAACCTACCCCTCTTGACCAGCTCCTTATCTCCCCCTTCTCTGCCTGCTTTGCAAGGTGGCACTCATTTATTTCAGGCAGAGGAGAGACTAGAAAGGACCTTATATCTCTATGACACTAGAGTAATTGAACATGTAAGTCTATACATATAACAACATCCTATGACTAGGATCACAACTGACTGCTCTATAAGCAGTGACTCACTACACCAGACCAAAGAGCAGTGGGCAGACCTGTACTGCTCAATGGATTTCTCCTGCACCCCAGAGTCACTTGTACAAGTCTATGAGATTTTAATGCTGCATCTCACGAGAGCACATATGCATACTCATTACTTACATGCAACAAATTAAAAGAAACTGAAACCAATTATGATAATAATTGTTGGATTAATCCTATTCAGGTAAATTACTTAATTCCAATATAAACAATCAGATGCTATTATTTTAGGGTTTTTTTTTCCCCCTAAGAATTTTTTTTTCTATGCCTTCAAAATATACTGTATCCTACAACTGAACTCCTACACTCTTTGCCTGTCATTTTTTTAGAAGGGGTCATTCCCCGCACCATGTTCAACTGAATCGTCATGTTTCTGAAGCTGAAGTTGGAGATTTACAAAAGCCACAAGGCAAGTAGCATGCAATTTAAATGTATTTCACAAATTTACATTCAAATATGCTGAATTTAGATACATGCACATTTCCATATCTGTCCCTATCAGAGCCTCAGGAATCTCCAGCTGAACTATTTTAGTCAAGATGACTTTCAGGAATTTAATGTAAAACAGGCACTGAGCAAGCTCAATCACTAGGCATGCCACATACATACATACATATATATATATATTGACCATAAAAAGTGCAAAAGTTCACCCACTGTGTTAGTTTTATCCCCTTCCCGTTTAATGTTGAACATTTTAACAATTATGTTCTCTGTTGCTATTACACATATACACACGCATGCTTTGTATTTTTTCAGAGGTGCTCTAGCATAGAGCTTGTCTTGTTTTCCACCAACATAGATGCTATAAAGTCATGCTTGATTCAGATTATTTCTTTCCTCACCGCCCCACCCTTCTTCCCTTTTCCCCAGCCTTATCCTCCTCCATGTTCTTGGGTGGGCAGAATCATGGGGAGACTTGGTTTTTAGTATAGCCACCACCAGGCAGTTTGCTACTCTCATGAAGCACATCTGGGCTTTATATCAGGACTTTAATTAATCCTCAGTGAAAGCCAAGCTATGACATTTTGACTGGGCAGGCTCCAGTTTTGGACAGGTCTTGATTTATTGCGACTGAGTCTCAACCTACTTTGATTTATTTCAGCTTTGGGGAGGAGAGCAAGCACTGAACAGAAAAAGCACTGTTGGATGTAGAACATGTGATGCACGTAAAGGACCTCCATAGTACTGTGGCCCAAATGACAAACAGCTCAGACAATTTGCACTAAAAATAAAATAAAAAAAAAGTCCAAGTCGTGAAAATATTTTAGTGAAAGAAATCACTTAAAGCAACAGGAGCCACCACTACTAAAAAAAGCAATGACAAATAATAAAAGGCTTAGTGAACTAGGATCATACTATTTGGCAGAAAATGCCAGCGAAGGAAGCCTATGACTTATCTCTACATAAACAATAAATCCCTGGTCACTCATTAATGTTAATCATGCCTCTCATCTGCATTCAGCTAAATACAGAGAGGCAGGACCAATGTTTTCCTGATGAGTCGCTTTCAAGGGAAAGGATGTTCTGCTATTGTCTGCCAGCTTGCCCTGGGTGGATGTCCTTTTGCAGGTCTCCCTCTCTAACCACACCATGCATGGCATGCAGTGTGCCAGGTCTTCTGGACTGC
Organism: Heliornis fulica; assembly: GCA_013399135.1. Taxonomy (NCBI): domain Eukaryota; kingdom Metazoa; phylum Chordata; class Aves; order Gruiformes; family Heliornithidae; genus Heliornis; species Heliornis fulica. The sequence continues at coordinate 223,463 of VXBZ01002780.1, forward strand.
CAGAACAAAGGCAACCAGAATCAAACTGTTCATCATCATAAAGTGATAAACATCACAATAACAGGAGCCACCAAATAACAAATCCAATCTGCTCAAGGTATAAAGCTTTACTATTTCTGTGGGCAGGCTTGATGACTTGGTAAGTTTACCCTGAGTACTACTGTAAATACTCCCAATTAGATCCTGTTGTGTATACGTAAAAAGAAACTAAATATTTTGAAAACTCTAATGAAAACAAGTAATTCCATTGTTTTCTTTTAAGTGTTTTTGTAAAAAATTCAAATACTTTGATTTGTCCCTCCCTTGTACTTCCTTTTCACCAACTGAAATTCAGTGCTTTGTTTTTGGCTTCCCCCCCACCCCAGCTATGTGAATTATCAAATTCTTTTCTATCAAAAGAGAAGAAACAGTGAAGTTCCAGAAACTGAAAAGCAAAAAAAAAAAAAAAAAAATTGTCTCAACAAACACTACGCTTTTTATTTGTTTATTTGTTATTGGGCTCCAGTGCCTAGAAAACCTCTAAAAGAAAAAATGCTTTTTTGTTAAGGACTCAGCACCTGCTGCTACTAAAATTTCAGTAACACCTCAGATGCTACTTTACCAGTCCCCCACACAAAGCCTTGGAAGCACAGATCTTTGCATTCCTGTTACTCCCTGTAACACACGACAGAAGGACCAGCAAACCATACGTGTGCCTGCAGGCTTGTTCCAACGCAACTGTAAATGTTACAAAGCAAAAGATGACACAAAATGGGTAAAAAAACTATTATGTAGGTTGTCTTTAAAACCATTAAATTAAAATAATTGAAGACATTAATTAAAAATACATCTGCTTTTAAGTTTCAAGGTGAAACCTGGACGAAAGGACTACCATACTTGGTTGATTAGATGCCTGTGTAAGTTGTGGCCACAGCCCAGTTCTGGACTTTGCAACCAAGCCAGGAGGAAATAGGATTCAAACGACCATCTAGCTTAAGATGACTTGGATCTTCTGCTAATTGAGATGCAACTGCATGGGTGTTCTCAGTCTAACCTGTGTCACGTTTGTTAGTTTTATCATCTGTAAAAAAGATGCATTTATTTTAGCAATGGAAGGCTGGTAGGCCTATTTGTACCGACAGGCCTATTTGTACTTGTATGGTACACAGGAAACCTGTGTTTGTTGTCTTGTCCACTAACTTTGTGGCCAGGCTGAGCTGGCTCTCTATGCCTGACACAAAAGTACTAATTTTGCAGAAATGGAGAATATTTATATGCTGGTAAATTGGGATCCTACAGAGCCAGTCCCTTTTAGTTTCAGTAATCAAATTAGTGTTAAAAACAATTACCAAGTCCAGAAAACACATCCTTTCCTCTTCCCATTTCAATCTGTAAGAAAACAAATCATCATCATCTAATGGAAACTTTTTCTATTTTCTATGAAAGTTTTTCTCCTGCCCCACTCAGGTTGGAGAATTTCAGGCTTATTTCACTGGCAGAATCAATCAGAGTGGCAGCTCACTTTGCTTCAGGAGCAGGTGATGAGAAAACAGCATTTTCCTAACAACTAGGGTCTTAATCCCCATCTTGCATTGCCCTCACATCTCTTGCAGGAGGATGCCACATGTTACCATCAGCTGTACTCTTTCTGAGTATAGATTTGCTTTTATCTGCCAGACAGTGCTCTTCCTAGCTGTTGTAGAGCTGGTTCTGGGTGGGATTCCAGATGCTAGCTTTCATGCTGAGCACCACCATTTTAGTCTTGTTTACAGGCAGTTTTATTTTCTAGCTTTTATCTGTCTTAATGAAATATAAAAGTTTGGGTTATTTTTTTTCTTCCCTTCCAAGAAAGCATAATAACCTTGTAAGCTCCCACAGTACTTCCTAATACCAACACAGCAGGAATTTGCACTGACATGTTAGTATGCTGTTTCACTGAAAGAGATTTTATAGGAAACAGCATCCCAGTGAAACCCCATATCTAGGCAAAAAAGATCATTTTAAGACACTTCTAATAAAACTATCAGCTTATTTAGAAGTCAACTGTTTTACGAGCAACTCCAGAACATAAACAACTGTTCAAGACACTGCAAAGACAGTTTTCAGAATTAGAATTTATTTTTCTTTAACTTGAAATATTTATGACACATTGTATTTAAATGATCAGTGCAACTGATGGCCTATCATCAGCATGCAATTTCATTACACAATTGGCTTACAAACCTCATATGAATAAATTAAACTGAGAGAACCAAGGTTTATTTTTTCTTTACCTCATAGTGTATTTTAAAAGTAAATGTCAAATCTGCATGATACTGCTATTATTTAACATTTTTCTGTAATCACTCTAAAATGAATATGGTAATATTGATTAATTTAATTTGTTTTAGATGGGTTTTTCACTAAAACTTGTTCTTTTGCCAGCTACACTTCTACACTTGAGCTTTGTTAGTTTTACACTGCCCTTCTTTAGATATTACCTTATGAAAATCAGCAACCAAAAAAGCCTTCTTTGAGGAAAGTCTAATTTAGTTAATTACAAGGAGTGGGGAGTTGTGCACCATTTTCATCATTCTGTCATATTTGAGGCTGAAAACTCGCATAGTGTGGGCCAGGTGAAAACTCTTTATTACTCTTCCTGTTTATATTGGTAACACACTAGATGGAATTTTAATGTCTCCTGAGGTCACTTTTAGAGCCAAATTGTGGCTGTCCCTATCACAGGTGTACTGAGTAACTCTGTGCAGGCACAGAGCCTCTTTCTCTTCTGCCAGCCTCCACTTCCCCATGCATAAATGTAAGATGCAATGGATGAAATAAAGTCCCACTAAAGTCAATAATTTTATTATTAAAACAAATTTTCACTCTAAACCAATCCCTGCAGTTGGTCTGTAGCGTGCTCCAGTACTCAGGCTTGCCAGGAGGGCAGAGAGGGAACTCACAGCCCTATGCTTCTTTTGGGGCTTGTGCAACTTTCTCACATGTGCTCTCACCCTTTATTGCTATCTGGAGCAAATACAGTATTTTCTAAAAAGTTTTCTTAGCAACTATATTTGTAAAACTCCATTAAAATGCTGTGCAGTATATGAAGTTTTACATTAAGTGTGCTTGGACCATAAGAAATTACATAAACCTCCAGCCAACACCCATTCTAAATGGTTACCTCCTATTGAATATAGAGAGGAGGAGAGCGAGAGGGATAGGGGGAGGGAGAGGGAGAGGAGGAGGGAAAAGCGGAGAAAAGGGAAAAAAAGGGAAAAAAAGGGAAAAAAGGGAAAAGGGAAAATAAAGGGGAAAGACAGGGGAAAGATGGGGAAAGACAGGGGAAAGGACAAAGGGCAAAGGGAAAGGGAAAGAAGGAAAAGGAGGAAAGAAAAAGAAAGGAAAGAAAAAAGCGATTCTCCTAGAGATGAGGCACCAGATAATACACTGAGCCTGGAAAAGCTCCTTGGAAAGCAAGCTCCTTCTCTGCTCCACCTTGGCATCTCCAGAAAGCAGAGCACAGCCAAGCTTCAGCTCCACATCAGGCCCCTCCTTGCACACCAGTATCATTTCTGCTACCAGTACTAGTGGTTGAGAAAGCCACGTTCCAGTGATCCATGCCATGGTCATGGCACAGGAGTCACTGGGAAAGGTTTATGAGGTATTATGGGCTGAAATAAAACATCAAGTAACATATACACAGAACATGCTCAAATAGGAGCCATGGTGATTTGCCAGCTGCAGCCTGAATATGGCACTTAAAATACAACCTCCTCTTGGCACAGGGGCTCGAGAGCAAGTCTGCCAGCAAACAGGAGATGATGGTGGTAAGAGGCACAGTGCCCAGAAGCACCAAGTGCTTTCTCTTGTCAGGAGACAAGGAGACAGCCCTATCATGTCTTGATACACAGTTTACAGAAGATCCTCTCTCATGGTTCCTGACATCTTTCCACTAACTTGAGATCTGCTTGTAATCTGCAAGATGAACGGTTTTAAACTGGCAGTATTTTAATATATATCTACCTTGGATATCGGTAATAATACTGGCACTAAAATGAAAACGCTATACTTAAAATATTTCTCCCTTGTCAATTATTTCCCCTTTAAAATGAATATGATATATTAAAAACTTGATGCTTGTTGAATTTAAAACACCTCAGAGGAAGAGAGAAATTCCCACCAGATATGGAAAAGTAGGGCTTGTCTGGAAATAAATGCAGCATAATAAATTAATGGTGAGGGGGGAAAATATGCTGGTATTGCGTAAGGAAAAAATACTGCATTAGCGACACAAAGCATTACTTTTTCTTGTAAAATAAGGCACAGTGCAGCAGGACTGTATGATTTGTACCAACCTTTCATTACGTCAAAAGCAACATATGTGCCTGGTGCATTAGGGTTGCCGTGATAAACTGTTACCGTGTAGAGTAAGATCTCACTTGATAGAGGTTAAAGAAGAGGTAGGAGTTAATGCTCTACTAATGCAATTTACGGCTCCTTAAAAATTATGAAAGGAAAGAAAACCTCTTTTAGTATTAAAAAAAGAATAATCAAGCCCATTAGCAGATCAAGAAATAATAACGTGCAACATGCACTAGAAATACCAGTTTATAACATGTACAAAGCTTGTTATTAAGAGCAAAGTTAGAGAGTAACCGTACTTTTGTAACAGTGCCTGTTCTTTTAACTGGAAAACAACATGAGGGAAAGTAACACTGGTGTAAGAAGTCAGCTCTACACCCAACACTCCTACAGATGCAACATTTCAGGCTGTGGCTCGCAGCAGGGCTGCTAGCTGGAGGTCAGGGCTCTCTGTGGTGTCGCGTGGCTGAGTTTGGCCTGCTTTTCTTATGCTATTGACCAAGAGAGACTAGGCTAGGCAAAGTGTGCTGGGGGCTGCATTCAGCTCTACCAAAGATCCCTAATAATTTGTCCTTGCAGACAGGCAACATTTCATGCGAATAGTCAGGGATCCCCTAATTTTGCTTCCTCAAATACAATACCAGAAGTTCTTTAATCCCGCTTCATAACAGAAAATGTTAAAAGCAGATACATGGGCCTACTCACTTAATTAGCACCACCAAAATTCTTAATTCACTAGAAGCAATGAAATGGCTAACAAGGTTGCTAGCACCAGGAGTTGCCTTGGACATCCACAGGGTATGCAGTGACGGATAGCTGCCTGGCACCCCTGTGCCAGTCAGCCTCAACCGGCACAAAGGAGGAAGTACTGAAAGGGGTCGAGGGAACCACCAGCTATTTTGCACAGCCCTTCTGTAAGATGCAGGCACAGGGCAATGTCAGGGATCCACCATTTACTATATTTTGGCTGCAGGCAAATACATTCTGACCATGCTGATGAGCTGATTGGGGATGTGGGATAAGAAAACGCCAGCACTGCTCACCTACCTTCCAAACACTCCTCACACTCCTGAGGAAACAAACGATTGCTCTTGTTGCAGAACTTGCATGGATTTCGAGAGGAAAAGAGAGAAGTCATGCATATGACAGCAATAAGCTTTCTTCACATACTTAACCTGGTAACCAAGTCAACCGTCCCCAGGGAAAGCTTAATGTCGGCCAAAGAAGGCCAACTGGAAAGTTCAGCTGCTCTATCTCTGGATCATTAATGTTGATTATTAGGTCAAGGCTTCATCCCAAAACACCTACAGCTAAAATTCAAGTATTCCTGCTAAAACTAAAAGTGGCATATTAAGTGCACCCCATGGGTTTGGGGAATGTTTCCCACTCAAGCAAACAAAAAAAAATTGTATTTTTTTTTCCATACCCAGATCAGGAAAGAACAGTCACTCTGCTGATAACCAGTCTTCTTAACAATATGCAGAATATTAACAGCTAGAGTACAATAAAAGTGAGCCCTGACATTTTAATTTATCCCCTGAAATATTTCTTCTTTCAGTGGAATGAACTGAACTTGTTGGAAAGCTAAAAACTTTAGTTCTGGGAATGCACTGCCCAAGATGTTTTACTGGATTGATTTCAAGTGAAAACAATTACTGTATAGTGAGGATGTTACCACACAGACATAACACCGCCATTAACCATTTCTGACTTCCAGTGTAAAGTGAACCATTATGGGGTTTTAAAAATGTCCCCACTAAATTTTAATGATCTGTTTTAAGGGATTTTTTTCCCTTATTAAAATTATAACCAACTATGCTATACAGCTTTCTCAGAATGTGGTGCATTACTATTTATTCAAATAAATCTTTAAATCATAGATTAGTTAATAAACTATCAGGGTTATTACAGGTGGGGCTGGTAGCAGTACCTGTTATTAATGTTGACTAAAATTTACCAATAAAAGATGCTGTTTCCTGTTCTTTAAAATGTTGCCAAATGCCACCGAACTGAATAAAAACATTCTGAGCTCAAAGGTTGACACACCTGGTTGTTGATTTTGTCTTTTCCCCTCTCCCTCCCATGATAGGAACAAGAGCAAACAAAGGAAAGCAAAATGTAAACCGAAGTGCAAAGAATACATTTCATCTGTATTAACAATTCCCCCCTAAACATAATTTTTTTTTTAACGAACTCATTATTTTTCCTGTTGTACAGTACGTAAAATTTTGCACTCAGAAGACTAGAGAATGTTTAAGAGAACACTGCCACCATTTTTCCTGAATTTGCCCAATACATAAACTTTATGTGGACTAAAACAGGAAAAAAAACCCCAAAATAAAATTAAAAATCATGGCTTACATATACTCAAGAAAGACCTGTGAGACCTTTGCTGGTAAAGTCTATGAAGATTCCCTTTAAGGTGAACATGCTCCATCCTGCGATGGGGCAGTGGCTTCCCTCCAGGCAGAGCTGCAGCCTGAAGCAGGCTGCCTGGTGGGCTCACTCCCTGGGTCCAGATATTTCCCTTTCCCTCAAGAGATCCATCTCTTTTCCAGTCTCATCTGCAGACACCCTAAGTTAAAACCACCCCAAGACTGACCAGAAGGTGGGACAGACCTTTCTATTTATTTTTTTTTTAAATGTCCTGTTTTGTGTAAACGTTGAGTAAATGTTGTCCTGCAACTTGCACTGATGCAGTACTGAAATGATGGTATATTATACACTCTGCTGGCATCTTCACATTTTCTTCCGATCCTAGCACGGGTATAAATACAGCTCCTAAACATGGACCCTGCCATAATTTTACTTGTTTTTCCATGCATTGCTAGACAGAACAGGAAACTAAAATCATAAGAACACAGCATGCATTTAAAGATATTTCTATAAAGTGCCTTAATTTGGTAGTTCTACAAGAAGAACATGCTGCAAAAGCAGAATTTGCCAGGAGGACTCCTGTAGCTGCGTTATTTGAAGAGATACTGCATTCATGCTACAGTGGCATAATAGGCCAGTCTCAAAAGTATGACAACAATACATAATTTATCAATTTGGAAACCTTATACTTGAAAGAAGCCTTAGTCTAACCTTTCCATCACTCCAACTGAATTGTAAGACCACCGCTGTAACAAGACTGCTTAGAAAACCACCGGGGTGGCCTTGATAATAATACACATATCATTGTTGAGGCACAGGAAACTAAACCAGATGGTTTTGCTGAGGAAAGCACTTTTTTTGGCTTTGTAAAGCCTAAAAACACTAACAGGTCAAACACAAAAGTGGTAAAAAAGAAAGTTAAAGGAAAATGTACGTAAATAAGGAAAAAAATATCTTTTTTTACAATTATATTCTACTCACATAAAAAATAGCTGCAAGAAAATAAAAAGGGGGAAATAGTGCTGTAGTTCTGAAATAGATTGGAATAATTTTCTGAAAGGAAAAAAAAGTTGTAACAGCAACACTTACAGTAGGCACTGCTGCTGGAAATCAATACCATATGACGTGCATTAGACAGAACACCTACGTGCTGTAATTAAAACCCTTTTCTTTCCTCATTTTATGTTTTAAATATGGAGAACATTAATGTCTCTTGTAACCACCTCTTTCTTGTTCAATCTCTTATTAGCAAGCACGCCAAACCTGAAAGAAAGTAGCACGTACCTGGAGCTCTTTAAAAACGTGAAATTGGGAATAGATTTCCACAAAATCATCCATGCACAAACAGAAACATATAAACATTCACACACACACACGGAATCACGGAATCACAGAATCACTGCATTGGAAAAGACCTTTGAGATCGAGTCCAACTGTACCTGTCCTCTCCTAAACCATATCTCTGAGCACCTCATTTACCCGTCTGTACATCCAGGGATGGTGACCCTGACACCTCCCTGGGCAGCCTGTTCCACATCCCGACAACTCTTTTGGTGAAGAATTTCTTCCTGACATCTAATCTAAACCTGAACATGCATTTTGAACTTGAACATGAATTCACATACATTCACAGGTAGAGGGTGGGGAATATGCATGTGGTTAAAGCATGTTTGGATTCCCGCTTATGCTGCAGTTGTTTAGAATCACATTATTTATGAACTTCAGCATTTCAGGAAGTTTATAACAAAAAAGCCCTAGTACTTGGTTGTGTTCTTCTTTAATGCAGACATTATCTACATGCATGAAATTAAGATGATAGTGCATTACTCTGCTGAGAATTGCAACAATTTCTAATAAAGAAGTCTAATCTAAAATACATGCACTGAAAGAAATGTATGGTAAGCTCTTTATTTGTGCGGCCTTATTTACAAAAAAGTTAATTTTTATTTGGCATTACAAAAGGAAAAATTTTACTGACATTTTGGTACTGAACAGAAATAGCCTTGGAGGACTTTGGTTTTTGTTTTTTTGTTTTTTTTTAATGGTAGGGGTTTTTTAAGGGTAGGGGTTGGAAGGGACCTCAAGAAACCATCTAATCTAACCTCCTCTGCTAAAGCAGGATTACCTACAGCAAGCTGCACAGGACAGCATCCAGGTGGGTTTTGAATGTCTCCAGAGAAGGAGACTCCACAGTCTCTCTGGGCAGCCTGTGCCAGTGCTCTGCCACCCTCAGAGTGAAGTTTTTCCTCATATTGAGGTGGAACTTCGTACGCATCGGTTTGTACCCACTGGCTCTTGTCCTGTCACTGGGCATCCCTCTGAAGAGTCTGGTCCCTTTGTCTAAACATCCATTCTTNTAATCTAACCTCCTCTGCTAAAGCAGGATTACCTACAGCAAGCTGCACAGGACAGCATCCAGGTGGGTTTTGAATGTCTCCAGAGAAGGAGACTCCACAGTCTCTCTGGGCAGCCTGTGCCAGTGCTCTGCCACCCTCAGAGTGAAGTTTTTCCTCATATTGAGGTGGAACTTCGTACGCATCGGTTTGTACCCACTGGCTCTTGTCCTGTCACTGGGCATCCCTCTGAAGAGTCTGGTCCCTTTGTCTAAACATCCATTCTTCAGATATTTATAAGTACTAATTAGATCCCGTATCGATCTTCTCCAGACTAAACAGACTCTCAGCCTCTCCTCATACAAGAGATGCTCCACTCCCCTCAACAACTTTGTAGCCTTCCATTGGAGGATGGAGGATGCAAGTTCCTCTATCCTGGACATTTCACACCTCCACGTGTCCAATGTATTTACATGGGGAAATCAAAGAATATTCTGCCACCGATAAGTGCATACCTTTTTGGGAAGATGTCACTTTCTCAAAAAGCATTTCAGTATGAGGCTTTGTTCTACATCTTATAAAAAGGACAACCATTTTTTAAATTATCAGGAAGAAACTAAAGTGGAATAGTCATTGTCTCTGATACACATGCTTCTAGAAAGGACACTTCTTCACCAAGACCCTGACAAGGCTTGGGCAGGAGTGGCTGGAGAACAGCCTGGCGGAAAGGGACCTGGGGCTGTTGGTCGACAGCTGCCTAAACATGAGCCAGCAGTGTGCCCAGGTGGCCAAGAGGGCCAATGGCATCCTGGCTTGGATCAGGAACGGTGTGGCCAGCAGGACCAGGGAGGTGATTATCCCCCTGTATTCTGCACTGGTGAGGCCTCACCTCAAGTACTGTGTCCAGTTTTGGACCCCTCACTTCAAGAAGGACGCTGAGGTGCTGGAGCGTGTCCAAAGAAGGGCAACGAGGATGGTGAAGGGTCTAGAGAACAGGCCCTACGAGGAGCAGCTGAGGGACCTGGGATTGTTTAGTTTGGAGAAGAGAAGACTGAGAGGAGACCTTATTGCTGTCTACAGCTACCTGAAAGGAGGTTGCAGTGAGGTGGGGGTTGGTCTCTTCTCCCCAGTAACAGGTGACAGAACTAGAGGAAATGGCCTCAAGCTGCGCCAGGGAAAATTTAGGTTAGATATTAGGAAGAACTTCTTTACTGAGTCATCAAGCATTGGAACAGGCTGTCCAGGGAAGTGGTTGAGTCCCCATCCCTGGAGGTATTTAAAAGACGGGTAGATGCAGTGCTTGAGGACATGGTCTAGTGATAGACTTGGTGGCGGTAGGTTAACGGTTGGACTGGATGATCTTAAGGGTCTCTTCCAACCTTAACAATTCTATGATTCTATGATTCGAGTTTTATGAACGGTCAGTAGCTGTTCCTGTCAAAGGAGCACAGTCTATCAAACTTTTCTTCTAAAGGTTCATACAAGCCCTGCTGTTCTCACAATTAATTCTCCTAGGTAGCTGCGATAAGATAATCGGCTCAGCTGATCATCACATCAGAGCAGGCTGGGTATAATTTTAAGATCAATTTGGCTTAACAGAGCCAATAATTATTCCAACTCAAGAAAGAAAAAGTTCTCATTTGGAAATAAAAATATTCTTGAGTACCTGGATGGCTCAAAAATATTTTCTCTCATACTCAAAAAAGTCCAGCACTGAGGGTTTAAAATTATTTCTTAACTTTCCTTAGACATTATTAACTTTGAGCAAAAACCTAAGGAGTAAGAAGGAAAAGAAAAATTCACTTCAGTCCATAACAAAAGGTTAATCCTTATTTAAAGGTGTGCCTTTAAACTCTTGAGCCAATCTCATGGACATGTCTGAAAAAACTTTGAGTCTCAGACTCGGGTAAACACATCTTGAAAGATGACACAACCTTAACCTTAACACTCCAAGAAAACAGGAATACAGAACTAGAAATGCCTTGGCCAACAGTCTTGCTGGCCGGATCCATTTTCTTATGCACAAGAGTAAAGTAAACTTTTATTTGGTCTGCCAAGAGTTTTTATATTTAATCATACACACTCACACACAAGAAGGGATTTACTACAACAGAAATGGTAGCAGCTCTCTCCAAGGGTGAATAGTGAATAGAAGAATCCTGAATGAAAGAGCAGGTGATGCTGACTGGACATTTAAACACAGAAGATATCCCTGTAGATTAGATTTTACTATCTTGACTTCAACATGCACAAAATGGCACATTTTCTTGTGTATTTTAATCACAAATTAATGTATGAATCAGTACCAGGACCAATTAAAAAAAAAAAAAAAAAGCCCCAAAAAAGCAGTCTCTCTTTAAACAGTTTCTTAATGTGCTTGGTTGGACTGTACACTAACTTATGATATTACTTATTTATGAACTGTTATTTTTTGCCTTTTTAAAAACATTAATTAACTATAAATTAATGGAAGCTGATTGCCATACATTTAGAATATCAAGTGGTCCCTGATTTCAACTTTAAGCTTTTGACTAGACCTGTAATTAATTGAATTGGAGCCAATTATGACCCAATTACAAGTCCTCTGTAATTATTGCTGGGTTTCTATTACAGGCAAAAGAAAATATTTCTGATCTGTACAAATATTTAAAGACTATTAAAGCTGTTACCTTTGAGTTGTGGGGCTTTGGTTTGGGTTTTATTTTTTTTTACTTTTGTAAGAATCAGATTGATAGGCTTTTCCACAGCACTCAGTATTTCTGTTCTCTGCACAACGCTGAGGTGTGGGCAGCACAACTGCAGAAGGCAACCTGAACATCAGTGGGTGATCAAGGGTAAACTGGAGGAAACAAAGAAAAAGCCTCAGATGTGGAACTCGAGCTTGAACTTGCTCTATTTCCGGAGCCACTTTCCAACATGACGGTTCTATTTGTTGACTTTCCCTTTATATCTTTACAATTAAATGTGTCTATTATGTCCCCAAGAGCAACATGTTAGGGTTTCAGTTGCAGTTATACCCTTAAAACACAGTATTTAGCATGTAGGAAATTAAAAACCCACCAACTAGTGATGGATAGATGGGCATCTTTTATCAGTCCAAGCTAAACATTTCTGAGAATCTCTATTTGCTTGAAATAAGACCCTCGGGTGAGCATCTGAGGGGATTTGCATGATGCCTTGTGTTTTATAAATGGCATATAAATGAGTCAGACTGTTAGGGCTTGCTATTGTACTAACATTTGAAAATACCCAGTAGATGGTTTAACTAGAACTTTCTGCAACAAATAAAAGGTATAAATACCACACGGAAGCATATCACTAGCCCTGATACATTGTTTTTCCTCTTCCAACTCAGTGGCATCAATTGTCACCTCTAATACTATCCCACAAGACTTGTGCTGGATCACAGTATACTAAAAATGAAGAAAGGGGAGTAAGAGGCAGGAGCAATTTCTGCAAAAAATGTTAAGAGCTCCTAACATGACTCTAGCATAAAACTAATAATACCCCCACCTGTTACTATTCTGTTCCCTTCAAACACTGATTAGAAACCCTTCTTTCTAGTTAGTCAGACTTCCCAGTTTTCATTCCTCAGCACATTGTCCCTGTACCTGATTTCCAATTCCCGCAGGTGGCAGTTCACATCCCAGCTCAAATCCCAAATGAAACACATATATTCCAACTACTCTCCCCTGATATGAACCTATGTTTAAACTTGTGAACTATCTGCCACAAAATCTGACCTTAGCCCACAGCTAGCACTGAGCAAGCTGGAAGACCATCCCTTGCATTTACTGTACACAGAAGCGTTTGTCCAGAATCACAATGGTAGTCAGATGAATGAGTGTGATCAAAGCTCAAGAGTCATGACTTCTGCTTGTGCTTTGTAACTACTAGATGTTCTCCACTCCAATACACACAGGATACAACCTCTTCACAAAGCCAATGGGAGTTTGATCACCAGCTTTCATGAGATCAGGAATTGACCCGCAATGTTGTATAAGACAACAAAAGGAATGTATTTTATGGTTTTACTATTATCCCTAATAAGGAAAGAAGGAGGAAAAAAACCCACACTGCATGGTCTAGTCTATATGCACATGTGTTACTTGTATTAATATTGATGGGATTTAAAAGTGCATATGGAGAGGATAAGATATATCCCTGTGTTCAGCCATATGCTTAAGGAAGCTCCCCAAATGCTTGTAAATATGATGATGCTTTCTAACATACTGTGTATTTATTTGAGCAACTTTAAATCTCTAAGCCCTACTTTCCAGTCCATTAAAGCTTCAAATAATTTTTTATTTCCAGTTTAAAGTTACTCTCTCTTCTAGCCATTAGAAGGCTGCCTGTAACCACATTTCCATGATATTCAGGGAATTAGAGAATTCATAATAACTCTCACACTATCCAAAGGGGTACCTCTGCAAGAAGAGAAATACTCAAGATGAACTATATTTTAGTGAAGAATTCTTTCCAGAAGATTTTTGGACAGGCCCAAAACATTTAGCTGAAAGGTCTGGAATGCTACTTACACAACAAACATGTGTTCGTGCTGTAGACCTTGGACAACTGCATTCCTTCTAGAGGCCAAAGGCCTTGAAAGCTAGTCATTCTTCTGTATAGACTTGTTCTCATTTCCTTTTTGTTTTTTTTTTTTTTTTAATGTTTGAGCACAGGACAAGGGTCTGACCCACTAGGCATAAGGATTATTCTGGATTTCCCTGGTGGAAGAAGACATCGGGGTTCATCCCACTATTTATGATCACTACAAGTTGTTTTGAAATGACACAGCTGAAGTATTTATGGAATACCCAAGGCCTTTTAGCAAATGATGCTCATTCTGTTCATGCAAACGATCATTTCATTTGGCTTATCTTTTACTTCCTTACAGTTGAGACTTGGTAACTGACTATATATGAACACTTGACTAGTTTTATCTGTTAAAAAGATGACTGGGATGGTTTACTGGATTAACTGTTTTATCTAATGTAGTATATGAAAAAAAGAAACCAAAACAATACTCATGGAGGCATAGTCATGATATCCATAGTGCCCTTACCATCTTAGATGCAAATGTAATGCAGACCAAAAGCCAACTTTATTTACAGATGGCTGCCAAAAATTACCTCCTTTGCTTACTTGATGTAACCCTTTGGATGCCTAGGTGATATGGCTGTCAACTTTTTTAATATCATCTAGGACAAAAGTTTGTATTGTAGTATTATGATTTTGTTTTCTTGCTGCTTCTTTTTGAATGTAAACAAGATTTGAGAGCTCAGATTTATTTTACCTTTTAAATCTCAACTTACAATAAAAATCCCAAATCAGACTTTTTCCTATGTAAATAATTCTTACTTTGTAATATAGAAAAGCAAAACAAACAGTCGTCATCTTTTTAAACTACATCAATGAATGGTAGAGCCAAATCCGGTTTCCCAGCAAGGAATTATTAAAAGACACAAATAGTCCAATGACCACAGGAAATCTTTAAGCACCAAAATGGGGACAAAACTCTCCTGGGGAAAAGACAATATTTCCTACATAGTCATTCATGTCTCCTTGTAATACAATACCGGGGCATTGTTTACTTGTCTGATTAAGTAGATACATAGAATAAAATTAGAAAAAAATCCTGACTATGAAAACATTTGAAACACTAGATGCAGTCACGTGCATTGCAATACCTGCCATCACAGCTATGCTCTGATGCTTCTTTCTAATGTAAGCCAGTTAGACCTTCAATCATTAAAATGTACTTCATTAATACAGACTTCAGGTCACACTGCATCTTGCTGTAATCTTAATATCGTCCATAAAATTTGTGAAAACAATTGGGGGAATACTTTAAAATAGATCCACTTTATAGTCAGCCCCCTCCCCCAAGGAATTCAGTCAAGGAATGTAAACCCAAAGATTTATTTTTCTGGTCAGGTCATGCCTGGGGTAGACTGCTGTGTTACTAAATTCCCTGGTCTGAAATCAAGAGCAAGGCAAAATTAACAGGCCTCAATAGGCAAAAACATCCTGAGATAGCCCTCCGTGGACCATGACCTGAAGTTACGACAATAAGCATTATCCCTACCATGAAGATGATTCAGAAAAAGGCACGTGACCCACAGCTTACCTCGACGTAGTCCTTGGCATGGCCCCAGTCTCTCTTAGCATCCAGATTGCCCAGGCTGAAACAATCCAGCTGTCCAAGGTGAATTTTTGCTACCGATCGGCTAATTTTTCGAGTAACAAAGTTAGCCCCTGGAACAGAAACAGAAGCTGGTTTCAGCAGAGTGACAGTGGCAGATAACTGTTCCAAAGAAACACCTTGTATAGTTCAGCACAAGGTCCATGCAGTCCTCATGCCCTCCCTTCACACCACCTAGACCTATGTCACCTTTGATCGTTTGAGCAGGCTGAGAAGTTCCTAGTACAAGTGTACATTAGCTGCACTTTCACAGCAAACATCTTTCTTTGTGGGACTTCTTAGGCATTCCTAATTTGCCGCTTCAGTATTCAGTGCAGGCATAAAGCCAAAGAAAATCATTTGGAATGTCAGTTCTTAAACACAAAATGCAAAAGGTTACACAAAGAAGACCGACATCTTAGACCACCCTCAAGTTTGTAGATACCATTCTTTTTTCTTTTAAGGATTGCATGCACCCAAATGAATTAGATTATTGATTTAAAAAAAAAAAAGGAGAGATACTATCCAAATGCTACATAGTCTCCAAAGGATTTCAATGGGTAAATGCATTCTACTTTTCTAGTTATTTGGGATTTTTTGTCTCCCAGGTTCAGTGAGATCATGAAATTGAGATTTCAGCTTTACCAGTTGAAGGCTGTATGTTATTTAATCATATTTCCTTTTTTCTTTTTTACTGCCCTGCCTTGGAAAATGTCTGTACTAATTTCTGCTCCCCATAGAATTGCTTTAAATTATATTTGTTTCTAGTTATTTTCATGTCTTGATATTTAGATTCCGACGGCTGTGTTTCTAACACGTGGTCAACTGTCCCCTCAAAAGCACAGTGATTTTAATTTAGACCATGAATTCAGGCTAAACAACCCCAATGGCATTTGCACAGTAATGGGCCACAAAAATTAAAATTACATGCCTTTTTAATAGCTAAAAAAAAAAAGATTGAGTGGTGACAGATGATACCTCATCCAAATGGAAACCAGGAAAGTCTTAAGTAGAGCAGCTTATATATTCAGTGCATATATGCAGGTTTTTCATAATGGAGATTTGCTTTTCAGATATGCATCTCAATATTTTCTGTTTCCTGTTAAACAAACGATAGGCTGCTGCAAAATTGATAGAGAGTGACGTGTCTTTTTCATGCTACTATTTTTTTTTCCTATAAAATCAAGAGAACCCAGTAAATTTTTGTGTCATTTGACTCTGCCAAAAGGGAGAAAGGAAAAATAAAGTGCATCAATAAGAACCACGTGGAATGAAGCAATTAAATAATTCAGACCTTACCATAGGATTAAAATGTGATTTTAATTTTCTGTCAACTGTTGAACTTATTGGAATTCCATACTATTAGTCATTTAGAACAGATCATCAGTTTGTGCCTTATTTTTAAAGGGTGAAAATCGTATGATTTCCATATTCCCTGAAAAGAAAGTTTACAAAATAGTGTGATTTACAAAATTCCAGTTCGAAAATATACCAGGAAGCCTTTTTATAGCCACATTCCTCAAAAATTGGACAAATGAGTCACTTGAAGGGTGAAAGTCCAAGCCTTTCTCCCAGACTGCATTCTGCATACTCACCAAGAAAAATATGATTATCCCAAAGATAAAGCATTGTGAACCATGGGACCAGCACCGTGCCTCTGCTATTAACAATTTCTGAAAGCGAAGGACTGTGGTTTGTTCCCCTGCTCCTAGCTGTTCGGGCTTGCAGTGGGAGCAGAGATCTGGCTTAACAGAGGCTAGTGACAGTCTCTGGCTTAATCAGACTGGCACTTCTCCAAACATAGTTTCCATTTTTTTATGTTATCAAAGTACTTTGAGATCTTCACACGGATTATTACTAATTAATTAAAAATAGACTCAACCTATTACACAAACTTACTAGGATTAGCTCTGAAACTTCCTCACCTTTTCCACTGTAATAATTTCAGTTAGCAATATTATTCAGTGAGGAAGAGTTGAAGGAGAAGATTTTTTTTCTAGGCTAAAGCATACGGTTTTAACTTCCAGGCTGTGACTGACTAATAAGCAAAGCTGGCCGCTTTCAACGCCATATTCCCATTTGCAGGAAAAGCAGTGAGAGTTCTAGTCATCATCCGCATTAAAACAAGTTTTATTGTCAACCTACACGACTAATGAACATCAGCTCCCATTTTGGAGTAATCACTTCCTCAGCATGAAAAAATAAGGAGCATATTAGGTGAGAGAGAGAACTTTATTGCTATCGATTTAACTTGAAATATAGGGCACAAGAAAAAGCAGATTTGTCTAACACAACGCAGAAAATATTAGTTACTGCTGACTTGCAAAATCACTGATAACCAGAGAGAAATGATCTTCAAATATCTTCTTAAGTAAAATCAGAATTAAAAAGCACCAGACTGAAAAAGGAAAACCTTTATTTTCCAGAAACATTCCAATAAGGGTTCACCAAAATAATACCAACCCTCTTCTTGGAAGTGCCTCATCATTAAAGCAATGGAAGAAAACTATGCTACTGTTTATTCTGAGAAATGTGATTAGATTTTTTTTTTCATGCAACCAAGGACTGAATGGCACATTTCAGAAGCATTTAAATGATATGGTTCATAAATAATGTTTAAATACTGATTCTCTTCAAACACAGTGTCTTAAAATACCCCATTACACTATATGTTTGATCCCATACCATTAAATGCACATTATAACTAGAATTTAAGCTGATGCCCACTGGAGCCGTACAAAATAGTTCAGGCTATGTCAGCATTTCCATTATAAAGCCCTGTCCTAGGGGGTTGCAATCGGGCTATAAAATCTTGCTTTGGCCTGAAACTTGGCAGACTTAATGTCTCTTTCCTCAGGAATGATTCTATCTAAAGGTCTATGTGGAATGCTACAGATATCTTTACATAACTGAATACAAAGTACCTTTTGAGGCACAGAAATGGTTAGCTTCCTTCTTCCTCAGGAGGACATGCTAATGCGGAACCTACAGGAATATTTTGCTCCATAGAATGGCCAGTTAGTACCAGCAAAAGGAGGAACAGAGCTGACAGTCTGTTAATCACTCCACCCTTTACGCTGACTTTCATTGGATCAAGATGATGCAGCAGCTAAAACGCCACTAGCTACCACAGCTGAATAAGGCCCACATTACTATGCTTACTAACATTACTAACACACATGAAAACATGTTGGTTGTAGCAACAACAACTAGTTTAGATTGGCAGGGAAGAGAGAGATCAGAGACCCGCAATTGTCACCCAGCTTTGTACTGCTTCCTCGGTTCAGAGAGCTTTTGTGAAACACACATTAGTACAAATGTGGAGTGTTCAAAGCTCTAGAAATGAATGATATGTCTCGACTTATTTGAATGTCCGTTCAAAACGCGTGAGGCTGGCACTGTTCTGGGAGCCTGCAATCTCACAGTAACCAAGCCAAGAGTCATTCTTCTTCCCCCAGTAGGCCCAGGCACACTGGGCCAACTGCCTCCCATGGTCACCCATGCAGTGAGTTCATCTGAACCGCCATGGGCCAGATTATGCTCTGGTTTGCGTCACTACTGACAGCACTGGCGCTGCTGTACTGCAGCAGCAGAGATTTGGCCAGATGTTGCAAAGGATGCCTTGGTGAGTCTGCACATTTCAGTGTTTCCAAACAGTCCTGGTTGAGAAGAGCCTGACAAATTTTTACATTTTAAAAGGGGCCTTAAACATGAGTTTTCATGATATTAACAGCTGATTCAGGAACCCTGGGCAGTAGCTTAGATTTGTTTTCAAAACCCAAGCCCTCCCTCTGAGATCATTAGCATTCCAAGAGGAACCATAAGGTCTGATTTACAAACCCGATTTATCCTAGATATGATTTTAAGCAAGGATTCCTCATCAAGCAGACCTGACCTGTAAAACATACAACTTGTTAGCAAACCACTACAGGAACAACACTACAATAAAAAGAAACAGCAGAGGTATAATGCAATAGCTTCAGCTTTCCAGCCCAGGCCTGTCACACGCTGCGCCACCTGGCTCGGCATGGAAAACAGCTCATGCAGCTCATCCCTCTGAGAAGGACACTGCCTACATCTGGCAAAGATAGTTTTTAAAGCTGGACACACCTGCCATTAACTCATATTTAAAGCCATTGCAGTAGGAAGCACAGTCTCACTACAGTTACAGTTCCAAGCCTGGATGCCCCAAGAAAACAAAAAAAACCCAACCCAATCACAAAATCACAGAACCATAGAATATCCTGAGTTGGAAGGGACTCATAAGGGACCATGAAGTCCAACTCCTGGCTCCACATAGGCCAGACAAGTCAGAGCATGGGACTGAGTGTATCATCCAGACGCTTCTTGAACTCAGTCAAGCTTGATGCTGAGACCCCTTCCCTGGGAAAGCTGTGCCAGTACCCAACCATTCTCTCAGTAAAGAACCTCTTCCTAATATCCAATATAAGCCACCTCTGTTGCAGCTTCCTGCTGTTCCCTCAGGTTCTATCACTGGCCACCAAAGAGAGTAGATCTGTGCCTGCCCCTTTGCTCCCCCTTATCAGGAAACCAGAGACGGCAATGAGGTGTCCCCTCAGCCTCCTCTTCTCCAGGCTGAACGAACCAATGGACTTCAGCCTCTCCTTGTATGACTTCCCCCTCCAGACCCTTCATGACTCTCGTTGCCCTCCTCTGGACACCCTCCAATACTTCTGTGTCCCTCTTTGTACTGTGGCACGCAAAACTGCACCCAGTACTCCAGTTGAGCCTGCACCAGCACAGAGTAGAGAGGGACAATCACCTTCCTGGACTGGGTCTTCGCATCAGTACCCCATCAGAAACCCACCACTGGAGTTTCACACTTTGTTTACCATCAGGAAATTGGCTGTTTGCTTTTCTTTAGAGTCCAAGGTGTATAAGAGGCAGTCCAACAGATGAAGTGACTCTAAAAGCAGTTGTTATAGCACGTATTTTAAAGAACCCTCATTCTTCAACTCTCAAATTTACACGCAAAATTATGTGGCAGAATTCATGCATAAGAAACCTCATCATTAACCACAGAATGATATGATTCATATAGATTTCATAGAATCTTATAAGCCTAGTAATCTCGTAATAGTCAATATGATAGCATTTAATAGCAATACTTATGTATCAGCTGAGATGCAGTCCTAGCACATTCTATCAAGTTGTCATAACATCTTTTTCTTTGTTTAGCATAAAATATTATGGAAGGGTTTCTTTTTCTAAAGATGTTGGCACAAGAAAGAGGTTGTTTTGGTTTGTTTTTTGGTTTTTTTCTCCAAGTTTCTACAGTTCTGGCATAGATTCTAACAGAAGCCTAACATGTTCAAACACATGGTCTACCCAGTGCTTCTACTAACCCAAAGGAACATATTTCTTTTAACATATACATGTTTCAAATGTTACATTTAATGAGATCATTAAAATGTTTTGATTGCCTGAAAATCCACACTGCTCATATTTTCCATTCTATGAAGCTTTTTCATTTTTACAACAGATGAAATTAAAAAACAAAGCAACACCCAGTTTTTCTAAGAAAAGAAGTTGTCTCCTTTAGTTCATGCTGTTGAAAATCAGTAACAATTACCCTGAAGTCAACGGAGTCAGTGTAAACCAGATGAAAAATCAAGTTTCAGATCTTTAAATTAACCTTCCATATTTTGGGTTTAAATGGAATTTTCAACTATACCTTGATCAAAGCAGCTAGTACAGTCCTGCATTTTGGTAAAACTAGTAAAGTAGTATATGTTAAACACTCATGCATTTAAACTGTGAATCCACTCTTGATTTGAAATCGCAAGTTGTTCTCACAATAACAGTTATAAGAAAATAGACACATTACTGTGTGGAAACAAAGGAAAATTCACTGTTAAAAGTGATTTTTTGCCTTCCCAGATCTTCATGATATTCTGCAAATCTTACACATCAAGTACAGCTACATTTGGATGAGCTTGCCAGAAAGTCCACAATCAAATTTTTGCAAAATCAAATATATGTGAAATGAGGGTGACATGATTCATAAGCAACTCACTGTAAAGTCACGCACTGCATGGGAAACATCTTCCTGATCTGAGCAATAAATCATTTTACTTCTTGAAACATGAGATACAGTGCTTTAATCCTCACATTTTAATCCTGTATAGCATAGCTGGAAATACTTTTCTTAGTCATAATATTTCAAATAATTTTCTCCATCCTTTAAAACTGTAAGTGGGTTTCTCAGATTTGTAATACATCTGCAATATTTTCCAAACATTTACATTTTATGTAGTCTTTTCCAGTGCACATGTGAGATCTCTAAATGAGAATGATAAAGCTACTGATAATGGGCTTGTTACTCTTCATCAACCCCCTGGGAAATAACCATGTAACAATGAAATCCTCAGATCACAGACTGTCCAATAACATCAGGATAAAATTGTCCCTCTTTATCAAGTGTTCCTCAATTGGCTTTACTTTAAAGTGATTTTGATAAATGAAGTGGTACTAATTATTTTAAATAAAGCTAACAAAGACATTACTTGGCATATCAATTTAATTATTTCCTTTTATAATATATTGACACACACTCTGAACTTTCCAATGCCAAAAGTGCAATGTGCCAAGTTTGCTTGGCCCCGTTTTCCATTCGTACCACACTTTCAGATGGAATTCCTCAGGCAGTGAAAAACTTACTGCTACCTGTATTTTAAAAATGAGGAGACTGAGGCCAAAAGGTGAGGATGTGCAGAGGCAGGAAGCATCAGCACCAGGAGGGCGGCACACTGAGGGGCTGATGCTCTTCAACCAAGGAGCACCGCTGCCCTTGACATCCATGTGCAGACTGAGAATGTTTGTCAGCTGAGGGCAATAGCAGGGCATATGAACTAGGCACAGAGACTTTTATAATCTCAGGGGAAAATAAGAGTGAGAGACAATCTTGTGAAGAACCAGAGGGTATGGAAACTCGGAGGGAACACCAGAAGCAGAGAGGCTTTTTCTTTTTCCCAGTGGGTGGAAAGACATCGCAAAGCTTTCCTGAAGGGACAACTAAGCCCCATAAAGGAGATGCATGGAAGTATGGCAAGAAACGTACCAACCATCACCAGGGGATGAGATTCAGAGGTGACATTTGTCACAGCATCACACTCCGCACTCCCCTGTGATTCAGCAGAGCTAATCCTCCACTGAGGATCTGTCATCAGGGCTTTAAACTCTTCCCGACTGTTTTGCATGCAAACAGATACAAGTTCCCAATGAACAATGACAGGGTCATTTATATGACTGCACAGCAGAAGTTCTCTAAAGTGACTGAGAAAAAAATGAGATGCAATTAGCAGACAAACCTGCATGTGTACTGTGTAAAACAAAGCTTTTAGTTTTCACACTCAAAATCCCCTTATTCAGGACTAATTAAGCCCATCGGTTCTATTATATGGGTTTGTTAGAAGGACAGGGTGACATACCAGCAATAACTGCTGGGCAAAAAGTGCTATTTTAGTATATTTCCTCCATAAAATTTTTCTTAAATTAAAATATTTTCCCCTCAGGAACTGTACACTGAACAGGAAAAGGTGAGGCATCAAAGTTTCTTATAAAGGAAAACCCAAACATTAATACTGAAAACAATATGTAAAAGTGTTATTCCTGTTCCCAAGTTTATGCTGCTAATGACACTTACATAAACAGAGCAGCGTTTTGCTTACAGAAAACTTAACCTTTTGCTCCAAACTATTCACTTTGATTTCTTAATCACAGTTCATATACACCAAATTTTAAAACAAAGGTAAATGTCTTTAGCCACTCTGATTTGTTAACACTCATTTAAGCTGTGTTTTTAAAATTGTACAAGTAATGTTACTGAATTAAACCTCTCATTTAAGCTGTCACAGAATTAGACAAGCCCTTGCACGTATGAGCTGTGGGTAAGCATGAGTGTGCTTGCCCATCAGCACAGACTCTTTATACTTTTTAAGCATGTGTAAACAATTGTAGTTAAGTACATGCTTTGCTGAATTGGTCCTACAACAGCTAGAAAGAAATGTATGCAACCGAAAGGAAAATCCAGCACTTGCACAAAATGGCAATAGCATGCAGTCTAAAGCAACTTGCATAAAAAACCTTATTTAACTTGTTAAATAACTACCAAAGTTCAGACATCTGTGTCCTAAAATTTAACACCACTTTCCTCCCTGTCTTTCCCCTCCTCCATCCTCTCAGCAACCAGTAGCACATCAAAAAAGGTGGTGTTTGATGGTTCAAGCTGAGACATTTAGCTTTTACCCTAGCACTCCCTTGAGATGAAGCAGGCAAGGCTTTTAATCTTACCTGGTGACACATGACTGACTAATACAGTTTCTTGGACCTTCTGACCTCTGAGGGACTAAGTCTGGTTGGTCTCTCAGCCTCTCCAGGTGGCTGGGACATCAGCTTGTGGTGGGTCACTGTATAAGCAAAGTTTTGCACAGGTCTCTGTGTCTTTCTGTGCACCTGCATTAGTGATAACTTTGCACGTGCAAATTTTTGGGTATAAAATGTGTCATTTCACTTCAAGTCAGGGGTAAAAAGAGCTTTCATTTACTTCTACCAAAGGGAAAAGAGACTGTAATAGGAGCTAGCCCTAAAGCCAAGCACAGTGGTATACAAGGTTGCTGAGTCAGTGTTGATGTATTTTCTTGGAGAAAGAAAAATGGCCTGGCTACAGCCAAATGACTTATTTGAAACTTCACCTCCCACACAAACTAATGAGCGGTCCTAGACGGGCTTGACACTTAGACACTATTAACTCAAAATGTTCCTAATTCCACGTAACCCCCTTTTGAGCTTTGTTGCTCAACTGGTTTTCCCTTAGCACTTTATTCTGGCTAGCTCTGAGACAGTGGTAGTCCTCAAGACGCCCTTTAGGAAGCACTCAATACAGTATTTGGTAAACGTGTTTCAGCTATCATAAACCACCCTTTGCTACAGGAGTCTTGGAGCCACCAACAGGTGGTCCCAAAACAATGCTGAACTGTATTTTCAGAGAGCTGTAAAGAGCCATGGGCAAATACCAAATTGAGAAGTAACAACGTTTGGAATAGTGAGAGCTGGAGGTAAGGAGAAAAAGGAATCTTAGCTTCTGCAAATACAGGAGGAGCAATATTTTCTAGTACTTGAACAAGGCACATAAAACACGAGGCACTATGTTTCCTTCCATCTTCTGTGTCATGAATAATTAAACTCTCAGCCTTGATGTGGTGAGAAGTATTTCTCTAACACCAGTGATGATCACAGAATCACAGAATGTAAGGAGTTGGAAGGGACCTCAATAGATCATCTTGTTCAACCCTCCTGCCAGAGCAGCATCACCTAGATTAGGTCACACAGGAACACCTCCAGGTGGGTTTTGAATGTCTCCAAAGGATGAGAATCCACAACCTTTCTGGGTAGCGTGTCCCATATTGAAACAGTTTTTCCTTCTGTTCACATGGAACCTCCTATGCTCCAGCTTGCACCCATTGTCCATTTGTCCTAACACTGGCCATCAATTCAAATTCCAACATTTCAAAGCAACAAATCAGTTACAATGGCCTTCACCAGGATGAATGTTCCAGCTACAGATACCCCCTCATAACAGACTAATCAAGTAAACGCATGGCTCTGACAGAAAAGTGAAAAAAATAAAATGAAAATCTTCATGGTGTATGGTGAGGCTGGTGTGTTACCATAGGTAAGAGCTCAGCTCACAGCACTTTTATCCACGCTGCCCATGGCTGTCCCCAGCTGCCCAGTTCTGCTGCTGCACAGGAACAAACGGGGCTGGGGAGGATGAAACAGGACAACACTGGAAATCATTATCTTGGATAAAACCAAAGCAACATCCCTCAAAGACAGCAACCTCCTTGAAACAAGCTTCAAAGTAATTATGTGGAGAGGAAAAATTCCAACCGTAACAGCTTAAGAAGAGAATAAGGGGGAAAGGCAAAGACAAGCTGACAATATACCAGGAGTGCAAACCAATAAAGACAGCAAGTCCCTTCTGCTCCTGAAAGACATAGACACGTTGTCCTAGCTGCATTGATCTCCTGCATTCGAGGAGCCAATAAAAACATTATTTCACCTAGCCATTGTTGCTGCCAGTTGTCTAAACTTAAATTATATCCTTATTTCAGAGCAGGCTGCGATCACTCTTGGGGGACCCTGAAGAAGCCATAGTAAGGGTGCTATGGCTTTCACACCAAAACCTTAAACTGGAAATGCCATCGGCTCTCCCACAGGCAGGAACGATATGTCAGGAGATTGCATAAATGCTGTTGCTGAGAGTGAACCTCCCCACTCTGGGACAAACCCTGGGCATGTTGCTAATTTTCACTTTAAAATGAAAAAAAAAAGCATGGAGGGAAAGAAACAGACATCATATTTGCTGAGAAAATCACTTGAACACAGGAAAACAGTATAATTATAGCAGCTTTTTGAAATGCACATACATTTCAATGAATATTCCCCTTTTTCTAAGGTTGCCACTGAAATCAAATCCCTTTTTTTACATTCTTTCCACAGGGGAACAATGTTTCTCTAGTGTAACTAATACTTTAAACTAAATAAAAATAACTATGCAGCTATAAACTCAGAGAACCAAGTTTTCTGGCAAGATAAATTAATAGTTTCCCTAAAGTCAGATTGCTTACATTTACAAAGAGGAATCCAAACTTAAATATTGAAACATTAAGCTGTCCAATTGTCAGAAAAATTTTGCATACGAAAATGCAAAAAAACCCCCACATTTGGAAAGTGATTAAATGGCCAAAACCCAGAGCGTCTAGATAAAATGTCTATTTACCACCTTTCAACTTGTCATTCTCACAACTGTTTTAATATCAGTATTTTTAAGAACACGTCTTCCTTTGTGGACTCCTGAAATTCATTGTTATCCTGTTTTTGTGATATTTCCCATTTAAGTTAGCATACACTTCCTCTAGGAACAGAAGAGGCAGTCAGATCACCTGCTGTTCTGAGGTGCCTACAATACTTGAGCACAATGGGGTGAAACCAGGACAGAAAGTTAGCCCAATTCCGAATTTCCTGGCTTTGTATTTTTAGTGGAGCCTTTCACATAGTTTTTTTGGTATCCCCACAGGTAGCCGTGCACGCTCTCAGAAACACACCCACACACAGACACTCACCCTGTACATGGTCGGGAAGAAAGCTGTGAATTGTAGCATTAAAAGTTTGGATTACGTTGTAGTGGTGTTGGTTTTGAATGCACAGAGCAATACAGTTTCATGAAACACCTCCAGATTAGTTACGTGTGGTAATCTTTTTCCTAATAGGATTGCTCTCTATGTTGAGGATCTACTTGCTCTGAGAGCAGAGATTACTGTCTTGTGAGAAATTAAGCGGGCAGGGGTGCTGAAGCTAAGGAAAGATAAAGAACTGCAGAAACAGAAATGATGGACCCACACACTTCAGCCTGACTGACAGAAAAATGAATAATACCCTGGCTACTTGGGTGGCTTCTGAAAAGATGCCTAGAAAGTGACCAAAATCAACTCATCTAGATCCTGCTGCACATTCCTCTCTCTGACTATAAAGCACTCAGATGCAAACAGATGAGAGTTTTATTCTGAACATCACCCAATCAATCAATCAATCAATGTAGACATATCTTTCATGCCTTACTTTCCTGACACAAATAATGGGCATAAAATGCAAAGTTTTTACGGGAATCTGAAAAGGTGAAGTACCTTGGTATTTGTGAAACGAGAGCGAAGTACCCTGGAAGAGTAAAAAAGGGGTGAAATCATTCTCAGGGCAAGACTTGAGGAGTGGCCTTGAAATGAGCACAAAATTCTCCTGCTGTCACAGAACTCTTCTTGCCCTCTGACCTCAGAGACTGAACATCCAGTCATTCAGGTGAGGAGTCCCCATCCTGAGCCAGGAATGAGAGAGCCTGGGGAAGTGGGTGAGGGGAACCCAAACAAAGTACAAAGGTCTTCATCAGAACATATAGGCACAAGTTTGGGTCAAGTTTGTGGAGGCATCCTTTGCTCAGTCTGTACACAATTTTTGAGCTAATCAGGCTTGCAACGTTCCTTTCCCCCACCCCCCCACCCGTTATTTTCAGGATTCATGTTTACCTCCTTTCTTATGCCCACACTAACATCTTTGAATGGTGAGGATCACTGTAATTTCTGTGGCTGGAGGGCGCAGCTGCCTTCAATTGCCTGCTGCAGCCTAGAACCCACTTCCAAACCTGGCCAAAACCAGCTTTAAACAGTTTCCCAGTGCACACTGAGGAACTTGTCTCTCAAAGGGCGGTTTACCAAGGGGCTTGAGGAGCTGGGAGGGAAATTGCTGAAATTTAACCCTGAACCCCATGTGAACCCAGGGATTGGGACTGCATATTTTCCACCATCCTGCCATCTGCTGCTTCGCTGCACATGGTAATCTTTGGCAACCCCACTGAGAGCTGCCTGGGCTATGGCTCTGTTCAGACAGGGTGTAGAAAGAAAAGACACTGAGAATGTCATGGCTGGCTGACCAGACCGCTGAGATCAGAGAGATTATGCCTCATTTGCTCACCAAGCCCTGCCAAAAGCAACACCATTTAACTGCAGGTACTCAAAACCCAACTCGCATGTTTAAAGGAATTCTAGGCTTAAAAAGAGGGCCATTCATAATGTGCATTTGTTGGGGATACTGTAGCTACCACCTTCTGGCAATTATTCACCAGAGTTTTAAAAAGAAAGTTTACAATGCCCAGCGTTGCAGGTAAAAATGATATCTGGCAGAAAGTAACATACCTGATTGACAGCACATACAGACCTGGAAGATGACTCGAGGCAGGAATAACCAAAAGGAACCTAATAGCCCAGCAGAGATAAACAGAGGGGAGGAAAAAAAAAAAAGAAACCCAACACCCTAGGTGTTATTTTAAAGCAGCTACACTCTGTTTATCTCCCGCCTGTGAAATGCTGCACAGTATGGGAGTGTGAAGGTTTGGTGCTTATATGCATAGCCCTCATATGTCATCTCGTGACAAGGGACCTCCCTTGAGCTGGAGCCAAATCGACATTTGTTCCCCAGAGCACCCCCACGGGCTCTGACTGCAGCAGCCGAAGAAATCAGCTCTCAAACTCTGACTTCCCCTCACTGCAGTCTTCTGGACGAGGGCCCCAACCAACCCCTTTGGTGATAAAGTACCGAACTTTTGCCTACGGAGTTCCCTATTTTGAAATGAATGGGTAATGTATTTCAGAAGCGTCTGATTGCTGCTGGGAGCCGTTTTCTGAGGGCGTTAGAGCCGCAGGAAAATGAATGTACGCTACAGAGTTCCTGTAGGATCTGGGATCAAATCACGCTGATACCAACTGCCTGTTATTAGTGTATCTCCCTCATCCTCTCCGCTTCTGCCAGAAGTCCTAGAAATGAAGATATAGTTGTATATGTGTCTAGAATGACATCCCATCCTATTTCTTCATTCAAATACTGATCTTGGAAATGACAGTGCCTTCTCTCATAGCTGCCTGGGAAAACAAAGGCACTTTAGTAAGAAATCTTCTCCAGGGGCTGCAGAACCGTGGTTGGCAGATGTCAGGGCTGACAAATGTTCTTCTAATTGCAAAGGGACACTACGAAATTGCCCTCAGACACGGAATAGACAGTCGCTGTCACCCTTTCTTTTTCCCTGCTGCTCGTCTGCCTCCACTCTGTCTGCCTCACAGGAAGATTGGACAAGAGACAGAAAAAGCCACGTTAAGAGACAGGGAGCAGGCATCTTTTTCACAGCTCCAGCTGTGTTGGAGCCAACATGCTCCATTGTTTTGATGATTCCAGGACCCTCACATCTCATTTCATCCCTGTTTGACAGAAGTACTCCGCAGAGGTGGGAATGGCCTGCAGACTTACAGAGAGACCTTCTGAAATCGTTAAGCCATTCCCTCCTAGAAACAGCCCTTCTCTTTCAGAGCTGGAGTCAGATGACCACAACCCCAACCTCTCTCTCATGGGTTCTGCACCCAGGTAACCCTCATGGCTTGCAAGGGAGTTTTGCCAGTACTGAGATTTGCAAACAAAAGGTGATGCAGAACCAACATATTAAAGGACAAAGAGATCAAACATGCTTTCCATGGTATTTTTCTTTTGGTTCAAATGCGTAGCTTGGAAAGAGTATGGCTGAAGTAAAAAGCTGCCCACTAACATTCTCATTTTAAACTGCTGCTCTGCTGCTAAGCTCCACTGAATCGGAGCTCCCCACTCCCGCTCTCCTTCTTGACTCATAACCTCAGTGACAGCCACAAACCTGGGCAGAGCCACTTCATAAAATGTACTAAATGAAGCAACTTTTAATAATAACAAAGACTGGCAGGTAGCCATGTTAGAGGAGGAAAGACCTAGTAAGAATGTCCTACAGCATAAAAGTCTCTGCTGTTCTCATTACTGCAAAGGAAGAAAATCTCTTTAAATGCTTTTGATTCAAATGATAATTTGACAGGAACAACGGACAAGACAAATGGATGTAAAACAAGGCAATTGGATTTCCTACCGCTACAATATCTCAACTTGGCTCCCATGACACAATTTCTCTGTTATTCTGCCTTGCCATGGTAAAGTAAACTTACAGGCTACCCAGAAAACAGATGAGTGTAATCAGTCCTTTATAAGTTGTATCCCTTCACTCAAGGAAAGCAAATAACTTTGCCAGCTCTATAATAACTGTTTCTAATACTTCGTTTATTCTTTAAATTGTTTATAAAACACTTCAAGAGAGGTCAAGATGAGAGGGCAACAATAATTGGAGATTAAGGAGACTCTCTAAGTATTTTGCGCCTGTGAGTAAACACTTTGGCAATTGTTATGATACAAGATAGATCTAAAAAAAAAAAAGTCATTGGCTTATGATTTTCTTGAACATACATATTATTTCATCTGAGAGAGTCCTCATCTTTTCCACAGCTATTTCAATTCATATTTAAGCAGCACAGAGTTGCCCAATATCTTGTGATGGGCAAATACCAATAGTTTTAAACTGGTCTCCTAAGGAAGAAACCCAAAGGAGAAGTAAGCTGAGGGTAACTGATTGTCTCATGAAGTTTTCCCAAATATCCTGAGGAAGCAGGAACTTTTCTTCTCAGAGACAGATGTGGTAAAGTCCAAAGAGTCAGGAATGGGCAGAACCATTATGGAAGAGAGAACTGTATAAACTGCAACATCGTGTCTTGAGCTGATGAGGGTTGCAGCTGTGTAGATGCCTAATGAACTGTGACACATCAAATCCAGTCAACATCATCAACACTGTGGAGGTACATAAGGATAAAATTACATTAAATCTTTAAACTCTCATCCCAGTGGTCTCTTAAAATAGTAAAAATGTAGCACATCAGAAAAAAATGCTTCTTAGTCATGTATTTCTGTACAGCCCAGAAGAGGTTGCTAAAGAAACCACTCATGTCCTCTAACATCTCACCTGCCAGTTGAAAAGAAAACCCAAACCAAGATGGTGAAAAAGAAAATACAGTCAAATTCTGAGTAATTATACAGAAATAACAAACTTAAACATGACAAAAATATTTGCTCAGGGATTTAAAAGTAGCCAGCACTCTAGACATATCAGCTTACTAAAATGAAGTTAAAATCTTAAGTTATTCTCAGGAGTTTAAATAGAATTGAGTATACAGCTTTTTATTCATGACAAAGTATTCTCTTTATCTGTTTTATATGGTAAGGTTATAAAAATACAGATTCAGATTTTATACAGTTTCTTCCCCCTCTCACCCCCACCCTTTTTAAAAAAAAAACCAAACCCCGACGTTTCCTTGATCTTCTCAAAGGCACAATGTCATGTGGATAGAGACACAAACACAAACTCTCTCCAAAACTACTTCAGCCTACTACCAAGACAATACAGATTATTCTTGCAATTCATCTTAATCTCAGTAAAATCTTTCTCACATATCTTGAACCCACATATTCCTGGGCACTACATGATAGTAAAGGCTGAAGCACTACAGTACGTGTGTCAGCAAGGGATAAACTAAAACAAATAAAGCAGTTTCCCAAGCAAAGTGAAGTGCAAAATGTAACTAAGAAGCATTGAATGATGAAAAAGATGGGGTTTGGTCAGTTTATTTTTCCTCCAGAGTCAAACAGAACTTAATTCTTTTTTTTTTTTTTAATGGGAATAGAAGCACAACTATTACCTAAACCAAAGTCTTTGTGGAACCTAATATATAACTGAACAACAACAAAAAATCTGATTATTGGATCAGAACAACTGTTTAACAGAGCATTTCCCAGAGGAAGTTCCCACGTCACATTACTTTGGATTTCAAAATTTTGTATTTTTCAGCTTAAACTGATTCAGAAATACTAAGGCAGATAATTATTATTGATCTGATCAACCTGAACTGACTTTAGCCAGAGTCAAAGAAAAATCAGATCTGAACCAAACCATTTATTGTGCCTTCACATTGTTTAGGTCAAGGCTTTTTAAAATTATTGTTCCTTTTCAAGCATCACAAGCCCATATTTAGTACTACAGGAAACATACTTTTTCTTTCATTTTTTAAATTACTTATATTAAACTTAGCAATTTTCCCCACAAACATTACCTTAGAGTAAAAGGGAAACGAGTCTAAGCAAACATTTCCAGGTAGCTGCCACCTACATTATTACATAGTTACAGCACTTAGTTCTGCTATTAGAAGTAGGGAATTATCACATCCTCTTACAATTATTTACATTTTACATCTGTCTTGAAAGCATTCTGTGAAGCGCTCACCATTTCAGTATATAAGCTTCCCTGTGTTTTGAAATACATGATTTCTCTTGTCAGTAAACAGCAGGTTTGAAAATCTGATCAAGGCAACCGAACTGTTATTCACTTACCAGTAATAACTTTCTTTTTAAACTCAATAGAACTAGACTTAGAGTCAGAGCTTCTGTAAGCAGTTGTAAGACAATGACTGTAATAGTCTGTGCAATAAAAAGCAGAAATATTCAAAAGAAACTTACTGCACTGTATGGCTGAATAAGGATTTCTTTCCAGATAGGCAATAAAATAGTAAAGGCATTTCCCTTAATGTTCTGATTTTGCATCTTTTAGTACTCTAGAGGAAAAGGGTATTGTAAAAAGTGTTAAATCCTTCAGATTTCTTAAAATTCAATACCAAGTATTTCATATTAAATATTAAATTACTGGGTTTAAACCAGCAGAAGTTTGAATGAGCCCTCATTTACATTATTAATTTGGACAATTTGGATTTATTCTGCTTTTACAGCTAATTTTACTAAGCATGCCAATTCTTTCATCAGACTTTCATACACAGGCAGCTGTTTTTCAAGGATCATCCACATACCCACACACAGAGGCATAATTTTGGAAAAACTGAATGAACATTCCCTCATGTCTCTGTGGGTTTCTTCATGGGTGTTGATTGCCTGGTTATCACTGTCTATAAATGTGACGGCAAACCAGATGATATCATCCCACCACCAAACCCACAATGAACCTGTAGAACCAAGGCGACAGGAGACACTTAACTTACTTGCTAAATAGACCAAAGTTGTGCAATAACTGTAACACACTGATGAGCTCAAACCCAAAATTGCTTCATCCCATGATTTCAAAACAAAGAACTGATTTTTTCCTTTAAATGCAGTTTAAAGTTATGATACTTTTCTTAAGAGAAGCATCACTGAGACACACATAAAAATATGATAGTGATCTAGTTCCTGGGCTGCTACCCTCACCATGAAGAAGTTCTTCGTCACATCTGTGTGAAACCTCCTGTGGTCCAACTTATGACCATTGCCCCTTGTCCTGTTCCCCACAGGCCACTGAGAAGAGGTTGGCCATCTCCCTTTGTCTCCTGCACTTCCCATATTTTTAAACATTGACGAGATCCCCTTCTCTTCTCAAGGCTGAACAGCCCCAGGTCACTCAGCCTTTCCTCATAGAAAAGATGCTCAAGGCCCTTAATCATCTTTGTGGCCTCCGCTGGATTATCTCCAGGAGATCCCTGTCTTTTTTGTACCAGTGAGGTGAGGCCTGACCAGGGCAGAGTAGAGGGGGAGGATCACCTCCTTCGACCTGCTGGCTTCACTCTCCTTAATGCACCCCAGGATCCCATTGGCTGCCTTGGCCACCAGGGCACACTGCTGGCTCACGGCCAACCTGTCATCCACTAGGACCCCCAGGTCCTTCTCCACAAAGCTCCTCTCCAGAAGGTCATCCCCTGCCTGTACTGATACTTGTGGTTGCTCCTTCGCAGGTGCAAGACCCTACACTTGCTTTTATTGAACCTCATCTGGTTCCTCACTGCCCAGCTCTCCAGCCTGTCCAGGTCTTGCTGAATGACAGCGCAGCATTCCTGCTTGTCTGCCACTCCTCCCAGCCTGGTATTATCCTCATACTTGCTGAGGGTGGACACTCATCAAGGTCGTCGCTGAAGATGTTAAACAAGACCAGACCCAACACTGACCCCTGGGGAACACTGCTAGTCACAGGTCTCCTCCCAGACTGCTCCACTGATCACCCTCTGGGCCCAGCCAGCCAGCCAGTTCTCAACCCACCTCACCGTCCATTCATGTGTCCCACACTTTCTCAGCTGTCAACTCAGGCTGTCAAGTTCCAGCCTGAGCTACCATTATGCCAATCCACTCTGTTTTTCTAAAGTACAAATAAAAATTAAAAAAACCAAAATGATATATGTGCTACACTTCTTTTTGTGTGAAACTCTAGCAAGTTTAAAGAAAATTGCCTTTGTACCCCATGCTCTGTTTACCCTTAAACAGACTCATTCCAAGTAGCATCCTCACCTGATGATGCAAACAAGATACAAAGTATCTGGTGGCCATTGCATATGACTGAGGTAAATGGACATGTACCAATGAGAACACGAAAACCATATTAGAAAGCAGATTATCTGAAATTTGAGGAGCACTGCATGTAGAATACACGAACGAGAACACTGCAAGGACTGTGATGCTACACTGTGCTGAGCTGAAGACAGTCTCCTACTTGTAGGAACACCAACATTTGTATGAGAACATGCTAAAAGTAAAGGAGATCCATGCAGCCACCTTCTAACCCAGACGCATGAGAAACACACATAATCTTCCACCAAAAGTCAGATAATCCAAATCACCACCTCCAAATCACAGCATATCTGGTCAGTTTATGTCCCAGGACACACAGCAGCACACCATTCTGGTACTCAGAAAAGGAAAAGTGTGTACACTGCCTAGATCTAGACCTTACAGAGCGCAGTCATTTTATCCATGACACCTGAATGACTACCCCGATAGAACATTACAGCATATCTCACTACTGGTCTATTCTATTTCCCCGTTAAAGGGACAGGACACTTCAGCCACCTCCTACTTTCACTGCAACATACCTAGAGAACACTAAAATCATTGCAAGGATATGAGAAAAAAAAAGTCAC
This sequence comes from Heliornis fulica, assembly GCA_013399135.1. NCBI lineage: Eukaryota > Metazoa > Chordata > Aves > Gruiformes > Heliornithidae > Heliornis > Heliornis fulica. The sequence goes on from VXBZ01002780.1 coordinate 258,091, forward strand.
ATTCCTGCTGAAAAACACATGTTAAAATTCACAATTATTGGCCCAATGGATTTTCAATGACAGACGCATGCAATATTTCTGCAAGCAAACATCAAGGAAAAAGGGAGTATTTTTAAACTCAAATGCCTGGTATGGTCACAGGATTGGCTTTGATCAGTATATTACTGGAACCATCCCTAATCCACAAACTGCTTAAGACCAGGGATAATTTTTATTTCACTCAATTTTCAATAATAACAAAAATTGTGAAGTTAAAAGGACTGCTCCTGATCTTTGAAGGTGTGCAGTGTCTCCATTTCTCTTCAAGAAGCGGAATAATGGTAAGAAAAGGTGGTTGGAATTTTTATTCTTTCACAGTCTGCAGCAGATAGAAACTCAGCATAAGTGAGAGTGTGCAGCATACCAAGCAACGCAAGCATCCCTGTAAGATGCACACAATCCTACCAGTAACTTGGAATACGGCATGAGGTGGGCCTGGGAACAGAAAGGTGTCAGCAAGAAAGTACAAAGGAGATTTATAACTTAGAAGCAACCAAAATATTTCTGTGTGTTAGTGATGTTCGTCTCGTGTCATCCAGATTTGTTTTAGATAAAAAATGAGCTCTGAATTTTCCAGATTCAAACTGCCTAGAGTTGGGATTACTATAGGAAATTATTTTAAAGTTACTGGTACATATAACCAATCTACCTATTGCTTAATATTGATGCAATAAACAAACACCTGAATCTCTCTTAATGTAAGTTTTTTAGTATAAATGAGGAGGAAAAAAAAAGGATGTAAAGCAGAGGTCTAAGCTGTTTTTCTGGATAACTCTTTTAGTTCCTGTAATATCATTCCCTTTTAATGTCATGAAATCAAGCTTTTGCCATCAAAAATAAAAAATCCATCAGCATAGCTGATGCTTTTCTGTAGTGCTGGTTCTGAAACTCATGTCCTAGGGCAAAAAATTTAGAGAAAGTAGAGAAAACATGATACTTTACTCTCTCCGTTGGCTTGGTTTAAAGTTTTTATCCCCATACCAAAGAGCAACCCTGAAGGGTTTCATGGGAAACCTGCTGACTGTGTCCCAGAACTTTTTGTTTTAACAGCTATCATTCTATAGAGGTGAGATACAATAAAGATCAAAATATGCAACTGATATTGCAACATCTAACTAGCATGCTGTATCACGTTTAATTACAATAAATACTTGCAAACTCTTTGAGAACATTAGTGCTTTTGGACGTAGCTTTCATTTGCCAACTGGTGCCTTACACTTAAGTAGAACATAAAATGAAATTTTAACTGTCTATTAAAAGGGAAAGAAGGGAAATGAAAGGAAAATCCTCGGAAAGAAAATATTTTAGCATGGTTGGCAAGGTGTGTGCACATCAACAGTGTGGGAAACACGTATTATCGGTAGTATATACTGCCCTAAGTCCTTGCAAGAGACATTAAAATCTGTTCAAAAAAATACTTGCAGTTAGATGAACAATACAGACACAAATCAGCAGTCTGAGCAGCTGTTCAGATTGTCAGTTATTTCAGCTTCACAGGTAATGTTTATAAACATAAAGCCTCCAAAAAGTATGTAATGTAAGTTAATGGTCTGAAATCAAACTGCCTGTTTGCCTGTGTGTTCTTTTGTATTTTTAAACACACTTTTCGTGTGTGTGTGTTTGGGGATGGAAATTCCAGTAAAGATTTACTGCAATCAAAGTAAAAAAAATGCATTTAAACCAAGCTCTGACCAAATGCACTAACCTTCTCTCTGACCTCAGATAAAATAGCTTACCTTCCTATGACACTCCTATAAAATCCTACTATATGACAAATCTTATCAGAGGTGACATCTGATTACATTGCATTTCTCATTTATTTGCTTTTAATGAATTCTGAAGTCTTTATTGAGGAATAATGAGTTGACATTTCCTTCTGCAGTGTTTTTTGCACCACTAATTCTGTAACTGTTTTATTGTGAATTACAGTCCCTTGCTCAGCTTTCTCCATCTTAGATGACTAAGTGGGCTAATTTCAAATATCTCCCAGAATAACATGCAGTTTTAAGGGATCTACTTTTATAGTGAGGTTTTTTTGTTATTATTTTGCAAGACAAAGTAAGCAGAATTCTAATGAGAGGGAACTGTTAACTTTTGGGGGAATTATTTTAAGGAAAACAGCACGCACACTGCTGAGAAAACACTGCAGATACAAAGACAGACCTGGTAAGTGTGGCAGTCATTTAATGAGTACAAGCTGTATGAACCTGCTTTCAAGTTTCTGCACCTAGCAGATGATGCCCAAAGCTTGAAGCTTGTGGAATAAGGTCCACAGGGTCTCATGTACTTAGTAACAGCTCTGCAGTGATACCCAGCACTCTGAAGATGAGCTGTAACCAATTTCTATAGGTCATTACCTGATACTCCCAGGAGAACACTGGCATCGCTTCTGTTGCGTTAGATACTAGGAAGTAGACAAAGCAGAATGACACTAGTGCAGTGCACAAAAATTTATATATTGGGGATAGTTTTTGCAAACTCTTATTAAGATACAAGTCTTCAGAAATTTAGGATGTAATTAGTGCAATAGCAGTGAATAAAAATTATAAACATTACTTACAGAATGTCAACAATGTAAGGTCGATTCACTCTCGTAACATATCTTGTAATAATGATGTGACTTTGCTCTTTGCGTGATGGGTTTTTTTTCCCTATTTCAGACAATGACATAAATTAAATTTGAGGGGGAAATGCAGGAGGAAATCAGTGAATCACAACAGAACGAAATAATCATGTGAACGCAAATGCAAGAAAAAAAATGTCTCAAGTGACAAAGTGGTTGACTGTGATCGAGTCTCCGCATCTGGGGAAACTGAATCCTGCCATATGCTCTGTTGTCCTTGACTCTAGGCATACCTGAGCTATGACTTAACTGTGCATTTGAAGGAGGTGTTATTCCCCAGCTAAAGATCCTTTCTTCATAAAAGATCTCATGTGCAGCAACTTGGACTGAATTCCAACAGAGCCCTGGTCTGGGGGAGCAGTCTTCCTGTGGGGTGCATCTTCCATGTATGGTCTCACACCCATCAGCAACTGGGGTTTGAGGTAACCATTCTGTATCTCTACTGTCTTCTACACACTCCCTTAGTGTTCCAGCAAGGGCAACGGAATATTTGGCTGAAACAACCATGGCAGTTCTGTTCTTCTGACCTTCTGTAAACTCCACGTTCACTTTAAGCTAGTTTGTAATCTGCAGGATATAAACCTCCCAATTCTTGCCCATATTTCACTTCATCTTCCCATTTATACATATGCAAAAAAGCAGAATGGACACATTTTCCACTGTCATTTGCCTGGGAAAAAATAAATGCAGCAAGGGGGAAAGATAGGGCAATAGGTATCTAGTGTACCTTCTGTCTGAAAAACCTGTTACAAGTTTATGCGTTAATGAAGCCATAAGAAAAAAACAGGTGAGACACATGCTCTGATCATTTCCCATTGCTGAGGTCCATACCTTCCATAACATTTTACATTGAATTTTGGGGATAATACTTCATTAGAGAAGAAAAGTCTGCAAATTCTTATTTTAAGGAACAAACACTGATATCTCCTAATATAACTTGAGAAAAGTTAAGAATTACACGGTAAGGTTTGCTAAATGAAGTAGTTTCCATATTTTGTACCTTGCATGGATGCTCTGCTTTTTTTTTTGTTTTCTTTTTATAGATTAAAAAATTGTTAAAAATCAATCATGGAAAAGAGAAAAAAACTGTAATCTACTTTTTTCTCAACACAGGATAAGCCACAAGGGAGCACATGATTTAATGACAAAAAGATGCATCTGATAAGATAATAACTTGCTCAAGGAGAGATCTGGGTTGCAAATGCAGCTGTTCCAAAAATCTAAACCCACAGGCAAGAAAATATATAGTTTTTGGATGAGCTGTATCCATAACTACTTAGATAAACTGGTGATAGACCCAGAAAAGAGCATCAGATAGAGAAGCATAGAATCAGGGCCACTTTGAGACTGAACAGGAAAAAAAAAGAGGTGGTGAGGATTCCCACAAACTAATGTTGCAAAGACTGAATCAAAAAGATTTCAGTAGGTAGATTCTTCAGCAGGCCATCTTCCCTTCTCAGTGACTCACTTGGGAAAAATATCTTTCTACATCCTGATTCAGTTCACGTACGTGACTGTTTTGTACCCATACATGACAAGTTCCATGGCACTGACTGGGACTACCTGAATGCCCAAAGCTAAAGGGCATGCAGAAATGTTCTCAGCCTTCAGAAGTCTGGAAGTGCTTTTAAAACAGAAGCTCACAGAGGGAATCCCACTCCTATTTTGGTGTGATTGCACTGCCTCCGTATTTCAGTGCTGGCTAGTACTAGGGAAGTGACACCAGGAGTTAAAGACTAAGATGACTTGCTAGCAAGATAAAAATTCGACAAAATTATCTCCATATATTGTGATGTGCTCTGATCATTAGCCAGTGTCAGGTTTCAAAATCAGCTGAACTACCTGATTTCACTTATTTTGTAATGTCTGGTCTTTTTAAAGGGGAAAACACCTTTACTTAAGTAAAATAGCAGACAGGTATTACCTGGCAATTCTCTAATATTTGTCAATATTACTGCAAATCCATCTGTCTAACGAGACCCTAATGCCCACATTTATCCCCAGTGATGTTTGACTGCATGTGTAGATAAGATAACACCTGCATGGATCACTTAGCAGGATCAGTCTCACAGCGGGGAGAAAAAGCCAGTAAGAATGTATGTCTTCAGGACACTGCGTGCTTTCTCTGTCGAAACATGCAAACTAAAAAGCATGAAAAGATCTTGGCTGCTCTACAGCACACAAATGTCTGAGTAACTCTTCTGACGTTGGCCATGGTACCTTGCCATCGAGTTTTCAATACGCCGGGCAGACGATCCCAGGCGATCCCAGCCAGTCTGCAATCTTCTCATCCAGCAAGACACAAGCAGCACACTGCTGACTTCTGCTGTGATATACACGTGGGCTGGGAAATTTTGTATTAAATGAAAGAGACATAGCTCCTCAATAAAATTTTGAAACATTTATGACTTGCACAGGCCTAAGCTTACAAAACAAGCACCAGGAAAAACCCTTAGTACTTCCAGCGGTACTAGGTTGACCGAGCTCCTCTTGCATGGATAGTGTGTAAGGAGACAGGCAATTAGTCTCCTTGACCAAAGAAACGAGAAGGAGAAATCTGGCAGATGTTGGCAGCCTCACTTTTTAGGAGATGCAGAAGAGCAGCTGTTACAGTAGGGATTGTAGGGATTCCTTGTGAAAGTCGGTAGCAGATGTCACCATCTGCTTCTGCCTTCTCTATGAAATTGAGGCAATAGGGAGACTCAAAGCTTGTTAAAAAAAAGTGCATAAAATTCAAAAGACACCCAGAATTATTTACAGTGAGAGTAGGGGAACCTCTTACTTCCTTCCCCAGAAAACCTGCAATAGAGACACACAATAAAAGCAAAAAGAAAATCACTCTCTGTTCTCTTTAAATCATGATTTCTTTTCATTTAAATCTTACTACATGTACTTTGACAGTGTTCAGCCTGAATCTAACACCTAGCCATTTCCTTCCTGGCTGAAAGAGATCACAGAAATGAGCAGTTGTATCCTTTCCCTCTGGCTATACACCAATGGCCTGATGACAACTGCTTCACCAGGGTTGGTATCATACAAACAAAAATTCCCTACTGAATGATCTACACAATGATGTCATGTGTGGAGGCAAAGTATTTATTACTTAGGGGAAAAAAAAACCCCAACACCCAACCACGCCAAACGACAAAAACCAAACAAAACTTCTGTTGCATTGTGTCAGGAACCATGCTATACATGTTTGTACATCTTGGCAGATAAAGATCAGATGAGGCAAGCAATGAAGTGGTTAACCAAATCAGAAAGTTATCTTGTACACTTGAGAAAACTTCTTACACAGAACTGAGGAGGGAAAAAAAAAAGTAAGGGCTTGTCTAGGAAGAAAAAACTGATACTGTCAACAAGTAGTTTGCTTTCTCACTCAGAAATGAAGGTATTAGTGAGATCCAAAGCCCAACCAAAGAAGAGAAATCTTTCCAATGGTGTAAAAAAAGCTTGGATCGAGCCCCAGCTTTCCTGAAAACTAGACTTGCTAATTGCCTCACTCTTCTACTGTCAAAACATTCATCCTACTGAACAGAAATAGCTTTCCAATATTGCTACATAGCACACTTTTCCACACTGGCAATACTGGGAGCCGTGTTCAACCACCACCTGCAACCTGCTGGCCACCACCTCCCCCACTTGTCCTGAAATGTTGACTTGAAAAAAAAAGAAGAAAAAAAAAGAAAAAAGAAAAGAGGAAAAGGAAGCAAAAAAGAAAAAAACAGCACTCGGAAACTATTTTAGGTTTTCTTTTATTTCAGGAAACAGAGGCCACCTTTTAGCTTACTACTGCTGTAGAGAACATTTTGCTTTCCAGCTAGTCTCATATTTGGACAATGAATAAGCTTCAGAAATGGAAGGCCCCTTTCTCCTTTGGCATTGCCATAAATCAAGAACTCAAGCTACACCTGGATACATGTGATGACAGTGACTGAGGAAATCAGCTTTAGCAAGGTACACTGCTAATACAGGTCTTTTCCCCAAAGCAAGCAAACTTTGCTTCTCTTACATTACCAGACCATTACTGGATGTACCATGCCAGACCCTCAGCTGGTGTAAATCACCACAACCCTGTTCATTTTGGTGCAGCTGTGTTGATTTTTGTGAGCTGGAAAGCATGGACTGGTCAAAAAGTGACTATTTCATCTTCTAAGACTATAAAAGTGACTAAGAAACAAAAGACCATATATATAATATACAGGAAAAAGTAGAAAGGAAAGTACTGCAGAGAGACTTAAAGTAGATGCATATTTTATTAAGATTAGTCTAGCATAGCCACTCATTTTACTCCGTATGATATTTTAAGTAATATTCTCTGTTGCTACGTATACGTGTCTCCTGAGTATGGACTCAAGCATTTGTGCTATTTAGAAACACTGTACGCCTCCCAAATTAAGACATAAGCCTCAGACAGTGAGTTCAAGCAACCTGGAATTTATCATGGGTGCGTTTAGTAAAGTCACAGTGGCTATCAGATCATGAAGCATCAGACTTAAAAGTGAGCCCACACAGCAAACTTAAGCGTTCGGATTTGCAGTATAGTGTCTCATCTTAGGAACTACTCCTGCTACAGTCTTTGTAGAGGAAGATAAAAGTAGAAAATCAAACAAGCTCCTCAAAGGCAGCACTTCTCACAAGTCCCAGTGATTTCAAGAAATAGGAGACCTTTCATATTAGACTTATGCACCCTTTACCCTTGTGAACTCTGTGTAGATCTCTCTGTTGTTATACAGGCTATATGAGATTAACTATGGGTCCTCCTTTCTGAGTTTGAACTGGGAAGGCCAGGCAGAATTACTGGTATTCTGAAATAAGGTGTATAGTCCAAAATTCCTTTCTTGGAGAACTGGCTTTTGATAATCACAGAATCACAGAACAAGTTGGAAGGGACCTCAAAAGATCATCTTGTCCAACTCCACTGCCTGAGAAAGATCACTTAGATTAAATCACACAGGAACATGTCCAGGCGGATTTTGAACGTTTCCAGAGAAGGAGACTCCACAACCTCTCTGGGCAGCCTGTTCCAGTGTTCCTTCATCCTCACAGAGAAATAGTTTCTTCTTACGTTCACATGGAACCTCCTATGCTCCAGCTTGGACCCCTTACCCCCTGTCCTGTCATCGGCCATCACTGAGAAGAGCCTGGCTCCATCCTTCTGACACTCACCTTTTACATATTTATAAACATTAATGAGGTCACTCCTCAGTCTCCTCTCCTCCAAGCTAAAGAGATCCAGCTCCCTCGGCCTGTCCTCATAAGGAAGATGTTCTACTCCCTTAAGCATCTTGGTGGCCCTAAAGATAATGCACCCTTTTCATTGTCACAAGGCGCATGCATTGCTGCCCTAATATCTGAATATGGAGAGACATCACAATGCAGACTCTTTACAAGTCTCTGTTCAGTTCAGCCTCAGTGACCAGCTGTTACCAGGCACTTGGCAGAGAACCGCACTTCACATTTTTCACTTTGAGCATTGGGTACTTCAAATACAAGTACCATACTTGTTATTTACCACATTCTACGACAACAGGGCTGCCAGGTACTGTAAACGCATTTTGCTGCCTTACAGCATAACACACCTCATGGATACCTGCCTACAAGAAATACCAGGGTTTGTTTCTTCTCAGTCTTTGTCTATAAATACATTCGCTGTAGGAAGCTTACAGAAATTTTCAGAAAGGTGATTATCACTTCAGAAATGGGGAAAAAATGGATATGGTCTGCTGGGAAAAATCAAATCTGCACCTCAGCACACAGCACTGCAACAGCCTTCTGCTCTCCACTGAATCCTGGGCATTATGTTTTGTGTGGACAAGGTGCATGTAGCATTACCACCAATGGGATGTTGGTTTTGACTGATTCAGTGCAACACTAAACCAACTGGAGTGATGGTATGTAATACTGGAGTAAAATATGCATCTCTAAAATATGTAGCCTGATCTCTGACGTCAGTAGAATAAACCCCTTCTGCCCCCAAAAATCCCCAAGAACAAACCCCAAAAGCCATAAAGAATTAAAAACCATGATGTGTATTACCATACCTGCATAGGAATTAGAAATCCCAGTTCTCTCAAAAGACCTCTGCAGTCTTCAAAAACATCAGGAAAGTAACGAATAACTATTAATAAACAACCTCAAACTACTTCCGTTTTCTTCTCTGTAGAAATTTTCAGACTTTCTCCCATTCAAGCACTAAGCCAATGGCACAGGGCTGTGCTTACAGTTGCTTTCACAGCATGTACTCCTGTGATGGCAAACGGAGCCAACCAAAACCACTTGTAAGACAAGATTCCTGTTTGTGGAATAAAGGCCTTAAAACTGCACCCAGCACACACACACAAACAGAAGTACAGCCTGAGACTTCAAAGCACAGACTTGGGTTCTCTACGGGGCCATTAAATGTGTTGAAGAGAGACTTTTGGATTGGAAGCTCTATTGCAGCAGTTTCAAAGCTAGTACGAATGCCTCCTTCACCATGGCACAAGCTTACAGAGAAGCAGCACAAACATTAAATGTGTTTCTATAATTTCTATCTCGTAGCTCCTTAGTGTTACTAGAAATCATGCTGAGCTAACATTAATCACTGCATAGTCCTTCATGCATTTTGTTGGTCAGAATATTTGAATTGCATAATAACAACTCCAAAGAATTTGGACATAAGTTTACAGAATGCCAAGAATATGTGACAGGGAACTGTTTAAAAAAAAAAAAAAAGCAAAGTATTAGGGCTCCTAAATGAAACAATCTAGCAAGTCCAGTTCTCTTTTAATTTTGAACTTGTACTGTCATCTGCTCCGCTGAAGTGATGCACCACTCAGTGTAAATGCTGCCTGCCTGGTGTACTGTGAGGTTTCGCAGCTGTGTCTCCAAAAGATTGAAATCAATATTTAAATTCCATTGACACGACTCCTCTTTTTTGCTGTTTGTTTTTTTTTTTAAGTACAGTTGCAATTATGGTCTATTTTATATTTTTAAGTATGATTAAAATTAGTATATTTTGTGTCACGCTATATTTTATATAATTGCATTCCCGTAAAACTTGAATTTATTTTTCACTTAGAAACAGACCACAATCAAAAGCCTCTGCACCGAGAACTCTGCTTTCTGTGTTAATGTAAAGTTCCATTTTAGTGTTTTCTGCAGTTGCAGTACTTTAAAGGAAGAGGAAAACTGTCATTGTATAAGAGACTTATCAACTGTAGACCCTTACTCAAACTGAATACCAGCATTAATTCTTTGTAAAATACTGCAAGAAGAAAAGAGATGATTAGGTGGAATTAAAGCTACATTGCTCTTAAGGATTTACCAGAATGGCATTTTAAAGCCATGTGTTAAAAAGCCATCTTGTCAGAAAGTATGGGCCATAACCCACAGTTTTTCAAAATATACCAGACCATACTCATTAGTCTTATGAATTTAGAGGCTAATTCTTATGTATTTAGATTTTATTATTATTTTAATATTATATTATTATAAATTATTTCTGCCTCTTAATTTGATATCTATCTGCAAATAAAAATCTTAAGTACAAGTCACTCCTGAAGTTGCATGTTATGCAGTTGCGCACCTCTCTTTAGAAAACCTCCCTTATGATGTGCCATATCAAGAGGCAAAGAAAACTTGGGGATGTTACAGCGTTACTACAGTCTCCTGAGGGAGCAGAGACACAAAATCAGATATGCAAGCCTCTCTTCAGCATCAGAGGGCTACAAAATAGAGTATGATGTTTGGAAGGGAAACCCGCCATTCTTCAGGCCCTGAGACTCTCAGGAGCGCTGCGTTCAATGCCGTCAGTGGGCTACAAGTCATGACACCCTCCCTGCAGAATTTTGGCAAGTTTAAATGAAACCTGTGAGTGCACATTTCATTTTTTCCAGTCAGATGTACGCAAATGTGGATTTTCTAACCTCTCCTGGGGCTTTCGTGGTTGAAGAGGATGCCGTTCACAGCAAAGAGATTGTAGGCCTCTCTGAAGTTCACCACGATCCAGTAGGCATACAGTTTTGCTGCTCCTACAGAAATAATTTTAAAAGAATCATATGTATTTGCTCAGCTTGCACACAGCTCAGACAGACACACGTACACATCTTGCACATGCAGGGTGAAGTCCATGCGTCAACACAGCGGAGGGCATTAGAATTTGATTTCTTCCCCGTATGTGCCACGTTTCATATAAAAATAATATCCAGAGCCATAAACAGGAGCTAAGCAGGAAAATACTCCCTATCTGTGAAGCCTCTGAACTATCTGGGAAGTGTTAGGGACTTTCTCGGTTGTTTTCTCACACACACTCGAGCACAGCACTTTTCCTTTTCCAATATAATTAACAAAGCCAGAGCATGTGAAATATGCCACTATGGTGACCTCTGCTAATAAAAAAAATATTACTTTGGAGGAATAAAAGCAAAAGTCTGGTGCCTTAACACTCAAATTGATTTGAAACTTTATCACCAAAGTCCTCCATGCACACTGCTTTAATAAGTGTTTCAAATTTCATGCAAGGTCACGAAAGAAGAAGTGTGCTCTTGGGAGATTTTCATTTAGGCAAAAAAATATGAAACCGTATCACTTCAGAGGTATCACACACACACACCCTACCCCCACCACCCTCCCTCCCCCCCGGAGCTCTATACCTCTGAGCTGAATGAACATGGGCTTGTGAAGTGAGATGCTAATTTCCAACCCCCGGGCAACAGCAGCAAATACTTTTTATATAGTAATTCATACAGGTATGCCTCTCGACATGTCTAGTCACTTTAGCTCTATCGTTATTCTAATCTCACACCCAAATGACTTCAGCCCTGAGACATGAGTGGGGAGAACAGACACACAGATAGACACTACACACACTCCAACAATCCTTACCGTAAGGCGATCTTGGATAGAAAGGGGTGGTCTCCTTCTGTGGGATTTCTTGCACTTTTCCAAAAAGTTCACTGGTTGAGGCTTGGTAGAACTTCACAGAGTTGATAAGGCCACAGGTCTTAATAGCATCTAGAAGCCGTAAAGTGCCAACCCCATCAACATCAGCAGTATATTCTGCTAGGTCAAAAGAAATCTTGGGGAGAGAAAGAAAAAAAACAAAACAACAAACCCACCAATTTTACTAGGGGTACCAGAACATGCTGTGGTCATGTACAACCAAACAAAGTAATATATCACTTGTCACAGATCATCTAGATGCTTTTGTACAGAGTAGATGCTCAGTTTACAAAAGTGCCCTCAAAGGATTTCTAAGAATAAACAAGTAGTTCCATAAATAGAAGAACCAAAAGACTGGTGTTCACTGATCTCTCTCTCTCAGGATTATTTTCCCACGTGAAGTAAGGAGTAAGCTTCCCCACAGTAGAAGCATTACCAGGTTCTCTCTCATCTCCACTTCTGCCAACTTTGACAATATTCACTTGGGCTTGATATCTTTGACAAACTTGAATTTAGTTAAAATTGTCCGATATATATATATTTTAAAAAAATAGGTTAGACAGCATAAACATGTATTCAAAAAAAAAAAAAAAGAAAACCCAACCCATAAACTCTAAACAAGGTCCAAAGTTTTGCAATTTACACACACATCCAAATGAAGAGAAGATTAGAAATATCTGCTACCATGTGAGCCTCCCAACCCTACCTGACTATGAGTTGTGGGCTTGCCCCAGCTGGCAGCTGAGCCCCACACAGCCACTCGCTCACTCCCCCACAGCAGGATGGGAGAGAGAATTGGAAGGGTAAAAGTGAGAAAACTCGGGGTTGAGGTAAAGACAATTTAAAAGGTAAAGCAAAAGTCACACGTGTAAGCAGAGGAAGACAAGGAATTCATTCCCCACTTCCCCTGGGCAGGCAGATGTTCAGCCATCCCCAGGAAAGCAGGGCTATATCACATGTAACAGCTACTTGGGAAGACAAATGCCATCACTCTAAATGTCCCCACTTCTTTCCTCTTCCCACAGCTCTATATGCTGAACATGATGCCATATGGTATGGAATATCCCTTGGATCAGCTGGGGTCATCTATCCCAGCTGTGTCCCCTCCCAACTCCTTGTGCACCCCGAGACTACTCAACAGTGGGGTGGAGTAAGAAGCAGCAAAAGCCTTGGCTCTGTGTAAGTGCTGCTCAGCAGCAACAAAATCTTCTCTGTGCTACCAACACTGTTTTCAGCACAACCCAAACCATGGCCCCATACTAGCTACTATGAATAAAATTAACCCTATCCCAGCCAAATCCAGCATGCTATGGTGTACCAGAGCTGTGGTTTTGCACGCAGGTTAGGGGGATAATGAAGTGGGAGAACAAAGGGTGGAGGTATCCAAAAGAAACTTGACATTGAATCACTTAAAGTATGGTAATAAACTAGTGCACACTGCTGGAGGAGTAAGACTGCTCTTTCTCTCCCTGTTCCAGTAGTTCTCAGTTGTCTTTTTTTTTGTCTGTTCTCAGTTGGCTGTGGCATAGGCCATGAGACGACATCTGAGACTAAACTTTCAGAATGTTAAAAAAATATATTAATTCTATTCCTTACAGTTACAGAAGAAAACTAAAAACTGGGAGAAGTAATCTGAAGGTAAGAGATGTTTTGTAATCACTCCAAACTGTGGGCAGGTGCAAAAATGCCCGTAAGGAAGCTCAGTCTCCTTGTTTGGTGGATACAGGCTGGTTGGTTGGACATGCTGGCAGAGCTCCTGGACTGTAAGAATTTTCTCCCACCAGTAACCAACCCAGAGATATGTTCCTCCTTCCTTCTACATCCTCTTTCCAATGCAGGGATTTTGCTTCTGTATGCCAGTTTTTCTAAAAATATTTCTACTGTTTATACAGCCAATGTTCTAAAAAAGAAGGGGGAACAGACCTTTAGAGCAATCTCCTCCATTGCCCTGACCCAAGGAAGAATTACTCTGCCTATGCCCCCTCTGACTTTCAGGAAGGAGCCCCAGAGTGATGGCAACGTTACAGTTTCTTTATATGATCTAGGCCAGAAGTTAGTGAGACACTACCCAAGTCAGATAGTACCACTGTACAATCCTTTCTTTGTCTGTCTTCCATGACAAGGTAGCTACTTACGGAGTAGAGGGCAAATGAACATGGTTGGACAAGCCGAGTTATCGTGATGAAATTAGTAGGAAAATTGCCACTTACAAGGTATTTTTTTCAGGCTGTCCGCAGATTCAGCCAGCCAGCCAGCCCTGCACACATCTCTTCTGTTAAGCTACTTTCCCTACTCAGTAATTACTGGAGGCACACAGCTTATTTACTCAGCAGATAGAATAAAAATAATCAGATAAATCCAAATTTGCACTTATGGTTAATTTAAAAGAGGTATGAAATGATCTAAACTGTGTAACTGTGCTATCAAATAAAAACATTCTCACAATTTTTGATCTGAAATAGCTAACAGTATGAATGAAAACAAACTTACATTATATTTTTTTTAAACAAAAGAAAAAAAACGAAAGAAACTCAATACTTTGGTTTGTTAACCTGGCATGACCCAGCCAAAACCGAGCACTGATCTACTGAGAAGCGCTGAGCGTTTTTTGTTTTAATCCATTTGGCACAAAGATGACAGCCACTTAAGGTTTCTCAGCCTCACTGTCAGAGTAACTCTTGGGAAAACATCTTAATGAATAGGTGATACAGTTGATAATGTAGTAATGAACATAAATTAGTATATTTGCCAGATGGCTAGTACCTTCACGTGTTCATAGTAACATCTCAGCTCTCCCACTAAAGGCAAACCCTTACTAAATGCAACAGGACCAGGAATTTACCTAGATTGATGGATTGTTTCCAACAAATAACCTGCTAAAAAACATCACACCAAAATGCAAATCTTTGCTTACATATTCCGCTACAAAGCAACCACAAGTGTAACTGAAGCAGTCCTAAATCAGAGATCCCAGATTATAAAACCCTTTAATGAGAGTGAGCAATGAGCCTGTGGCAGCAGCACTGGGAACTGCTCTCCCTGGCTGATGCAGTGACCAGTTTCACAAGATATGCTTTTCCCTATTGCCTTATGAATGACCTCAATCTTCACCTAGAAAAATCACTTCCTGGGGTGTGTGAGGTAATTGTGCCTCCACATTGGCAGGTCTGAGTGTCCCCAAGCAGAAACTGCCAGCGTTATGCCTGTTTGGTGGTTTTGTGATGATGGCAATTTTTTGCCAGGGACAGGACTTAGACCACTAAACTCACTTCAAGCTGGAGTGTAGGTTAGACTAGAATGGCATTCACGATAATAAAAAATGGTTTTATCCACTAAAACCTCCAACACCAAAAATGCTAGACTGTTAAGATATGCTATGCAATGTACAGGCAGTAACATGGCAAATACAGGTTTAATGCACACTGGATTTTCATTTGATTTTAATCCACTTAATGTTTATAAAGACTTTTATAAAATACTGGATTAAGTAGTTATAAGTGAAGCAGTGCAGACAGGAAAAGGTGCCGAGTTATAAGTTACTACATTATTTCCCTCTCCTTATACACACTATTTTACTCAAGACCAGCAGGAAGACTGAAGTAAAAAAAAAAAAAAAATATGCAGGGACCTCATTAAGAGAGATGTGCAAGAGAGATTTGACATGCCTGCACAACACACTCACACAGACCAGGTTCTAAGTTATAGAAACCAAACACAGAAGCCAATTTAATAGGTGTTACTCATCAAAATAATCTTCACTGGGGTGCACTGTGGAACTACCTGAGAGAATAAAAACTTCATGGAAATTATTGTAAAGGCATGTGTATGAAAGCTAAAAGCAACTCACACTTTCTGAAAGATTAAACATTCATCTAGTGTAAAAAAAAAGAGCTGAGGTAATCCAGAGAAGTGTTTTCAAACAGCGTAATTCATGACATCTGTCTTAAGTACCTGAATTAGGAAGCTCATCTTCCTGCACACCAATAAAGACAGTGGTAAATCAGAGAGGAAACCTAAACGAGATGCTTTTGATCATGCTTTTGAGAAACTTTACATACACATGTCTAATTTCACTACCTAAGATGCATACTCCAGTCTAACCTCAAAAATCCAAAACTATCAGTTACTGTCAACTGCACAAACCAAGCCACACAAATAACAACATTTTGAAGACAACACAAGGAGTTTCTGTAAGGACTGGAGTAGGGAAAATAAGCTTCTTTGCCTGGCAGAAACTTTCAAACCCAAGGGTTTGCTCACAAAGTACTGAAGGCATTGATCCAATACCCCTTTTTGTCTTTGTCACAAAGGGAAAGTACAACATACCAACAAACCAGAAACTGTCTAATTGGAACTTGGTAGTCTGAGTGACCCTGGTACTCCCTTCCTACGTATAATGGGAACCACTGTGCTTTTGCCGTTGTCAACATTGATCTCTGAAGATACTGTGCATATCTATGCCTACAGATGTGCATTTTTATCCCATTCAATAGCTTGTCCTTAGAAGTGGACAGAACAATAAGGAGACACTTGGTCAAAAGTACTTCAAGGTCCAGATTTTCAGGTCCTGACCACCTTGCAGAATTTTCTTAAAGAATACCAAAAAGGAATCAAACTTCTTATGTACACAGGACTTCTACGTTCTGAGTGTCTTCAATGCTGGATTCATCCTTAATATACTAAATTTCAAATGCATAGAACCAAAAGAATGGTCTGGGTTGGAAGGGACCTCAAAGACCATCCAGTGCAAATCCCCCTTCTATGGTCAGGGACACCCTCCACTAGATCAGGTTGCCCAAAGCCCCATCCAACCTGGCCTTGAACACTGCCAGGGAGGTGGCAACATTCTTAGACAAGTAAAAATTTCCCCAGTAAATCTTAGCCATAGGATGAAAAAAAATGTCTTGAGAAAAGCACAGTGAAATTAGTTACAACTTTCCTGGAATCATAGGACACGATATGAATACACTGAACCACATTATAACTCTTCATTCATGTGGCTCCAGGAATCAGAGTTCTGTGAACTGGTTTCTACCTTTTGAATCTGAACTCATTTCCCCACCCATTTCTTTCTTTCTTCATAATCTCCAGATTCAATCTCTAGAAGAGATTAGAATTTAATAGAGCAATGTTTTAAATATGATGTTTCCCAATTGATCTTTCAAACCCAAGCTTAGTGAGGTCTTAAAACAAGACTCAAAAGCTTACTAAAAACTATCTAAATGAAAACATATGGGTCTCAGCCTCCACAAGAACACATTCTTATCATGTCTATGAGTACCATATACAAGCCTGCAGACTTAATGATACTTGCTCCTGACCAACGTGTTGTCAGCAGCTGTGATATTCTGAAAATAAGGGTCAATTTAGCACATACACAGGTTTGGCTTTGTGAGATACTTCATCTCTGCTTTGTTGTTTGTAACAATCCAACAGATAGGCTGCAATAGTAGTAACCATTAGCTTTCAACCAAGAAGTATACGTGCTAGTGGAATATGTTTCTGTATTCTACCTGAGAAATACAAAAAATGATTTGAAATTTCATCTCCTTCTTACAGCCTTCTAAGTTTCAGAGCATGGGATTTCTGGAAGGCATGTGTTAACAAAATAAGAGGTTATGTGAAGTCCCAGGAGGAAACAGGATAATATAAACGTAAAGTATTATTCTTTCACTGTAAAAGCAAAGGCAGCTAACATAACTATTAACATTAAAATAAGCATCTTTGCTCTCTTGAAAAATCTTACAATGGAATCTTCAGATTTATCAGAGAAGAAAAATGTGTATCAGGTCTCTTTAAGCACTGAGAAAGGTTTACACCTGAAAATCACAAAGCAGAAAAAGTGCTCAGAAATGCTTCAAGCCTCAGAAGTTTCACAGTGGTTACTTTTTTATTCTTTAAAATCAATTCTGTTTTCTCTGAATATTCAGTGTGCCTTCCACTGCCAATAAAAACCACTGGGATCACTTATATCATCTCGGTAAACAAACTGCTCAACCCCTAGGAACAGGCATGTAAAGCATAACATTCCAGTTGCTAAATCTAATACAGACTATGAGCCAAGCAGTCCTGTAAAGTCCTTACATACTGTTGAAAAAAAAAAAATTCCAGGGATTTTAGGAAATCTGAAGAATTTGGGGTGAGCTGGGTGGTGTCAAGAGGGTGGGGAAGAACATACACATCTACAACAATGTCAGGTAACCTACTAGGAGAATATAACAATTCTTTTACTCCCAGTCCCTTGACTAAAAATGAATGCTTAATTCATCACCCTCTCACCCAATAAAAGTAGTTGAAAGGTATCAAAATCCCCCAAACTACTAATTTTGGTTGTATAGAAAAATATTCAATTAAGTAGTTCTGAAGTGCTTATTATTAAGCAACGTTCTTCATATCTTAAAGTCCTAATGCAATTTTTGAGCTAAACAGAAATTGACTGAAAAAATAATGACTGAAATTCTGGATAAAGGCAACATGCCTTTTGTAGATTCATATTCTTATTTCTCTTCCTGCTCCCTCATTCATAAAAAAAGAATTTAAAAAATGATCTGTATAAAATTAGAGTAATTCGACAACATGATTCTAATCAGGGAATTAGCAAGGAAAATTTTTATAAGTGGAAGCAGAAGTCAACGTTATTTTCCTAAAATTCCTGTTAACCCACGCCATTCACGCTACTGCTGCAGCAAGAGAGCTTGGATAACTTGAATGTCCAACTTGCTCATGATGCAAAGGAATAAGCAACACAGCTGACAAAAGATGCATTTCCCTGTCAGCGCTCACATTGAGTTGTCAGTTCCACTGCAACTCTATCACAGACTGAGTGACTGGAGAGGCTTCTTGAGGAAGTGTGGTTTTGACATTAGTGGGTCAGTATTTCACCTTCACCTCTAAGTGCAAAGACCCAAACCAAAGTGCCAAAATTTGATATTTGCCTTTTAAGGCTCTTAAATGTTCCTTGTGTCCTATGATCTGCTGTAAACCACAACAGACTCTGCTCCAGGAACCAGTTCAATCTTACACAAGTGACTCCAAAGTGGTTTTCTTGACACACAAGAAAGGGGAGCTTGAATGTACACACCTCTTCATTGCCCCAAAGACACACACAGATGTCTTTGCACCCTCAAAAGGAGCACCAGTAAGAGGTGAAGCTGAGTTGAGTTCATTGATGGCTCCCCACCATTCACATCTCCAAACATACTGAGATCTGGGAAACGCATGTGGGGAAGAAAGGGGTGGGATGAAGCAGAAGCTTCACAACTAAAGTGTACTTCTAAGTCTGAAAAAATTACTCAGAGTAGTTACATCAGCAAAACTATGTATCACTTTCCACTACATCCCCAAGGGCCAGGCACCACAAAATCCAAAAGCAGCTTTCAGCTCCATGAGCACTAAAAAGCTCACGAACAGGTAAGTTACACTGCTACTGCCACATGAAATCCAACTCCCTCCCACAATCTACTCCACCATGTACACTCATATGGCAACTTCTCATGGTTAAGTTTTCCTTATAACTATCCTCCTGATTAATTTCAAGTTCTTGATGCAAACTCTCTGAAATAATGTTTAAAGAGAAATAGTCTGGCATTATTAAAACAGGTTTTATTTTCCCTCTTCTGAGTAAAAACTGCTATTTGCTTTTCTTTTGAGGGGGTGTGGGGAAAAGAATGAACCCAAAGCAGAGAATAAGCATGGATACATTCTCCCCAAATAGTTAAAGATTTATATTTATCAGAACAAGTGGGGTTAGTACTTGGATTCATTATTCAGTTTCTTTACAAAGTGACTCCTCCCTGGCAAACTGCAGGTGTGGTTGTAAATCCAGCTCATGAGATCACCACGTTTAGTCTCTAAAGCACCCCATTTGTATATGCCTGACAAGAGGTATAGAAGAACCACCAGTTCTTTAATGTTTTAAAGATTTTGATGCTGCAATTCCTAAATTGTAATATCTATTCTGCACTTTAATAAAACAAGATCTTCTATGTCCTGTACATTTGTCTTTGCTATTGGCTATTGTCTGAAATGTGTGGTTACCTTTCTCTCTCTCTCTCTCTCTCTCCATATCAAGTTAATTTGTAAATTGTTTATTCTTCTGATTACTGACTGGCTAATTTAGTAGATTAAATTAATTTAACAGTCTGGATTAAAAAAGAGTTGCCCAGAGACGGGTCAAAAGGCAGAGGACATAAGTCAAAACATGAAAAATTACAATTAAGTATTAGGAGAAAAAACAGTTTCCAACATGTGTAGTCCAACCTGAATCATGTCCTACAGGGAGGCTGTGACATCTCCACCCTTAGAGGCACTCAAAACTCAATCTGACACAGCCCTGGGCCACTGGCTGTAAACTGACTCTGCTTTACAGAAAGAGCTGGTCCAGGTGCCATTCACAGATTGCTCCCAAACTACATTACACAACTTTAAGAAGACAGAGAGATGGGATTACAGCATTGTGTTTCAATGTTCAGACATGCAGCACCATGCAGTGAGCAGAAAGTGGATGTACAGTGTGCAAGAACAAGGGTTGCTCTTGTAGAAAACCAGCAACTTCTGCTGGAGGAGTAGAGAGATGTTCACAGGAACTTCTCAGAGATACATAGTCCAACTTGCTATTCATCATATCTCCTCCACAGAAGAGCTTCAGATAGAGGAATGCTCAGATCTGATAGTAAAAAAAAATACCAAAGCAGAGGAGGAGGGATATCACAGAGCATGAGATTCACTATGGCCATAAACCTCTGTCACAAAAATGTAACCTCCCCATCAGTTTTGCTTATCTTCTCATCCATTTGCTATTAATTTGATGGAACTGGGGAGTTGTCAGGGTTACGTGATGCAAGAGGTTTATCTTGCAGAACCATCTCCAACCCACAGTTCTAAGTCTTCAGTTTCAAATTACAGAGATTAGAAAAGAAGCTTTTAGAAAAGCAGCATTGGTTCTTTAGTCCTTTCAGCATAATTTTGTTCCTGGATAGGTTCAACAATATACATGTTCACCTGAGCTTTTAAGCGCAAGGCACACGCAGCCAAGTCGGGATGGGTTTTGACGTTTCCAATTTTGTAGCCTCAATGGTTAGTGACACTGTAATACCCTAAAAAGCTTTCTTACATACTGAAGTCCAGCTGTGCCAGAAGCTTTAAATGCTATTTAGTAGAAAGACAAAGAGGAGCAACTTGCAGAGTCACTAGAGAACATTCAAAGGGAGATGTAAAAAGATAGCCAATTCATTCTGCTTTATACGTACCAGGGGAATAGAAAGCTATGAATAAAATGCACACAGGGAATGCAGTCACTTTAAAAGAGACTGCACCATTTTTTACTCACTTTCACATATAAAGAAATTAGTTTCAAACTGAGAGGTTATTTAAAATTCTAACATGATGATTAGTTTATAGTATTTATATATATATACACATATTTACTTATGCTGCTTTTTTAAAGCTTTCACCCTTGCTTCCTTGATGCTTTCAGAACATGCAGAAAAACACTGTGCAGTAGTGGTAAAAACATTGTTACAAGCAAAAAGATAAAACAAAAAGATGCAAAGCCCACAAACCCCAAGAAACCTTTACCACTTATCTGCTTTATTATATTGTTAGACTTTCAATGGATGGCAAGAGAGACGTTAAATTAAAACAATAATCTACCATGGCACAGCCTTGTTGGCAACAGTCTCTCCTCTCTTTGCCTTCCTAGCCAGCAAGGCTGCAAAACATGACTGAACACAATGGACCCTCCCAAATGTTGATACAACTCCCCTGTTGCCTAGAAGCTAGAATTACCCCCATGCCTTGCAAATGACTACCTTGCCTGACTCTCTTGTAACTCCTACTGATGGGTAAGGTAAAATCTCCTTAAGTTCCTAAGCCCTGACAGTAGTGTTGCTTTGTCAACCAGAGGAAAAAAAGTTATCTTTTCAGCATTTATCAGTTAAGAAGATGACCACACATTGCAGCATGTAATGTTGTGGTGCTTTGTTCTGGCTGAAGTTCTCAAACTAGTACTAGTCACTTCAGAACTGCTCCTGGTTCAGCCTTCTCCCTAAAGCCAGTTTCACCCCTCATTCACCATGGGTGCTAGAAGGGATTAGTAGAACGTTAGACCTCCACAAACCTGGCTCTGGTTGGCCACAAAGCAACTAAAAACTACATCAACTCCTCTTAAGCTCGGATGTTTTCAGCATACCTCATGCTTCTATTTAATTGCTTCTGAGGGTTTTGTTCATTTTTACTGCATGTGCATTAAGAATCTTAAATTGTGGTTAGCTAATAGCATGGGACAAGTTTGGATGGGTATGTATGTACTGACAAAAGACATCCTCCCACAGCTGCCATCTTCCCAGTCCCTGCTCTAATGTCCCAGCAGGAATGACTGGGGAAATGAATGAACATGCAACAGCATGTCAAGAGATAAGTCACTGGAGTTTTGGTTTTTTTTAATCTCCCACTTTTCTTTTTTCAACAGGGCGATTAATTGCCTTATCTTCCAACGCAAAAGGTTATCTTCTGTGAAATTTCACTCCAAGATCTTAAAAAAAGGACAAGTCAAAAAACAGTCTTTTTTTTTTCCTCCAGAAAACCAGCAGCACTCTTTTCTTTTTACTTGTTCTTGAGAACTGCTGACATTTACAAACATTCTTTAAATAAATAAAATAGTCTGTGGTTTGTACCTGCTCTGAAAAAAAAGTCACTGGATTCTCTAAATTTATTAGAATTTATTAGAATTACAACTAAAAAAACCCCCAAAACCAACTCTACATTGAAATGATAAAGTGGGTGAACCCTAGTAGATGAGCTAATGACTAATACCTTTGCCTGTAGCACATGTGCAGGTGCTACATGAGATTAATTCAAAAATCAGAGTATTAATAGAATCTGCAAATAAGACAGTTGCTAATGGCTTTGTTGGGGATGACGTAATAGATTTGTAGAAACAGCTTTCCGTAACTTGTGGTGGTAACATCTAATTTTAACTTTCCATTTCAGGGAAGATGAGGATAACAATAATTACATACCTCACAGTAGACTGTGACAATTCTTCATCCTGCGTGGGAAGCTACAGGAGTGGAATACACTATTGCCACCACCACCTCCAGCACTCAGATTTTAATGCCACTAAAATACTCAAGAAACCCTATGACTTACATCTTATCCTTTCATGGAGAACATTGATGTTTTCTATGTGGCAGCAAGCACTCCTCATAAAAGGTTCTACTCTAATCAACTCATCTGCTTCAAAAGCATGTGGGTGGCTAGCTAGAAAGAAAACTGTGGGATGGATCAGAAAAAAACATGTGTCTTGACAGGTATGTGGGGGTAAGAGGCAAAAGGCCAAGGGGCAGAGAGCTTAAAAGGATGAGACCCATTGGTTAAACTTTTTTATTATTTTTCTCTTTTCCGAACAAGCAGGATGATCCTCTCTGAAAATAAATCAGTCTGATAGATTTTCTGCTGGCATCCCCTTTGCCTTCACTTTCTTCTTATATTTATTATTGACTATTAAAGCCTCTCCTCTACAGCTCTTTGAAAACTAATGTATAGGCATTAATTTTAAAAGGCAGCTCGAGTGCTCACAAGACATGGAGGTCATAAATCAAAGCAAAACATTGCAATTGAGGTGTGTATTGTAACCCACAATGCTAACCTTAGCCTTGTTTTTGACCTAAGCCTTGGGTAATAGATGCTTTTCACCTGAACATTAAGGTAAACCATGCAGGAAATAGGGACCTGGTAGTAAAACTAATCACATAAAACCAAGTTTGGGAGCTTCCCCTCTTGCCCCGATGAACAAATACTATACTTAGTCCACCTGACTGTTCCCTAACACAGCCTTGAAGGTTTTGTCTCTTGAAGACTAGAAGTGACAAGAGATCATATTGACACCTACAATAAGCACTCCATCTATAGTAGACTGTGGCATTCAACATGCCAGTAACCCCTGTCTCAGAGCAATCTTTGAGTAAGACTTCACTGGCATACAAAAGCTCCATAAATTCCATGCAAAGTGAATTTTGCAGCCTCAGGATGAGGCATGTCGAAAAAGCAATGTGGAAGACAAGACCAAGCTGCCAGAACGTAGTGAACAAATCGTTGGGCGCAATCAGTGAGAACATCAAATTTCACAAATAGTGAAGTCTGTAAAACTGTGTATGGCTGCATTTTAGATTAAAAAAAAAAAAAGTATAGCTCAAGCAGATGACAAGTCTCTATTGTATGCAAATATTTTACTTCAATTAGCACTTTTCAATCATGCTTTTTCTTTTCTGAATGAATCACAGATATCTCAGTCAAGAAAAGGCAGGATCATAAGGATGTGCCAAGAGGCTGCATTCATCTCACAGTGAGATAAATGTGAAAGGAAATGTATAAGTGTACCTCGGGAGCTTTAGAACCTGTCTGTCCTTTCAAACATGTTTTATTTACATGCCCACAAGCCTCTGTAGCACAGCATACTCAGTTCCCATGTCCTTCCAAGCAAGCAGTATTCACAAGAAACTAAGGGAATCCTGGCTTTAGAGGTTGTCATTCATCGGAGGGGGGGCGGGGGTGTGTGTGTGTGGGGCGTGAAGGAAGAAAACAAAAAAAGTTCAGCCTGAAAGTTTTATCACACTGTATTAAGCAAAAGAAGAGGTCATAATCCTAACTTGCTCACAAATTCACATCTGAAAAGGGGGAATCTTTAGAACTTCTACATGCCACTGAGAGAGTCCTGCTGCACAGGTCATTATGACCTGTGATTGTCCAAGAGGGAGACGTGCTGAATAGCTGTGGAATATGTCTGGATGAAAAAAATACCACAACTTATTATCCACAACACCAACACGGGCTAAGAACTTTATGTCTTGAGCCTGCAGTGGGTGTTTTAGTTAATTTCCAGAGTGCTGATCCCAAGCTGCTTTGGGGCTCTGAGCATTCTCACCTGGGATACAAGAAATTTGGTCAAGGAACCACAAGAGTATGGGGAGAAGCATACTGGTGCTGCCTGTTAGCCAAAGAAGTAGAGGAAATTACAAAATTGCAAAAGCTTGGAAACATTAGTTCATCTTTTGATCCTATATCTCTAGTATGTATCAAAGAAGCTGTGCTGGGAAGGCTGAGAACTGTAAATAGTCAATGTTGATGAAGAATTCTAGAATTGGTAAAAAATTAGAAAATTTTGGAATGAAAACAAAAATCTCAGCAAGTGTTCCACTTTCTACTCCTATAGGTTGTAACACTCCTCATGTTGCAAGAGTGCTCTCTTCACACACAAATTTAAGCTGATGCTAACTGCAGTTGCATCTGAAAAATATGTATTTTTAATACCAGTTAGGTCCTAGGCAGTAATCCCTTTCTCAGAAACTCAAAGATTTAAATGAAGTCATGGTTGCTAAGTGCACCATTCAGCCATATATCATGTTCTCAGAAGTACAAAGAGTACTCAGAGGTGAAGGGTTTTTAGGATAATGTACGATTTCTGCATTAAATATAGAACTGCCATTATATAATTTTAGCATCTTGCCAACTTTTTTTTTTTGAGCAGGAGGAGGAGGGAGAAATAAGGAGGTTGAATGGAACTAGAACAGTACTGTTTGTACCCTGGTGAATATTAGGGAAATGATAAATGATCCCTAAGCACACAGACTGATTTATGCAATAAAAAATAAAATACGGTGGGGTGGAGTCTTTGTGTGAAAATCTCACCCTTGGACAGCTACAAGGTATGAAATGCACCCCAGTGTCTCAGATCCCTCAGGGCTGCAATTATCTCAAGATAACCACACCCTTGAGAGCTGTCTCTTCTGCTCCTCTGTTAGGTGGGAGGAAAAGGAGAAAGGTGTATTTCTGATTATGAAAAACAGAAGATTGATAGTTTACATTAGTGATCTCTTTAAGCTCAAACTGTTAGGAGTTCTTAATTTTTCCTAATTAACAGCATGAGTAGAAAGAAGTCATGTCTCCTGTCAGTACAATAAAGGAAAAAAACAGAGATAAAGAAAAGCCATTAAGATAAATAAGTCAAAAAAGCCACATATGTACATAAATCAAACTTGTCAGTAGCTCTCAGTTAATACAGTCATGGGATTAATAAATGCAACATGCGATTAAACCTCATTCTGCAAAAGCTATTACTCAGAAAATTCAGATGAACTCTGCTATCCTATAACCTGGGAAGACTGTTTCCCAATCTTACCTGCATACAACTACACCTTCACCCCCAACCCTCTGCCAGCCTTGTAGTCCTTATTGTACCATTAAAAAGCACTGAGGGTTTATACTCTTGTAAAAATCTGAATTCCTTCTGAAAATCTAGGTGGATTATGCTAGGAAGTTTTTTTATTAAATTGAGAATCAAACCATTTTCAACTTCCGAGCTAGACAGGTAATCCTCAGTTTCAGTAAAGGAGACATCTGTAACATATATATATCTGACTCAAACTACTTGGTATCTAGTTACATCTTCAGTGTGTGGAAATACAGATGCAGACACATATTTTCATGCTGTAAGCTTGCCAAATATATGGAGAAAACAGATATTACTCTTGTAAAGTATAGTGATGTATCAGGCTAATAACATATTTACAGGGAACACTTACCCTGTAGAATGAGACAAATAAAAAAATGAATTTTCTTCCTTGGCTGAGAGAATGAATAGATATTTGATTCACATTACTGAGCTGATAATATTCACCCTCTGCCAGCAGACAGTTAACACTGTGCAACATCTTATCACAAAAACTTATCAGGTATGACATCTAATTATATACCAAGCCAAAACTACAGAGCAATCTGATCTCAGGAGTCTTGTATATCCTCGACACTACCCTAAGACCTTTCCTTATCAACACTTAACAACCACTAACACTTTTGAAGTTATAGCTTCCCACAAAATTTTAAATGCAAACCCTATTAATGTATTTGCATGATATTTGGCATCTGAATTGTATGTTAACTGCATTCCAGCACACAGTAGATCCACCACATCTCAGAAGTCTGTTACAAACTTTTATTATTTTCTTCAGATCCACAAGAAATGGCAAAACTGAAGCTATTCTAAGAAAAGATAAGATACAACTGTTGCTCTAAAATGAATGTCTTATGCAGTATAAGCTTTAGTTCAGATTAATACCTTATCCCTCTAAAATCTGAAAGTTAATCCTTTAAATTGCTCTCAGCTGAAAATTACACTGCCTGCAGTGGGAATTCTCACCTAACCTTAAGTATATAGGAAAAATTACAGTTCAAGGTAATAAAAGAGGGGATCACAAAAAAAATTTAGCTGTCACACTGTTTTTCTCACATTTCCCTTTACTATTCATCAAATCCTAGAATGAAGTCTTTCACTGGAACTGGACTATGACAACTCCACAATGTTTCTTCTACTGTTACAAAAGGGGATGACTGCCTTGTCAAGGAGGGACTGAGCTTTTAAAATGGAATAGGCATTTTTAACACAATGAGCCTACAGTTCATCCATCATCTGCTCACAGCTCTGTCTGAAAGAGGGGAAAAAAAAGGCTATGGCTCCATGGTAAAGACGAACTAAAAATTTCACAGCTGGCAAGTCTAAGGTACTGTTTTCCCAGTGAAAAGTAAGGCCACTACAGAGAAACTGACTGACTGCTCACTAGGAGTTTTTTTCCTCTCAGTTCGCTGCTTTGGTCTTAAACTTTATAGAAACCCATGAGTACAGGAATTTTAATCCCCCCCNGGTTTGGAATGATATTCCAGCATATTTTGACAAAAGTAGTTATCTGAACTTATTAAAACATTCCATCCACGATGTATAAAACCAGATTGCAGTTCCCTTTCTTTGCAAACCAAAGTAACAATTTTATTACTGGAACAAAAAACTGCAGATATTATCTTTGATAACAAGCTCCAGCTCTTTTCAGCATGTTGTCCAGACTGTAAGTCCTCTTTTTTGCATTCTTGCATAACAAACTCAGAAAAGGAGATCAACAGGTTCAAATTCCTCTAGAATTTCCTACACGTCTTATTCTTTATGTGTCTGTATCATCATGTTTTTAATGAAAAAACAACTAAATGATGTAATTATAAATAACCTTAGCTTAACTAAAGCTAATTTTGAACCTCAAGCATATAGAGACAGTCAGCAGAATTGAGAAGTTCTCCATGGACACAGGGTTTCATCCTCATGGAACTGCTGGTTGGGTCAGGGCCAAAGTTTACAACACTTCACCTTTCTAAGGAAAGTGATCACCAAACCACTGTATGTTCATATAGGCTATGGTGGTATTACATATGATCCACAAAGCATAAACACACAGTTTTGGGGTGGTTCTATGCTTCTAAACTACGACTGTAATTTGCCCTCCCCCTGAGTTAGAGAAAAGTAAATCTAGATCCAAAGCCTGGAGCCATTAGATCATGTTTTGGCAAACCTGGATGTTCACAGAGCTGGTTGGGCACACAACCAGCACTATGCATTGACAGGATACTGCCAACCACGTTTCAGAAACACAGAGCTTTGCAGTGGTGAGGGTAAGAACCCTGTACATAAGTAAGTGTGCTAAGGAAAATGTGCACAGCTACACGAGAAGAAGAATACTTTCTGGAATTGTGTAACCTCACCATATGAATGCATGCACTGAACACCCCCCACCCGCCCCCAATGTCATTACATGCTGATTAAGTAACTTCTCAGCACTAGGCTAAGGAGAACCATCAGCAGCTCAGAGTTGGAGCGTAAACCCCAGAGAGGTTGGAAATAGAACTCTAGCAAGGGTTTTATTAACAGGCATGAAGGGGTCAAGCTCCATATGACTTTACCCACCCATGCCTCCCAAAACAGTCTTTCCTATTGCTTTACCAAAGTCCCAAGAATTAAAAAAAAAACCCACCAAACTGTATTGTTTCACACCAGTCCATCTTGGCAGCCTATTGCATTCTAGCTGTGTAAGTGTCTGCTTTCAAACCTCAAGCCCTCGCGGCAATTACCCTGCTCTCAGACTAAACCTACAGAGCATATTTCAAAAGGAGCTACATCTAAACAGAGGGAATCCAACAGTGATCAATGTTCAACGGGCCTCAGCAGCAATAAACTGTTTACTGCCTTAACCTTTTAAGTTTGCACAACTGAAGCGCTCAAGGGCCCCGTGTGATGAATTAGCTGAAGTGTTTGGTTGCAAGTTGAGCAGGCGCTGGTTCAAATCATCTGTCCAGCAACACCGTCACGGCAAACAGCAGCTGGGTACCAGAGCAAGTGTCTGCTCATCCCTTCTGCAGTTCCATTGCTCAGCTGCATTTTTCTGCCAACCTTTACTATATGTCCGTGTCATGGTTCAGCCCCAGCTGGCAGCTGAGAACCACTCAGCCTTTCCCAGCAGGTCTGGGAGGAGGATGGGAAGACAAAGGCAAACCTCATGGATTGGGATAAGGACAGTTTGCTGGGACAGCATAGCAAGAGGAAAATAACAACAGTACTTAAAAAAACCCTAGTGATACACAGTACATTGATGACAACTTCCTCCTCCAAGTGACAGAGAAGCCAACAAAGAGTGTACAAGGCTGGACCTTGTTCTCACTGACAAGGAGGGGTGGCAGGGGAATGCGAAGGTCAAGGACAGCCTTGGCTGTACTGACAGTGAAATGGAGGACTTCAAGATCCTCAGGGCAGTGAGGAAAGTGCACAGCAAGCTCACTACCATAGGCTATCAAAACAGACTTTTGCCTCTTCGGGGACCTGCTTGGTAGGGTACCATGGGACAAAGCACTGTAAGGAAGAGGTGCCCAAGAAAACCAGTTAGTATTCAAGAATCACCTCCTCCAAGCTCAGGAAAATACATCCCAATAAAGAAGATGTCAGGCAAAAATGCCTGGAGGCCTGCATGGATGAAGGAGGAGCTCATGGGCAAAAAGGAAGCCTACTGAGGGTGGAAGCAAGGGCAGGTAGCCTGGGAGAAACACAGAGGAAACTGTCCAAGCAGCCAGGGATCAGGTCAGGAAAGCAAAAGCCCTGATAGAATATAAATCTGGTCAGGGACATCAAGGGTAACATGAAAGGTTTCTATAGGTATGTCAGTGATCAACGGAAGCCAATGGAAAACGTGGGCCCCACCTCCAGAATGAAGCAGGAGACCTGTTACCCAGGATGTTGAGGAGGCTGGGGTACTTGATGAATGTTTTCAGCCTTCACCAGCAAGGGCTGTAGCCACTCTGCCCAGGACACAGACTGCAAAGGCAGGGACTGGGAGAATGAAGAACTGCCCACTGTTTTGAGAGTTTGCCCACAGGTTTGAGAACACCTAAGAAATCTGAGGGTGGGCAAGTCCACAGGACCTGATGAGAATACCTCTGTGGGTCCCAAGGGACCTGGTGGATGAAATGGCTAACCCCATCTCCATCATATCTGAGAAGTCATGGCAGCCTGGTGAAGCTCCCACCAACTGGAAAAGGGAATAACCCCCATTTCTAAAAGGGTAAAAAAGGAAGACTTGGGGAACTACAGGCCAGTTAGTCTCACCTCCATGCCTGCGACAATCATGGAGCAGATCCTTCTGGGAAACTATGCTCAGACACATGAAAAACAAGGAGGTGACTGGTGACAGCAAACATGGCTTCACTAAGAGAAAAGTATGCCTAACAAGTTTGGTGGCCTTCTACAATGGGGTTACAGAACTGGTGGATAAGGGAAGAGTGACAGACATCTACCCAGAATTCTGCAAAGTACTCGACACTGTTCTGCACAACATCCTGGTATCTAAAATTGGAGAGCTTTGGATTTGACAAAAAGACCAAGTGGTAGATAAGGAATTGGCTGGACAGTCACACTCCAAGAGTTGTGGTCAATGGCTCAATGTCTAAATGAAAATCCGCAACGAATGGTGTTCCTTGGGGTTCTGTATTGGGACTGGCACTGCTTAACATCTTTGTTGGTGACACGGACAGTGGGAACCAGTGCACCCTCATCCAACACCAAGCTGCGTAGTACGGTCAATGCAATGGAGGGAAGGGATGCCATCCAGAGGGACCTTGACAGGCTTGAGAGATAACCCTCGTAAGCTACATGAAGTTCAACAAGGCAAAGTGCAAGGTCCTGCACAGGGGTCAGGGCAATCCCAAGCACAACTACAGGCTCGTCAAAAAGTGGATTGAGAGCAGCAATGAGAAGGAAGACTTGGGTGTGTTGGCTGATGTAAAGCTCAACACGAGCTGGCAGTGTGTGCTTGCAGCCCAGAAAGCCAATTGAGCCGTACATCCCAGAGCTGTGCTGCCAATCCCTGACTAGCCCTCTTTTATGCTCAGCATGATATGGTATGGAAGACTCTCTTTGGCTAGTTTGGGTCACCTGCCATAGTGTGTCCCATTCCAGCTTCTGATGACAATTAACTCTACCCTATCCAAAACCAGGACAGTACTCCACCCCAATGGAGTCATTGTGGAAAACAAAGCAGATAAACTGGGCATGAGCCTAACAACCTGCCTGATTATTACCTTACGGGAGACATAACAGAGGGAGAACATCGAAGTGCGTTCAGCACACTCACTGTTACAGCAGCTGACCTAGATCTGCTACTATCCTCTTGCAAGACTGCCAAAATAAATTGAAATGGAAAAAAGAATCACGCATTAGCGCCATTGTCACTAAGGCTTCCCTCCCACCACTCTGCTGCTGAAATACAGTAAGAGGAAGTAATCCACTACAGATGGCTGAAGACACCTAAGGCTTGGCAAAGTGCTTTTGGAAACTTGTCTTCAGAGAAGTGAGTTTTTATAAGTTTCAAATGGAATTACTTTTCCTATAACTAAAATGCAAGGCTAGCTCTTTTATTTTAAATTCGTGTTTGCAATTCTGGGATTATTAGAATAGGCTTTTAAAACCAGCAAGACCTCTGTAGGTGTTCTATTTTTACAGGCTCAGAAACATTCAATTTCAATCACCATTACTTGGAAATAAACCAGGTGATCCTCCCCCTCTACTCTGCCTGGGTGAGGCCACATCTGGAGTCCTGTGTTCAGTTCTGGGCTCCCCAGTTCAAGAAAGACAGGGAACTACTGGAGAGAATCCAGCATAGGGATGAAATGACAATGAGGGGACTGGAGCACCTCCCATGTGAGGAAAGGCCAAGAGAGCTAGGTCTGTTTAGCCAGGAGAAGGCTGAGAGGGCATATGATTAATGCTTCTAAATATCTAAAGGGTGGGTGCCTAGAGGAATGGGCCAGACCCTTCTCAGTGGTGCCCAGTGACAGGATAACGGGCAATGGGCACAAACTGGAACACAATCCTGTGCAATGTGCTCTGGGTGATCCTGCTTTAGCAGGGGAGTTGGAACAGGTGATCTTCAGAAGTCCCTTGCAATGCCTACCCCACTACAAGGTGATCTCCACCTTGATCTTTTTTTCTCTTCAGGTAGATGTAGTCATGTAAAAGACATAAGCTATGATATTACGTATGCACACCACAGTTAATTTAAGCTTTCTAAAGCATAGAATCACAGACTGGTTTGGGTTGGAAGGGACATCAAAGACCATCTAGATCCAAACCCCTGCCATGGGCAGGGACACCTTCACTAGATCAGGTGGCCCAAAGCCCCATCCAGTCTGGCCTTAAATAATCTAAGAATGTATAGAATCAATTATATAATTTGATTTTCCATAAAAAAATTGGAGATATTTGCAATTTTCTTTTAAAAAGGAGTGGGGGTATGTGGTTGTTGATTGGGTTTGTTTTGTTTTGTTTTTAACACTATACTTCAGTGTTTATAATTCAAATGCTTTAGTATGTAGCATGCTAGTGTAAGAACCTGGAAGCAAAACCAGAAACGTCAATACCATTTAATTTCATACAGAGTAAAACATAAAAACCACATAGCTGCTATTATTTAAGCCTACAGGGGAGAAAACGGAAAGAATCATCAGCTATTCTGACACCTAAATCCAAGGAAAACATGGTTATTAGTAAAGGAAAAGGAACACATTTTTCGTTGCAGTTACTAATTTCACAAGTAACAATTACACACAGAGAACTAACATTACTTACAGTTTTCATTTTTCATGTATAAAAAAGTTCTGTGTAACACAGGCCATATGACTTCATTCAGTGATTCTTATATCAAGCTGTATAAATAGCTAGTATTTATATCTCTCAGGCAGGCATCCAATCTTGATTTAAGGACTGCAAGTAATGGAGAATCTTCCACATCCTTTGGTAAGCCGCTCAAACGCTAATTGTCCTCACTTTTAAAAAATTTGCACCTCTTCTCCAGTTTGAATTTGTTTAACTTTAGTTTTCAGCACTGGATCTCCGTGTAATTGCCTGTGAGGTTAAGCACCCTGTAATACCAAACATCTTATTCCCTGTGTGAATAGGATCAAATAACTCCTTCACATTCACTTCAATAAGGTAACTCCCATGGTCTCCTAATGTCATTTACTGGGCAGGATGTTTTCCAGCCATAAAAGTCACTTTTTTGTTTCCTCTGAGTCGTTTCCCTATACTCAAGATATTCTGAAAAATGGAAGACCTGCAGCGTTGTTCTTCCGTTAGTTTGTATAAGCAGTATCGACACCTTATTTCTACTCCGTAGTCTCCTGTATCACCTTCGCCTGTTTTCTATCACATTGCTGCCTTGTGCATTCTTCAGCACCTACTGCAACCTGTAACTTCTGCTGCAGCTTTTATTGTCTAACATACAATTTCTCCCCCTCTTGTACATCACTAAACCACCTTCAAAGACAAAAGTGCCCACTTCTGCGGCAGAAGAAGCCTGGCTAGCACATCTACTGGACCCTAACTGGCTGCTCAGACCTTGGGTATTCCCTACTCCACATTTCCCAAAACAGAGACATTGGGCATGGCCAAGCCCCACAGGGAAGCCCAAAGGCACGGCCAAGCCTGTCTCCAACCATACTCACTCTCTTGAGCACACATGAGTATGCCACAGCAGCTCTGTACCAGCGTGGCCAGGCCAAGTACAGCTGTTCAGACAGCTGTGAAGTTGGCAGTGGTTGCAGATGTACTGCTAGGAGGAAGAGGAGGAGGAGGAGAAGAAGAGGTGGCAGCACTCACTGCACCACACTCCACAGCACACAGGGAAGCTGCTGTAGTGAGCACCCTGCTACAGGAGCGACACAGACCATAACCCACAGGATGACCAAGCCGCTGCTGAATTTCTCAGACACCCAGTGCAGACAAGTATCAGGTCCCCTGCCTTAGAGGCTCTGTGTTCATGCTCCCCTCTGTGCCTCACAGAGTGCCCCACGGCCCTTTCCTAGACTAAAAGCTGTATCTTACCCCAGCACACTTACCTTTACCTACCCAAGGTGAAATACAGTTAAATGGGGTATTAAGCTAGTTTGGTTAAAGCTTTTTTACTTAAAACGTTTAGAAACAGCCACCAGTCCTATCTGCAGATGATAGCAAGATTATAGAAAACTACTGAGGAACAAAACACTAGATTTTTGAATGATGGAAAGCCAGATAACATGATATTTGGAAGCCTGATAACATGGATCATAAAGAGATAAAGAGAGAGTATGTCGGGGGAAGAAACGGGAAATACCTTAGGATTATAATTCTGGTTTATTTCTAAAAAGTACTAATTTTGATGACATCAAGAAACCATTAGACAAATAGGTAATGATTCTGCAACACTTGCCTTTAAAAGAAAAAAAAAACATAAGGATTTCTTGGTTGTGGGTGTGGGAAGTGGCTAAGGTCTGGTTAAAGAAACTACTAGTATTGTTTCTCTGGGGTTTCCAGAAGGGAAAGTAGCTAACTGGAAGTAGTGTTTTCTTGTGGTTTTTAAATTAAATGGTATGTTGGGAAACTTACGTGTCTTTTAAAGTTGTGTACAGGGTTGATACTTTAAAAAGACAGCTCCTACACCATAACTCTGCATTAAAGACAGGGTTTTACACTGCTACTCAAAGGGGCCTTAAGCTCAGGACCCCAGACACATGCAACACAGCAGCAGTGACTTGCAAAGCTGCAGATAGGAAGTCCAGTTTCCAGGCAGTCACAACATCTCTCAATGGCTTAGACCTCAAGCAGAAGTTCAAGTCATATTACTGTAGACACTGGTACTATCCTTGCTGCCATGCCACACAAAAGGTGTGAGACACAGTTAAGCCCTTGCTGTGCCTCCCAAAAAGGACAGGACAGAAAAGACAGCTGCATTAGACTAACCTCTCTTTCTGGCTCTGCTGGCATCAACTACCCGTCCATTCACAAGCTGATATGCTTTCAAACCTCTGGAGCTGATTTGCCAGATTAGGCTGCAAGGATGAAGACAGTTTACCTTCATCAGCATCTTTATTGAATTAGGGACCTCACTTGGATTGATCCAAAATGAAAGCGGGGGGGAAAAAGCCCCACATCTCCCAGATCAAGCAGACAAGATGACCCTCCCTCCCAGTCTTGTGTCTCAAAATTATGCTCCTGTGTTTATCTCCTGAGTCACATCACAAAACTCCTACATCTAGAGGCAGGAAGAAAAAAGTAGATGAACAGGACTTGAGCTCCTGAAATTTATGCCTTAGAAGACCAAAATGTTCAGTAAATCTTACCCCCAAATCTTGTTTAAGCATGTAACACTTCACTACAGTTGACTGAATTCTGCTGTATCTGTTCGGATTTCACCTGCAGAGATGAACACACTAGAAATACCCTTTTTTACACTATGAAAACACTTTCCTAGAGTTAACAGCAATTTGAAACCAAATGAAAAGTTTTCCCAGGCACAAGACGTCTTTCATTTGCAGTAATGAGCTCTTTCATTCACTTGTATAAGTTTCTGCCAAATTGCAGATATATTTTGCCAAACTTCATTATAAAGGTTTAGTTAATTACCCCTCCCCCAATAATAAAAAAAAAAAGTTGCATGAAAGTATCATAAAATGCACCAATTTTCTGAGTTAATGAGAGGGAAAAGCCCCCAAAACTAGAGACAGTCACCTGGATTAGTAAGGGAAAAGAAAATAAGTCACAAGAAACACTCCTTCAGCTTATTCTGAGACCAGGCACTGTAGGAGTGGAATCATAAAAAAGAACTGTTTTCTACTTGGCCTTATCTCTCTGGTGTAAAGGGATCTGGTGAACACAAATGAAATAAACTTTGGAATGGCTACAATGTTTCCAGAAGGCCTTAAAGTTATTGTTTTATATACATGACTATACACAAAAGGCCTTTATTCTAATTTACTGAAAGCATCAGCAAATGTGGTAGAGTAAAACTTAAGAGTAAATGTACACAAACACTTATGTTTGCATACACACGTATGCACACTAGCGCCTGGCAAACACATCCACTTATCATGTTCTGACAGCTGCAGAAGTCAAATGATTTATCTATGTGAATCCCTAAAAATATTTTCAGGATTTTTAAGAACTATCAGCCATCATTTTTTTCAAAATCTTTTTCCAATTTCAGGCTGGGAAAAAAATTGTTAATGTCACTGTTTTCAAACCAGAATATGCATCAAAAAGCAGAATACCTATAGAACAGTTTAAACTGCATCACCTAATGGAAACCTGTAGTACACTTATTCACAGATTTTGCACATCCCTCTTCAAAAACACAGTTTCAGTGGAAGGGCAATTAACCTCTAACTATTAGAGCATTTTCTTCTGACAGCAATCTCTTTCCACAAATGTACCAAAGCAGGGGGGGAGAAATTAAAATAATCAGACTTGACATACAAGTTTCCACAAGTTGACTCAACATCTAACATCTGTTTTGGGGCTTTAAATATAGATACATCTAAGAATACATAATGATTGCGCGTTCCAAAATAGCAGCAGGCAAGTTCCATTAGCTCAGAGAAAATGAGCACATCTCTCAATACTTTCAAGCACCTTTTTTTGGCACTACTAGACAGGAAAAACACATTATGTGATGAGTAGGAGTTTAACTGCTCCGGTGTTTTAACTTTGCCGATATAAATGCAACTTGTTGCATTATTGTAGATAGTGTACAATAATTTATAAAGAGTTTCCTAAACTATATCAGGAAAGCACATTACGAATTAATAGGCAAACTAGGCTATACACTGTCAAAGGAAAGTAATTTGTTGCTTTCTAGCAGGTGCTATAAGCCATAAACAACAGAACGATACCTGTGAAACATGCCTGCTTGCTTGGAGAGCCCACCACACCTCTGCCGAGGGGCAAAGCTCCCCAGTCACACAGATGAGAAAACAGCACAGAGGTCCAGACAGATACCTGCTCACTGTTCTTCTCTTGAAACACCATATGAAGGTCACCCTATCCTCAACCAACATCCTGCAGCCCCCAGAAAAGTCAAGAGAGGAACATAAAGTATCTAAGGTTTCTATTTTATAGCACAAGTTTATGGAAGTGTCCTTTTGTTCTCTCAACAGCCCCAGAGCCTCTTGGATTTCCAACTGCTTATAGAAGTATCGCTTTTCTTTGCTTGATGTAAAGACGCACTGTTTTGGTTGACGTATGTACCAAGATCCTAAATACGCAGCCCTGGTTACATCAAAATTAGGCTGCCACTATTCTCACTGTTCTATGGTAGCCAGCAGAAGTCTCAACACTCCTATGTCAGGAACATCATTAACATCAGTTAACAGAACCAACATTAACCTGGAAATCTGAAGAAAAAGCAGAGGCGTAGAAACGAAGAGCCTGGCAAGCTTCAGTAAATAAAGAAGAAAAGTGGACGCAGAGACTCATTTGGACACATTTTCCTTTATATCAGAAAGTGAGAAAAGTCTTTCAGTGACATCTTTAATAAGAAAACTAATTTCCTTTTTTTACTGAATTGCCCTCTTGTCTGAAGCATTAAAGCAATGACCATTACTCTGATCCCCAGGCAGCCCTGATGCCAAGAGGAAAAAAAAACAAGAGCAGGAGGCCTGATCCAAAGTTTAGGGAAGCCAGGAGGAG
Organism: Heliornis fulica; assembly: GCA_013399135.1. Lineage (NCBI taxonomy): Eukaryota > Metazoa > Chordata > Aves > Gruiformes > Heliornithidae > Heliornis > Heliornis fulica. The sequence continues at coordinate 295,536 of VXBZ01002780.1, forward strand.
TCTTGCTCCCAACCTCATCGCTTGTTGGATCAGACCCAGGGACTGCTTGAGCAAATGGCCCATGGTATTGACAGGAGGCACAGAAAGGAAGCTGCATATACATAAAGCAGCTTTGTGATATAAATGCAAGAAGCCGGTATCATGGGAATAATCACATTAAGTTACTTCAAGAATTGTTAAACGAGCTTTGTCTTAATGTTCTTGGAAGATCTCTGACATCGAAAGTAACTCCTGTGCTTTAAGCCGTAAAACACTGCATAACTGTTACCGTATCTGGAGCGTATGCTACAAGACACTTACTTTTGGTGCTTGCCTGTAACCTACAACACATTCTACAACTGCATGGGGGAAAATAACTGCTTAACACTTATTTGAGGTCATGCATGTACTCCAAAGCTTTAAAAAGCTGTGGGTTTTTAATGGTTTCTAGAACACAGGAAGAAAGCATTGACAAAGGCTTCGCTTTTTTCTTTTCTGTTTCCATTAAATAAGAAAAAAAAAAGAAAAAGAAAAGGGAGCACGTTCATTGAGGGGCTCTGCATGAATGTGTGGCAGTAAAAACTACCACAGCGATCCAGATGGAAAATGCATCTCTGTCTCCATGCTGCTCCTACAGTTTTTGACTTGCTGAAGGTGGGTGGGCAGAACTTGGAGAATTTGGCACCTGGACGATCAGAGTCTGTAAAGTTAGCAATTTGGCTATATGATGGTGATGAGGAATGTTGAATAACATCTCAACCAGAATTGACTCTGCCTAGGCCCGGTGCCTACGCGTGTAGCTTTTTCCTATGTTCTGTACATTGTACGTGGTTTCTAAGGCCTCCAAATACCAGAGGAAATAAGTGCTTATCTGTCAAAGAGTCAGGAAAACAGAACAACAAAGGTGGAAGGGATTTAAAAAAATTCTTTTGCTGTCCTACCCCCAACTGAGAAGAGCTTGGCGCTTCCTCTTATTCCCAGCTGTTCCTAGTGCATTTGGCTTTAATCAGGTGCAGGGCAGGAACTCAACATCCTGTTGCCTTGCTCTGATTAGGAGGAGTCAAATTCTACAAATTGGCAGATTTCTTCTTTTAGTGTTCCTTATGTGATGAATCATTTGTTTTAAAGTATTTGGAAAGGGCCATTACAGAGGCAGTGGACCTGGCCTGTTGCTATTTCCAAGTCTATTTATAGCTGCTGCTCTAGCTGAGTTGCAGCAGAATGCTGTTTCTCCTCCTTTAGCACACCAGAAAGGACCATCCTGTTAAAGTAATGGCACAAAGGAGCAGTGATAAAAGGCCTGAGGAATCTATGATTGGCGATGTGCTAATAAAAACATACAGAAAAGTAATTCAGGAGCTGTACCTTTGAGGATAACGACATTCTTTTTAATGACCATTCTAAACAATCTCAGTTTGAACATTTGAGGGACTGAAGCCGTTTCTACTATCAACCTTGCAAACCTCACTTCAAATCTTGAAGTCCTTTTCCATTTTGCTTCTTTCTCATAAAGATTTTGCAGTCATCATTTAATTGCAGAACACAACCTGCTTTCCCACGGTGTTAGGACTCTAAACATTTAATTTATGAGGACAATTAATAAATCATCTGATATAAAGATAGCATAAGAACCATTTTAAAAGTGTCTTTTTGTCCAAGGCAAGATAATTGCTTCTTTAACTGAAAGTACAGTTGAAAATTAGAAAAGACATACAAAAGAGAAATAATACAACCATCTAAAATATTTTCCCTCTTTCAATGCTGAAAATAACAAGAATGACAAAGGAATAAACGTTTTGTTGCTACTTGTTTTCACTTTGTCCTTTCTGGTTTAACTTGAGAGAAGCCACCCAAAGGAGGGATGACACTTCAACTGATCCATGCACAGGATTTCCTCTTCTTCCTTTTTTTCTTTACATTCCCTCATTTTAAAAACCACAGAAATCTAAGATGCTGAGAATATTAGGAACATAATAGTTTTAGGAATAAACTTTTAAAATTACCCTTATTGCTTATAAAAGAATCTTTTTCAAGGAGAATGCATATTCATTAGGGGAAGTTTAGAAAGTACATATATCCAAGTTTGACTCATACTAACCAGTTTCAGTTCAATACAAAGCAAGGAATTTCTGGAAAGATCTACTTTGTATGTTACTCAAAGTCATTGAGGCATTGAAAGTCAACTACATTGTACTTCGTTTTCAGCTTTTATCTGCTCCTAGTTACAAGCTGCTGCCCAATTTTACTAGAAATCATAAGTTCTATGATTTATGATTAGATCATCCTCTGCCACGCAGAAGTCTAGAGCATACATTTGCTAACAGTGCCTCCACCATGAAATGCAATTCCGTACAATAAGATATACACAAAAGGACTACATCTATCCCTCCACAAGCCAATGACAGCTCATAAGAAGCCAGGTCCCAGGAAGGAGATTTGCTCAGCTTTGCAGAGTGGCCAACACCTGCTAGAAACCCTTGGAAGAGAACTGAGATTAAGGCTCCTTAACTGTGACCTGCTTCTGATGAAAAGCAGCTACAACACAGAGACAACAGTGGCCAGGAAAAAAATGGTTTCTATCTTCAGACTAGCACTCTCAGCTGGGTCCTTCATGTCTATAAAGGCTCTGGGATCTCCATGGGGCAAAGAGGAAAGCGGTGTGGTCTTTCAAAGAGAAGTGCAAATAAACATGATCCAGGTGTTGAAAGTTGTCTCCACCATTTCACATGGAGGGACAAACAAGGTACAGAAAAAATCTTCTTCAAGGGCTTCATCCCCAAAATACTGATAATTCCAGATTAGAGAAAACAATCTTTAGGAGCAGGGCTTTAACATGAATTACTATATGAAAAAGACAATGATAACAGGCAGGTGGTGCTTCCAGCCCCTCCTCTTTTTCATTTAAGAAAATCTATGAGAAGGAAGGTTGGTTGTCTAGTGCTGCCTGCCAACCGGTCTTCAATCAAGAATGAAATTAATAAAGCTGTTCATCTCAAACCCCAGTGCAGACCATGCATACGTAGACCTTAAAAAGTCAAAGAATCGGACAGTAACGTAATTTTAAAATAAAATAAGAAGTGGGAAATGTGATTCTGTGAATGTGTCCCCAACACCTCTATTTCAATGAAAACCAAACAGCCATTTACTGCCATTGAAAAAAATCCAATATATTAATCTCAAATATAGGGCTGGTCTACAGTAGTATACAAGATTAATTTTATTCATATTTAAGATGGTTTGCTTATGATACATTTTCATTACACAAGGTAGGTATTTAATTTCAGTATTTTTCCTCTTTTTCCAAGGGTAACATTTCTTCATTTCAAAACCTACAGTTCATTTCAGCCAACTGATGGATAAACAATATCCAAGCTGTATTTAAAAGTTCTTAGTCCCAGGATTTACCCTTGCCCTGTTGCGTGTATCAAAATCGGACTTAGTAAAAAATTATATCCCTGTTTACTTTCCAAATGTGTCTGATGTACTTCACAGCATATGATATGGTTGGTTATGTTTTTTAGCATTCTGAAGCTCCCGGTAAAACCAGACAAAAAACCCAATCATGATTTTTTTGGGTTGAGACAGGACCTCGAGAATGGGAGGGAGGCAGTGATGACTCTAGCATTTCTAAGGAGGGTGAAACAGAATAAAAGATTTAGGAAGCTGTTGCCACATTACGTTCTTTTTAACTTGATAATACAAACTGCCATTGAAACGTACGGCATCTTATTTCAAGCTGAGTTTTTAGCAAACTTCTCTTTTCTGCCCTAAAAGATTTGTTAGAAGAGGTTTGGTGAGATGTTTTAAACTTGATTTTTTTAAACAAATGCATAATTTAACAACTAGAGCAGGTATGTATTTCTTCACAAAAAAATCTCTCCAAGCCTATACATGATTAAATGATCCATTAAAGTATTTACTGACACATATCAAAGGGAATGTATTCCCTGGAGCCAGCACAATTCACTTGGTAAATAAATAGCATAAATGTACCTTTTTATTTAATGTACCATTCTATTTTTTATAAATCTGTTTTGCCAACAGACTGTACGGCCTCTGCAAACCAAGACAGCCAGTTAGCTTCATCTTTACCCCCCAGAACATTCAGCTAATTGCTCACAACAACTCTGAATGAACTTAAAACTAGAAGCAACCATTTTTACTTGTCTAGGTCAAGTTCAAGTCCAGTGTATGGGTGCAACTCCCCATATGCTTGACTCCTGTTTTTCAAGCAGTAGAAGAACATCTACTCACTGCTACGCCGTTCTAAATGACAAAGTTTTCACATTTTCTGATTCTGAAGTAAAACACACTAAGTGCCAAGCGACACCTCCCCCAGTCCTATAACAAGCCCCTAAAAACTGAACCTTACGCTGCAAGCACTGGCAGTCTTAGACACACAAGATCAAATTTTTTACTTTTACTTTTTTAAGAACACCTATTCTGAAAACACTTAGGAATGTTGTCTTTAAAACTGCATGTAGACCCTTCAAAGAATTCATCCACCTGCTGCTAAGAACAGAGTTCTGTAGAGAGCCTTGTTCAATGTTGCACTATTGCACAAATCAGTGTTAATTTTAGACGTATATACAGCGCACGGTTCAAATACAGCATCATTGCATGCCCTAGTCTCCTCCATACTGCAAGAAGTAAAGCACAAAGTCAATTTTAACAGTTATTTCTCCTGCAAAGCTGGTCTAATTTGGCTCTTTCCTTCCGTAACCAGAAAGCAAAAATAAAAGTATTTTATGCATTAAATCTAAGAGAAAATATTATTGCAGTACATATTCAGTAATCTCAGCAATTTGTTGATTTTTTTTTTTTATTTTCCTTTAAATGTATGTTGGACAATAGGAGTTCCTCTTAGGAGTTCTAAAGAGCTTTTTCTTCAAGGATCCTGTATCACAGACTTAAGAATAGGAGGGGAAAAATAATCTTTCTTCCCATTTTTTCCTCTTCTCCTTTTCCACTAGAGCAAAGGATGTCAGAAGTGCTAAGGTCATTAGCCAGTTGGTTTTTGCCTTGCACATGTACAGTCATTAGTCAAACAAGATCTAATAAGATAGCTGTCTCAACATCTTTCTTAAGCGTGAAGAAAGGACAGAAGGGCACATGAATTTCCTTTGCTGCAAGCATCTTAATTAACTCCAGAACAAACACTCATTTGTTAAAGAAACAGCCCTACTTCTGTGATCAGCTAATTTGTAATACCTGAAACTGAGTAAGGATCTTGCTCACCACTTAATCCCACCGACTACCTGGTCATAAAGGTCCCCTCCAAACTGCAAATGCAGAAGATGGATGTTCTAGAAGGTCCATCGCTCTCAGCCAAAAAGGCTGACATATATTTTGTCACACGGGGGTTGCTCACAAAACCACTCCAATAAACGCTTTACTGTATTAAGGCCACAGCAAGTCACATTTTAAAACTCCATCCTTTTTCACTAGGACTCAGAAAAAGTTGCACAAATTTCACAGGGGCATGCAAGTGGTTTTTTTCCATTCTAACTTTTTACTCTTTTTAAACATAGTACTGGAACTCAGCAACCAGGACAGAGCTGTGCCATGGAGTTCTACTGCAATTTTGGGGAGGTCATTAAAAGCCACAGGGTGAGCATTTGCATTTATTGACAACACTCCAGTTGAATGCAATGGGTTTAAGTTTCCAACCCGAATCACACTGGGGTGAAACCATCACAGAATCACAGTATGTTGGTAGATCAAAGGGACCTCACAAGATCATATAGTCCAACCCCCTGCCCGAGCAGGATCACCTAGATTAAATCACACAGGAATGTGTCCAGATTGGTCTTGAATGTCTCCAGAGGAGGAGACTCCACAGCCTCTCTGGGCAGACTGTCTCAGGGCTCTGACACCCTCACAGTGAAAAGGCGTTTCCTTACATCCACATGGAACTTGCTATGTTCCAGCTTGGACCCATTGCCCTATGACCTATCACTGGCCAACACTGAGAAGAGCCTGGATCCATCCTCCTGAAACTCACCCTTAATATATTTGTAAACATTAATGTGGTCACCCCTCAGTCTCCTCCAAGCTAAAGAGACCCAGCTGCCTCAACTAGGTATCTTATATCTCCTTTTCCTTTCTCTTTATACCTCCCCTATGTCACCTGTAGTGTCTTTGTCCCTGTGGCAAACATCCTGATTACTTTACTGCTGGATGGCATACACTGGGAAGCAAATCTCTTCTTGGTGTACTCCCACAGGTAGAGCATTTCCTCCAAAGGATGAGCAATGTTGGGACTGTCCTCTGGGATGAGGAAGCTTTACCATGCAGGTTTCCCATTTCTAGGGCAAGTGACTTAAGTGCAAGGCTTTAAGCAGAAAAGTAGGCAGTTATGACTATATATTCAATAAAACTGTAGCAGGAGGGAATTAAGCTCTTTCTCTGATTTATCCTCTAGAGCAAAATCCCTCTCTGCAGTAACTAACAATTACCTATGGAGACACACTCCCTGGGGACAAATCAGGAGGGGGTAAGCTATTTACCAATTCATGCTACCACCTTTGGATGCTTCACAGGTGTGAACAGTCCCCTGCAAATTGATGGTATTGCTCTTGATAAGTATATGTATACCTCCTAACTAGTCTACTACCGAAAGGATCACCATCTGACAAGGGAAAAAGCTCTGGGACTTCCAACCGACTCCCCAGGACCTGGTTTGAGTGGCTCAGGTCAGGAGAGATGCTTTAAAAAAAACCCAACACCACATTTACTGATTGACTATGGATATGTTCCATAGGATGAACAGAGGATGAAAACCTTAAGAAAAACTTACATCAAATCAACAATCCTGAACACCTGTAGTCTGAGAAATGTATGGAAAATTGACTGGATGGAATAAACAAGTTTGCTGCTCTCTAGCTGGGGTGCATGGGATTCTCCAGCTCAAACACTGGGACATCCATAAAGTGCATTACTCAAAAGGAAAGAGGACAAGGAAGGGCCATGGATGACATCAGTGTAATTCTGGCTGTTCAAAGGGAGGGGAAATGGAAGATACAGAGGGAAGTGATAAAGAAAGGCTTTTGAAACCCATAGAGTAAAATTAAGTGGCCAGTAGAGAAAACACCATTCCCTTTTAGGTTGCCCAGCATTATGATAAAAACCTGGAATAATAAATTAACATAGACTCTTGTTACAGCTTACAAAGTATTTAAGGGCAAAATTTGGATTTAAGACTTTGGCAATGGCCCACAAAATTTTTCCAGATTTCATTTTCATCTTTGATGAGTGAAATACTGTATCTACCATTAAAGAGAAACTACCTCCAACCTAACTTCTAGTCAACTAATTTAATAATGCTTTATAAGCCCAGTGCCTTTGAGATCAATATCTCTTCCACAGCAGGTGATGTGTGGCACTGTCAGGAAAATCAAGTACAAGTAGCTCACGGGAAGAACGAGTTTCTGTTAAATCTAGCAAAAAGCAAAAAAAAACCCTCCAACCCAACCTCAAATAGTAAACCTAGGCAAATAAACACAGGTACTGGAAGATGCAGTTGGACTTTCAAGAGAGATGTAGCACTGATACTTCATTATAGGTTGCTGCTTACATATAGAAAAAGTTTAGACCTGGTAATTTTGTATGCAGTTAAATATATTTGGGCAAATTTTGGTTATAGGAATCAAAGATAAATAAATAGTATTTTATATTTATGAAGGATTTGTAAATCTATAGGACAAAGTCCTGCCCAAAGGCAGTGAGAGCTTTTCAGAACTGTAAATAAATCTCGCTCAGTAATTCCCTGGAATTCAGTTCCCCAACAGGCTACCAAAAGGCACAACACACTCAACTGAGCTCTATTTATGCTTTATAATTGGAAAACATGACATGTTTCCAAATTTAATTAGTACAGAAATTAATTTTTTTCAGCTTTTCCAAAGACATCTCATGTAGCTGCACCAAACAGGGTGTCGATTAAACAATGCAACTTACTAGCTCGGGACAAAAGGTCATTTGGAAGGGATGTGCCTTTAAGGACTTACAAAGGCTTCATCCTCACTCCTGCATTAGAAGAGGAAGCATATCTCAGTAAAGGAAGGATGCCCACTTTAAATAAGGAAATGAGTTTGCAGGATGTACACATGCTGCTTTCTATTAATGATAAGCAAAATCTACAGAAAAAGCAATGGACTTATTCAGCTTTGGCAGAAGTCGTTGTCTTGTGGATTACCTGTGAAGAAATTTAAAATAAACAGACTGCAAATAAATGTCTTCTACTGTTTTAAAAAAACTGATTTATGTAAGTATAATGGGGATTAACAAATACTGATTACTGTACTTTGCAGCAAGAGATATAATTACTGACTGATGATTTTACATGTGGGCCAGATGCAGTTGCAGTGGTTTGGGGCAGCTAGAATGACGGGTTTTAATACTTGACTTTTCCTTCTTCGAGCTAAACCTCGCCGCTAGAGAGACTAGCCAGACTTAGGGTCTTCTAAGGATTTGCAAATTTCTCTTTTTAAGCTTAATAAACAGTCACAAAGTGATTATTGTTTTCCATTAAAAATCTGACATTTGTTAAAACATGTAATAAAAGCCAGATTCTGCTTTACAGCAAGGACTGAATAACTGACCACAAATTTTAAATAAAAATAGGAAGCATGGACTGTTTTGCTATACTCTTATTTCAGCTCGCTGTGAGTACATATTATTTGACCACTGAAGCTCAAGAGAATGCATATCATGTATATAGACTCAGACAAATTGCTTTAAAGCTGGAAAGAGCATATAAGTAACAATGTACAGAATCCTTAACAATTACATAATTAGTTTAAAATATACACATGCTTGAACACGATTTTAAAAATACAATGCACATTCAGGTTGAGCTACTCAAAGAAGAGCTCACTGACTTCAAGAAAAATCCAAACAGTTAATTCACACAACCGTTTCCCATTGCCCTTCAACAATTCCAGGATTCATTGTTCCCACACTTTATTATTATTACTTCATAAAACATTTTGGGTTTCAAAGGATGATTTCTGACCTCGCTCCCTTCCCCGAGTCTCTAAGATGACCACAAATTCCATCTGCTCTAAAGCATGGAGCAGACACGACACCGTGCTGGCTTACAGCTGACTGAGAGGAGGCGTCATGCTCCTTCCCCGCAGCTTGGGCCACCCCATCCAACGAGGCCCCATTCTTGGTGGTGCTCGCTCCTTATTCTGCAAGGCGCTCAGCACACCCAAGCCCAGAGCTTCTTAACAAATGCTACGCACTGTTTCCAAGGTGGACATCAATGGACACCCCACCCNCTTCTAAGACGAATTCCACAGCCAGTTCTCCAAACAGCAATAAATGGGACAAGGAAATTGTTGTGGCACAGACTTACGAACCACTGCACACCAAGGCAGCCATAATCTTTATTTATCCTCTTCCGCTACGTTGCAGTCGAGCACGTAAATGCAGACGTGCCCTGAGTAGTAATGCCCTGGAATACCACTAGCTTTTTCTTGGGTGCCAGAGCCCGGCAGGTCTGGTGATGGCAACACCTTTTTTGGCTCGCATGCTCTTCTCCCATGCTATCTGAAGAGGTTTTGCTTTAAAGGAAATGGTTTGAAAAAAAACTTCAAGGCATCTAAGTCTAAAAAGCACAAGTCTCATTACATGAAAATTATTTGTTCAACTAGCCTTAGAGGTGTCAACATTTCCATTATACACTCATACATTTAATGTTTATTATTCAGCTGTAAAAAAACGCTGTTAGCCTGAAACCTGGCATAAAAAACATTTTTGTAAGAAATCATCGAAAGTCAGACTGCATATTATATTACATAAGTGGTTGTGTTTTTTTTTTTTAAACAGGAATAATTACTAGGATAAAGCTCTTCTGGGTGCTTATGTAATTCCAAACCAAACAATTTTCCTTAAAAGTGTCTCTAGGTATTTATGTGAGAGAAGGAAAGAGGGAAATTAAAACTGACCAAGCAATTTCATTTATAAATATAATGTTCTGAATATATTTTTTTCAATCAAGCAGTTGTAAGGATTTTTAGCAAGTAAACTTTTCACGCATGTATGGCAACCAAATGAATATGGATAGACCACAACAGGTCCCAAGAGTTGTTACTGTCTATTGGGTCAATAACATGTAAACTGAGAAGGATTTACAAGCTGGACCATAATGGCTCCTTAGGACCCATTACTTTCTGATGGGTAAATAATACATGTTTTCTAAACTATTGCCATGCCAAAATATGTGTTTGCCCTTCAGGCTGTAAAAGTTCCAAATAAACCAATAGGATTTATCAGATAAATAATACATTTACAGAAGCAAAATACATGCTTAAGTAAACAAATAACGCACTTAAAAGCTGACCAAGAGATGAACAGAAATGCTCCTAAATATTGTATGCATTTAGAAACTTCTCGGAAGCCAGTAAGCAAGTGGAGGTGGGGGGGAATGGGGGAAAGGACTTACAGTAGCTAAAACCAAAGAAAGTTTGTAGGGATAAGGGGTATTTTTCCCCCCTTCTGAACATATTTGCAGAAAGTTTTCTGAAATATCAACCAAACACCAAACCCATACAGACAAAGTAAAAGCTACTGGAAGTGTGTGCGTACAAGAAGCAACTACAGATGTTACAAACTTTTGTGGCTCTAAAGGCTGTCACATTTCTCAAGTGGTCTGCATTTTGTGAGACATCCTGTTATTAAGCCATTTTCCTGACCATGTCCCAAGATGCTGCTCTCACATCATGCTTCTTGTCTCTGGACTGTCTGATCTCCCCACACTTTCCTCCCTGCTTTGGCCGAGGCATGTGAGCAAAGCTAGGGGGAAAGCACCGATCAGAAGCGTGAGAATTAACCTGATGATGCTGGGAAATGCTGAACAGTGATGCCTACACTTGGAAAGGGGAGATAACACACAGAGATGGTGCAGAGAGCACCAAGGAGGAAGGAACAACAACAAAACCTGAAAGGGAAGAAGTTGATAGCAAAAACAAAAGGCAAAGGAGGAAAGGAAAGATGAAAGGACCATGGACACACGTACAAAGATAGAAGCAAAATGAGTTGTCCTGCATTTCAGAAGTTCAGATTCTGCAGAGAAACATTTGTCACTCCAAGCTGCCTTCGGAATTGTGATACGGGATTAAACAGCAAGAAAAATGGTTTCAGGTAGAGCACCAAAATCAAGCTTGGGACCTGCTCTAATGGCCTACCTCTACTTTGAACATCCATTTTCTGGCGGCTGTTTTAAATGCATCAGAGATGCTTTTATTTTAAGTGCTTTTTTATGCTATGTGTTCATTAGTATCAGATGACAGGGATGAAAGAACATGTCACACTCCTCTATCACACATCGGGATAAGAGTCATGACATTACTGGCAAGTCTTGACCAGCCAAGTTGCAAAACAGTGGCTTTGGTAGCGATAGGAAGATTCAATCAAGAACTAAATTTAATAAAATCTGAAATAGCAGTGACAAATAAAAGGCAGGGTGTAGCAGAGAAAGGTGCTGTGCTTGGAGAGCATGTGGAAGGAGCACCGGTGATTGAGCCTCAGAGCCTCCACTTTCAGAAGACCCCTAACTTTAGCCAGCAGCAGGCAGTCAAAAGATAGGCTGCAGTAGCTGGCGAGGAACTGAATGTTATTTTTGTCCTGCAGCCCAGGTAAACCTTTACAGCTGGGTGAGGAGGGGACAGATAGTGAAGCAAGCCAAATACTTGAACAAGACCTACATTTATTTAATCATTACAGCAAAAACGTTCTTCTGTTTCCCTTCAGCTGTTTAAAGAGCACTTCCTAAAGGGAAGGTGGCAAAGCCTGTACCATTACCCTGTTCAAAAAGGATCCTGCTGAATAGAGATATTCTGTTGTATCTGCAGGAATGACAAAATTAACAAGATTCTCCAAAGTGCATTTCACAACCCTTTGTTTCTTGAGTTGACAAGAATTCTTAAAACAATAGGTCTGGGCAAATCATCTCTTGTTCATTGTCCAGATAGAAAGGAAATTCTATATTCAATCTCAACTTCCTTCAGCAGCACTAAAACCTCACCTTTGACATTCAACAGAATATGAGAAAGAATTTTGTTTCTTTTTAATTTAACAATTTCTTTATAATGGAGGGCAATAATTTAGCACCTGAAACAATATATTACAATTAGTGATGCACTGAGTAATACAACAGTTTTATTAATGCATTTGTCCTGCAAAAAGAAAGATGAGACTGTTGTGTTAAGCTTTTAAAAAAAGAAATAAAATGGGAGTGCTCTGGAGTGTAAAATGTTGTAGTTCAACCTCCATCTCCTATAACTAGTCAATAATAAAAGTCATCAGAACAAAATTAAATGACAAAATAGAGTTTCCTTCCTGAAGAATTCATTAACCTTTTCTGGACAGCTCTGAAGTTAACAAGGTGTTAAAATCTAGGTGTATTGATGCAATATCCAAAGGAATTGTCCACTGCCCACAGTCATCTTATTACAGCAAGGAGAATCATGGACAGTTAACCCTTTTGAAGGCTAATACTGTGTCATATATATTCTTGTGGACAACCTTCTCCATGATTTAGATAGCTCAAAAATAGTGTTCAAAGATGCAGTAATTTAACAGTAGTTTCAAAAAAACAGAGGAATAAATCTAATGTGGGGAAAAAGAATATAAAGTTACTCTTGAATAACTCCTTCCTAATTGTCTCACCATAAAGTGTGGAACTAAAAAATAGCAGGCTCTGATTTTATTTATAATACGCACCCAGTATCAGGCATAAACAAGTGTCACCTATATCCTATAATCAGTAAACAAATCCTTTAAAATCTGCTAAGGGTGGGAGGTAGAAAAGTTTATTTCCTGGATACAAAGGCCACTTACCTAAAGCTCAGGGTTCACCAAGTCATACTGCTATATTTTTTTTGCAGTGGCCAAGGTGTACTACCCTGCTGTCATACCATCTACTTCCCAAGGTTGGCCTCTGCCCATCCAAATACTCAGGACCTCTGATCACTGGGACTTGCCCTCACCCTTTATGGTACAGCACGTTTAAAAGCACATTTGCCTTCCCCACACAGTCTTTATGCCACTGAAAGTTTTGATGGGGCTATGCCAGTCCACCCCTCAGAAGAAAAACCCTGCTTAATCTCCATTGCTGAAAGCCACCCAGTGTTTCCTTGTTATTAAACAATAATAGTTTCCGGTGAAACAACTGCATAAAACCAAACTTGTACTCCTGAAGTGAGTCCTGATCTATAATTCTTTTTTCTCTCCCCTCTTGCTTTCAAATTCCTGTCCAGCACTTGCAATAAGAGGGACAGACTGTTGTGACTCCCATGAAGATGGCCCTGTCCTTTATCTAGGCCACCTAGAATTCCCACTTGGTGATCCACTAGGATGTTTTCTCTTATCCTAAACTTTGTAATAGAACCATATCTGTCATTTTTAATTGTACTATATGCATATTTAACAAACTATTTTTTTATTAAAATGAGTAGCTAGAGTTAGTCACATGTGCATCAGACACATCAAATGTGTGGACCACCAAAACAGACGCAAATTTTTGAGAGTGTGGTGGATAAAGGAAACCTCCCCATTCAAACAGCTACACCTGCATTGAACATCGAACAGTATGGATTAGAAATTCCAAATATCTTTGCTCTACCTGTTTTTGCTAACCTCTGAAAAATCACTTTGGTCCTCAGAACTGACAATACTCCCCTGCCTCCTATTTACCTCCTCCTGCCTTTGAGGTATGATTCACACCTATAAAATGCATTTCAGAATCTGAAATAAAGAGCAGTAGGGCGTACCACAGAAGGCGACCTCCCTTGAGCATGAGGCCTGCCAACAACACCCTGGGCAACTCTATCTCTTGGTCGTGAAAGAAGACCTGTGCAATTTATAAGAATTGTATTTCTGATAGAGGTGTTCAATTTAACAGCTTATTAAATCATTGAGTGTGGTTAATAACCATGTGAAGCCAGAGAGAGCAAACGTTTCTGTATCATGGCTGCTTTCTAGTACTTCTCAGACCTATTCCTTGCAAAGGCTGTCTGAGCACATCTACTGCAGTGCTTACACCACTGGATGGGGGACACTGGTACAATAGTCTCCATAAAGACTGTGAGAAATTACACTCAGAAACATAATCTGTACTGAAGGTCTTGGGAAGTCTCTAGGTGGCAACTTCTCAGCAGAAACAACAGAATCATGGAAAGGTTTGGGTTAGAAGGGACCTCAAAGATCACTTAGTTCCAACACCCTGCCATGAGCAGGGACACCCTACACTAGACATCTTTCAGGTAAGAGCTGTTACAATAGGTAGAGATTCCCGGGCCCTTTTTTGGGCTCATGCTGTAGAGCGCTGTATCCTAGGTGAAAATCTAGCAACTATTTCTATTGTAAATGTGTAAATTGATCCTGTCCAGATTTAATTCACCACTGATATCCACAATCACTGTTTCAAGCTATTGTTAAGCATATTTGCACGCTTTTCCACATTCCGTAAAGTACAAAGTTTATAAATAACCAGATCAGTGAAAATGAATTATTCATAGAATACAAAATGAATATAAAACTAGTATTTTAGAAGGTTAATTTAAAATAAACTTCTGGATTCAAGGTGTTAATCCAATATTATTTATTATATAATGATAAGGATCAAATAATCAGTATCAGAATTAAAGCTCTCCCCTCTTCCACACTTATTTGCCGTGTTTAAGGAAAGCAATGAAAAGAGTCTTGCAACAGAACTCATTTGCACAAGTTCAAAGACTCATACATCACTCATTAACAGGATTTGTCATAGTTCTGTCAAAGGAAGCAAATTAAATTGTTTCTAGACTTCACTTGTATCTCATGCAAATACTGAAATTAAGATCAAGTTGAATATTTAACACTCCCATCTCCTCCTACACTATTGCTAGGAAAAGGCAAACAGAAAGCAGTTTTGGAAAGTCATCATAAAACTGTTCCTGGAGGATCTATGAACCACAGCCCGAGTCCAGCTGTGCCCTCTAGAAGATGGAACAGAAGGTGTTCAGAAGGCATCACAAGATTTAAAACGCTCGTGGTGGTATGAGGATAATCTTCTCCTGAGATGCCTGTGGTCTGCAAGGTGAAGCGTGACGCTGTAGCCTGCCAAAACCCAGCAGTTAGTCAGCGTACTTCACCCTGCTGAGATGCATAAAAGCCTGAAAAGCTTCAGGGAGACACTGGAGCCAAACCTGGCTTCATCACTGCCCCAGCAGGACTTGTCCCAGCAGAACAGCATTCCACTCCCACCGCTTTGCTCTTGCAATTATTAATCTCCAGAAAACTGGTGCAGCTTGGAAATTTTACAATGCATCTATGAGCTAGAGGTCAGTGTACAAGGTAAGGGGGAGGGATGGGGAGCAGCAGGGACCAAGGCAAGACCCCAGGCTTGACACTAGTGAGGACCCCAGGTGCTGTGAACACCTGCTGAGAAGGAAAAAGATATTTTTAGCAAGTTGTACAAACTTTTCTTGGAAATAATCCTTCTGTATTAACGTCTGGGTGATACAGGAGGTGATTAAAAAAATACCCAATACCATCCCACACACTTTCCTCTAGCACAGAACTTTAAAAGCCCCTCGCTATCCCTCTGTTTTTAAATCCATTCTATATCCTCTTAACTACTGGGTGGCCTGTTAGTCTACCCTGCCACCCCACAGCTTCCCAGCTTCTTGGGTTTGCTCAACTGATCCTCTGCCTCCTCCACAGTGGACCTCTGTTTTCCAGGATCTCCAGGCCAAGGAACAACTTGTGGGAAGCTCAGCAGCTTCACAATCACACTTGGATTTTGAAGAGAAGGTGTGGTATCAAACTTTTCTCCACCTCTCCCCTGAAACCTCACTAAATCTGGGCATTTTCAGAGGGTTAAGCTCACCGCCATGAAGGCTAGGTATTTAACTTGTGTTTAAGTAAGAAAGCAAACATTGCAGGAACCAATTAATTCGTTTTTCCACTCCAACTGTGCTCTGAACCTGCCCCTCAAAAATCGTTCAAACTCAGTCTACCTTGCAATCTATTTTTATTTTCTATATAAGCAGAGAGAAAACAAACCAGAATGGAAATAAATAGAAGCACAGGCACACACATTTACACTCTGTATCTATATTAAGGATACACCACTTAGAGAATTAATGATTGGTCTGGTCTGCTACATTAGCACTTGAAACAGATATGCTGACACTTTCCAGAACAGGGAGATGGCAAGGACTAGCGGATTGCATATTTTAATTGTGTACACATACACTTAACTGTGATGGGGAAAATGCCTTTTTTTTTAAAGGAAAAAGAATAAAAAAAAAAGCAGAACCTTGGAGCTGTGCTTGGATTCTTTTGCCTTTAAGCTTAAAGGAAACTAACCCCCAACTTGAACAAGCCCCACAGTACAATGCTGTTCTTGTCATGAGCTCTGAACCAGCTCCGGAGCACATAGTGTACATATTGAAAAACAGCTGTCGGGTGACAGACTGCTAGCCGGGAAGTTGGAGTTGAGTGAAGCGGTTAACCCACGTCCCTTCCCCATTGATAAAGTGCTTTGATAAGCAGGCCATACTGGTGAAAGCTAGCAAAAGAGCCAGGGCTGAGGCTTTTGGGAATGAATGTAAGATTTGTTTGGGGGAAGCAACTTAAATCTCTGGCACAGCCTCCTCCAGTTGTTTGTTACGTACCCGTCCCCAGTTACTTTTAGTACATTCTCCTTCTTTCTGTTTGCAGTAGAACTAATTCTTTGATATGTCAAAGCAATATCCTGTACATATGGGTAATAAAAGGAGAAAACTCTGCTAAAAAGTCTCCCTTACTGCGATGTTTTATAAAAGTGTTTTCTGCAACTTAAAATGTTACTGGTGGAGTAGCATTAAAAAAAGGTCTGTGTTGGAAAAAGCATGTCTGGACTAACCACAAGCAAGAAACACATGGGTTATTTTTTTATTTTTTCCTATTTTATTAACAAAACGTAATTCAAAGAAAAAAGATTTCTTGGGATTAGTTTCTGAGCTTTAGCTAAGCACTTTTGGAAATAAACTTGTTAATTAAGTACAGATGTCATGCACACATACAAAAAGACCCTATTCCTCTTTTCATAGATCCTAGGTTTTAGTAATATATCCTCAAGCTGTACTTATTTTTAAAAAATCCTACTAATAGAAAGGTATTTTTCTCCTTCTCTGGAGATATTCAAGACTCATCTGGATGCCTACATGTGTGACGTCCTCTAGGGAACCTGCTTTGGCAGGGGGGTTGGACTCGATCTCTCAAGGTCCCTTCCAATCCCTTCAATTCCGTGACTCTTTGCACATCACCCAAGTTGTTTGAACAGGTCTTACATGCACACAAATTTATATCAGGGTTTCTATCCTTCCAGTACAAGAGCATAAGTTCCAGCTCAATTCAGTCAGAAGTAGATGTATTCAACACTCTTTCTCTCTCAAACAAATCATTACCTACATAATAAGGCTGAAAGTTGTCCATACTGTATATATACTGGCACACTGTGACTACTCATTTTCCACAATATGCAGATATCAGTGTTTCTATAATTTTGGTACTGAAACCTTTGAAAATAAAGCAAATAAACTATTTAGCAGTTGTTGCCTGACCTCAAAAGAACCGTTGCTGGAGCTGAATATACAGTTATTCAGTTGGCTTTACATCAACATGCATGTTAACCTATATGTGGTGTAAGACATACACCTAGATAAAAAAGCTCCAGATGTATGCTTCCACAAATCCTTTTTATTCAGCATTAGATTTTCTGCTGCTAATGCTGATTACAGAGATAACACTAACGCAGTATCAGCAGGAAGCATTTAGGAAAATTTTATTGCACTTACACATTGCACCTACAGAAGTATTGTGTAGGTGCAAAATGTGTAAGAAATACTTTCTCTAAGTATTTTTTCTTAGCATTCTAACATGCCACTGCTTCCTGAAACTAATCAGAAATTGTTTCTCTGTATTTAACTGAACAAATAATCAAGTAACTTTTAAACATCTACACTTAGAACACTTGCAAAGGATTAAAAAAATTTAGAGAAAAGGGAATACATCAATACCAGAAGAACTCCAAAAAGCCAGTTAGGAATTGTTTAAAGAAAATCCATCTATGTACCCTATTCACAATAAGTAACTAACCAAAATTATTTGTTGGTAAAAAGTATGCTAATTTTTTAGGAAAGCTAAGTAGAAGTGTAAATAACAAGTATAAATAGTCCTTTGCACACTTTAATTACCCCAGCATACTGTTTTAACATTCAGAGCATTTACAGTTTTTTTTTTTTTATAAGAATAGAATAAAGCAAAGGGAATGATCGTTATTTTACCTTCCTTTAAACTTCCTTAACTACCTTCATGAAAAGCAGGGTACAGCAAAACCAGAAAATGTTCTTTTTTGTTCTGAGAAGAAATCTGAAGATACTGGACTGTGTGCAGACCTAATTTGAAACCACTTTGTTTATTTAGGCAAAATATATCCCTCGCTAAATTGATTATTATTCAGGCCAATTAACTGAATCAATTTTATACTGCACAGAGGTCTCACTGTACAGCCTGCAGTACCTCAAGGTTCTGAATTCTCTAATCATCTGTGGAGGGGGAAAAGGAGAACTTGGCTAAAGACATCAAGAAAAAAAACCTTGCAGTCCCACGCAAAGGATCAAAGGAATATCGAGGAAAAAACCCCTAAACAAACCAAACCAAGAAATAAACACCACCATTTTCAAAATCTCATTCAAAAGTCTTATTCACCAAGGCATTAAATAATTCACTGTCAACACCCATGGTTTAAAAGATGGGCTTGAAAACAGAGGTGGACTTGAAGCTTTGCGTTTAGCCAGCAGAGGCAGGAATGCTCTTAGAAGCAGAAGGAATGGGCTAGAGAGAATAAAAGGCAGGAGTTCTGGTGAAACTTCTTTTGCGTCACCCACATGTTGCTATAGCCCACATAGCTGCCAAAAAACCCAGGACTGGTGTCCTTTTTATTGATTCAGTGTTTTAGAAGCTGTTTCTACAGAGAACTTAGTGGAATACCTATGCAAAAGCTACAGTACTTGCAACACCCAGTGAAGTCCAATAATTATATTTTTCCAGAACATTATCCTGTTTTAGTAGAATGTAATCTGCTTCAGAGATACTCAGTGCAAAACTGGCATATGTAGGGCTACAGCCCAAATCTGAGACATTTCCAATACAAATCTAAGACATGTACTTCTGGTTCCTGAATGCTTCAGTGTACAGAGAAACTTCCCATCTCAAAAGCAGCTTAGAAAGGCTCTGAACGCATGTCACCACAGCAAGCCTGAAACCTCATTGCTGTAGCCTGGATACCCAAGTTCAAGTTGAGCTGGTATGAATAAATACAAAACAATGAAGCTAAGTTAAAAACTAACATCTGTGACAAAAACCCTTGGGCAAACAACCTTGATAGAGAAACAGCTTGCTAGTCCAAGGCAGAGGTCCATGATATTGCATCTCTGTTGCTCCCCACACTTGTGTTTGTTAGGACAGCTCTTAGAGACCTGAATGTGTCTGCTACGCAGCAAAGAGATCCCCAAAGCAACAGCAGCTGCAGCCCTGTCACCACATCACCGACCCATCACAAACCCCACTGATGTGATCCCCTCTGCTCAAGTATGAAAGATGACTCCCTGACTTTCCTCCATCTAGTTCTCTAGTATTATTTCTTAATGAAAGATGAGTAAGAAAATAAAAATCTCAACAACTACCATTTCCCTAACAGGGAATGGCACCAGAATAGAGGACAAATTCAGTGCATCCATCCCAGAGCTTTCAAACTTTTCTATGGGAACCAGATACACCAGTCACTGGGCTTTATTCTCCTTGTGGCAACACAATTTAACCACATAAAAATACTTTTTTCTGTAGGTACTTTATGAGGTCATACTCAAGGTACTTCATGAGGCAGTACTTCCATAAGCTTGAACAGAAAGCTCTAGTCCAGGCTACAAGCAATGTGATGCTTATGCCTCCAGCCCCTAAGCTGCGCTCTGTTGGCTTCTTGTCAGCTGCCACCTGTTATTTGCTTTAAATTAGATGTTAAATTCTATATCAGGGATAAACGTGTTTCACAAGCTGGGAACGAGGCCTAGCAAGATATTCTATCCTGTATGACAAATAATGAAGGGCTTCATCAGCCACTCCCTTCAAGAGGTCACAGTTTAAAGGCTTGTTTTCACCAAGACATTGGACTGGACTTAGATTTACTGACAAGTCAGAGTGCATCATGGTTTGGAGGTATACTTCGGTATCTAATTTGCAAACCAATGCCAGGAAGATCTCCAATTAACACTGGAACAAAGTAGAGGACATTCACAGATTAAAAAGATAGTCCAGCAATTCACTTGACCAACTTTATGTGCTTTTTCCTATTGAGCAGCTTTCTCCTAAGGTTTGGGTTTTCTCTTGGACAAATGGTCATTTAATATCAAACTGTTTTAGCTCCTTCCACAGAGATGGGAGTTGAATGTACTGCGGGGTAGGGGAGTTACCTGACACAGGCCTATTCTTCCTTAAATATAAAATGCAAATGCTTTGTTATTTCTAAAAAATAGGGAACAACTCAGAACTAGATGACTACACATAATTCTCCAGTTACTGTGCCAGTAGAAGAGTTTTAAAAAGTAAAACAAAACAAAACCAACAAACCCCCCCAAAACAACTGCAATATGTTTCCTCTTCTCTATGTCACTCTAACACAAATGGGAAAACGCTAGGGGGAAATTGGATCTCTAGATATTTTGCCATCTGAATATTTAATAAATTTTGAGGGATAAACCAACCAAGCAAAAAAAAAAAATTCAGCTCTCAGAGGCAACGTATTTCTGTAAAAATATATTGCGATTGCTATCTCAGTGTGCACTGAATTACCCAAAAAGAAAGAGGCATACTACAAAGCAGGTTTTCCATTACGCTAGTGGAACGCACATCTTTCATCTGCTAGTATTGAAGTTACAAGTTTTCACTGATGACAGTATTATGCTTGGGTGTGAAGCCTGCCCTCTAACACACCATCTTGCAAAACAAGCCTCCCTACCACCAATCGCACCTTTCTTGTCTGACAGCCAAAGAAAAGCTACTTTCCTGCTTATTCTGACAAGAGGAGGTCGTAGTGCTGCAATACTTACAGAAAAAAATACACAGCAAACAAAGTCCAAGCATGACAGAGGAAGGATTTCAGTCCATTTAATCACAGAGCCTTTATGAGATTAAATCATGTTGCAGTTTTACACATATTTTGATGGAAACAAAAAACATTTCAATTAAGAATAGTGAGCAGGGATTGTGTAAAGCTGTAAAGACATACACAAAGAGACACTTTTAACAAACTATGTGCCAGGATCATGACATAACTGTTGGGATGTCTGCACAGACTGCTGAAATTAAGGCATGGCAAAAAAAAAAAAGAATCATTTACTCTTCTGAACACATAAAAATCAGTCAAGTTATGTGAAAAAGATACCCTTCAAGATACAACTAAATATATAATGAATATCTCAGTAAAATGGAACATCTGTAAGTCTCACTTTGAAAAGTCATAATCTCTAGATGTCTCTTCCTGATCTTATGCAAAAGGAAGCACACTACGGACAATGAGAATAGGAAGCTCATTCAGTTCACAACAGGTACAAAAGAAACAGAATTTATTAAATACATTAGTTCTTTCATTAGCGAGTTGCTAGATAAAACATTTTCTGTCAAGATATTATACATAATTTCCTATATTTTTAAATCATTTTCCCTTTTGGACCCATTTTTTAAAAACATAAGGCCCTCAGCAGAACAGGGATCAAACACACTTTAAGTGAGATCTGAGTACTCTAAATAGACTAGGCCCACTGCCCACACTTCTGCTATTTCTTAAGCCAAACAATTAAGGATTAAGTCCTTTGTAACACGCTTAATCCTTCATGCAGAACTAAGGGCATATGCACGCTCATATATAAAATCTCCACCGCATCAATATTTTATAACGGGATAACAGAGGTTGGAAAGGACCCTTAATGCTCAAAAGCAGGACCAACTTCCACCAGGTCCACAACTGCTTTGTCCAGGCAAGTTCTAAGTATCTCCAAGGACAGAATATCAGGATAATAGAGCTGTCATCCTATTTCACATCTTTGCTGAGAAATCGAGAAAGATGCAAAAGTAGCTACAAAGGAGAAATATATCTATAAAAACAAAAGCAACACTACTTGCTCTGAATTCAGTATAAGCTGAAAATGCTGCCAAAGCAAGTGTTTTAAGCCACTTAAAATGCGTGCCTTGAAGGAGTGGGGGGGAAAACCCCTTAAACTTACTTTAAAAATACTGTTGCAACCTATCATAATTACTCAGTCCACTATTCCTAGATTCTCCAGGGTATCCACACACCTAACTTCCATGAAAATACACATTTTATTTTGCATGCCTCAAGCACCAGCCTCATATGCTTCACCATAAAGTTTTGTTTCACCTCTTCTTTGTCGGACATTAACCATTTACAAAACCAGTACTGTCCACATTTGCATTCTATTTGCTGTGGGGTTTTCTGCTTTCTTTTTCTCAACCTCTCCCTAAGATACAGTTCAGGATTTTTTTCAAAATTAAAGCTAGGAAAACCAGGGGGTCTGGAAGTACTTCTGAAATCCAAAGCCTTATCCATTTTAGATGAGCTTCACTGCCTAGAGAAGTTCAAGTAGGAGTATGAGATGTGACTAGGTGGGTTACAGGTTGGAAACATGGATTTGCTGACCTCTATTCAGATCTTGTTGTGGTTTAAGACTTCCCAATTACTAGCAGTTGCTTAAAGTTAGCAGGTGTGTTTTATTGGCCCATAAAAACAGTTATTAAACACGAGCATCAGACCTAAGTAGAAGGTGATGATAAACCCCAACCAACATACCCCTTGAAGCTTGCACAGTGACCAGATTACAGGAGGAAGAAAGTCTAATTTATCAGGACTAGATGAGCTTCTGTGTACACCTCACTCAGACGACCACCATCTCACTCTTCCTATTCCTAACTCAAACTATTTGAATCACTGTCATTGAAGCACTCAAATCTTAAGGAGATGATAACTTTTCCTTAGGATTTAAGGGAAAGCAAATTTTATCAGCAGAAGTGATTTCTCTTGGCAGGACCATAGGATCACACCATCTCATCACAGCTTGACATGACTATGAGGGATCAGCAGATGAGCTAAAGATAACCAGAACATCATGCACCACACCACCACCTCCCTGCACATATATTTTTTTCTCTTCCCCTCACTATGAGTACACAGGGTGGTCTTTCGAGCACAGCATGTCTGCACACAACTTAATTGTCCCCATGTCATGAAGCAGGCACTTTCTTCCTGCATTTCCATCCAACCATCAGCTTTCCAAAAGCTGGCTGCCACCATTCAGCAGGAATTTCAGCATGACCCCGATCTCAAACACTCCAGCTTTCCACAGTTCACCAGAGGGCAACACAGGACACATAGAGGGAGGGGAGAAACATGGAAAACATTACTGGACTTGCAGTCAGGAAACCAGTAGGATCACAGACGCTGGACAGGTCAGGTTTGGGACTGCCAGAAAAGGACTTGGGTCTGCTTTTCCTAATTTTTGTTACATGCCATCATAAAAAGGTTCTTTTGCTTTTTCCTTTTACACTGAGTATTTGATTTACATTTCTCCAAACAGCTACTATTACGTAGAAAGCAGCATGGAGAGGAACGGAACATTTTCACAAAGCTTAAAATTAGTGGAAAAAGAAGAATTTCCCTACTTACATCCTGCCACCCTTAATTGTCTTCAGTAACTGAAAAACATGTAATTTCTATTGAATATCTCCAAAAACTGGGATTCTGTAATTTCAAGGAAAAGAATGAGTAATTATCTCAGTTAAGATAGCAGAATTTCCAATTCAAAACCACATGTAAATAAATGAGTCACAGCCCTGAAATTATAATTTTCTGTCATGAAACAAAAACATTTCCTGGATACAATAGTAACAGGCTGCCACTTTACAGTGCACCTAATCCCTGTGCAGTCTAAACCTAATTATACCTCACTGCAGGGAGATGCTTTTCCAGCAAACACTAACATGAACTTCCAGTACTGCATCCAAACCAATCCCCTACCTTTCTGAGGGAAATCCCAGACAAAATCCTTTTTTTACAGGGAGGGGAAAAACATTAAAAATAAAATCAGTCTTACACCAACCTTTCAATTCTGATACATCCCTCAGTTACTGGCAAAGCATCTTGCAGAGAGCATGAATTGCTTGTTTTTGTTACGTTTGGAAAATTTCCAGGGATTAAAAAAGACTATTTCAGAAGTAGTTTAAATGTGTAACAAAACTGATACCCAAGTCACACCCCAGATTACTGCCTTTTATGCAATTGACATTGGCCAGAATCCATAGAAAAAACACATATCTTCTGACTCCCTGCTCTGAAATTTGCTCTGTTCAATTTGTAATCTATGCTTTTATTCTTATAGCCAGAGCAACATCATCATATCCCAGCGAGAATACCCCTGCAGAAACTCAAAATAGTGTATTTTCAAATCCATCCCTTTTTCACACCCAAAAAGATATTAAATTATGTGTATATTGTAGGGCTAGTGAAATGGTTAGAACATACAATTTAAGAGGTAGGGAAGAGAATACAAGTAGTGTATTGTTGTTTGGGGGTTTTAATGGAGCATTTGCAAAAAAGCAGTACCAGTTATGTGGCAGTTATCTCTGTGATTTAAAATACTTTTTTTTAACAAGTGTAAACTAACAAATTTTTCTATTAAAATGGAGAGCAGTAAATAAAAGATGCAGTCTGCACATTTGCATGCTTACACTGACAGAAAGCGTTAACTACAACCAAAACTGAAATGTAAAGTTTTAGCTGGTACTAATCACAGAATATTAGGAGCTGGAAGAGACCTTGAAAGACCATCCAGTCCAACCTTCCTGCTCAAGCAAGATCATCTAGAGTAAATGCATGGGATTTTTCTACTGTCATACAGACTGGTTTTTTTTTTTTTCTGACAGCAAACAAAGGGATTTACAAAGTATCAGCCCTACCATTTTAAACACATCCCTGCAATATGAGAAGAAAACAAAATTTACCACCACCACTACATTCAACCCATCATAAGAATTCATCTATTGCATTTCACTTGATGTGATTTCTGAATCATTTTACAAAACATAAAATCTCTTTGCTGTGAACAGTAACATGTATCAATAGCAACCATGAATTCAGAGTATTCTGAGTATCTGGGTAGTGTTTTCAAATTTACTATGTGTTACGCTGAAAAAAATGATGTATTTCCACAGAAAAAAGCAGCATAACTTGGCAAGCATACTGCACACATTAAAGGCATCACCCAACAACATTTGTAGTCTTCAAAAAAAAAACAAAAAACAAACATGGTACCAACAGGAACCATGATTTTTACTGGAAAGTAAAAACTTTATTTTATGTGGATTTCCTTGGAGAAATGAACAGGTTTTTTCATTAGATTTCTCAGGAAATGTAAATGTACTTAAAGGCCCAAAGTCTTCAATGTGTGAACACCCAATGTCAGGCTTGAAAGAATCAAGAGTTGTTCTCACCACTTGTCTTTCTGAACCTCCAGCATGGAGGAGACTGGGGAAACATTATTTCTGAAACTATGTAACTTGGCATATATATGGTGATATTCATGTTTGCAATTATTCATTTACAAAGGCACATGCCAAACGCAGATCAAAACAAAGAAGGAAATCAAAGAAAGGACGTTATCAGATGATGCGGATCTTCCTCTTGGCACAAGACTATCTGTATATATTTTTTAACACAACAAGCAAGCAAATAAACCCCAACTTTTATTGTCAAGCAGCTATCCAATTTCCCAGCTACAGAGTAAAATGACTCCTATCCACAAAATATGCAAAAAATCTTATTTGAAAATTTTGTTGCAAGCCACACAGTGTTTCAAAGTAAACCTTCAGAAGAAAAACCCCTAGTAAGGTGAAACAACTCCCCTCTCCACACAATGCACTTTTTAGAAAGGGCAGGAGTAAAAAAGGAAAAAAAAGTGTTATTGCATGGGGGTTTTGGGGATGATGAATTTAAATGAGAAGGCTTCATTTCAGCCAACACGCTTTTTTTTCCCCCCCTCACTCGGATCTCTATAGCTCAGAAATCACAGCATGCCTTTTCAAACACTGACAGTACAAAGAACTAATAAAGCCTCAGCACACAGAATCACAGAATGTTAGGAGTGGGAAGGGGCCTCAGAAGATATATAGTCTAACCCTGCTGCCCAAGCAGGATCACCTAGATTAAATCACACAGGAATGTGTCCAGATTGGTCTTGAACATCTCCAGAGAAGGAGACTCCACAACCTCTCTGGACAGCCTGT
The DNA here is from genome assembly GCA_013399135.1 of Heliornis fulica. Lineage (NCBI taxonomy): Eukaryota > Metazoa > Chordata > Aves > Gruiformes > Heliornithidae > Heliornis > Heliornis fulica. The sequence continues at coordinate 321,900 of VXBZ01002780.1, forward strand.
CCCAGTGATCTGTCACCTTCAGTGAAAAAGTTCCTCCTTACTTAAGAGTAGAAAAAAAAATAAAATCAGGTAAAGTTAATAGCAAATTTCTAGCATTAATGAATCATAGCACAGGAATGCAATGAAAAGAAAGCTTCTCTGAAGAACACATTTTTGACACATTGTTATCGATACCTCTAGACCTTCTTCAGACAAATGCTAAAGCAAAAATAACGCAGAATCTGCAGTACCTGGTAAGTGTAATTTAGAGGAAAAGGTTTTAATTTGGTCTCTCTTGAATTATGCTGAAGTAGCTGAAATCTGAAAATGACTTCATGCACAGGAAGAACGATGCACAGGCTCACGAAACCCAACCAAGTATGCTTTCTCAAGTAATTCGTGATCTTTGCTACCAAATCCAAGTGGCATTGCACATTGATAGGAACATCACAACTAGTAGGCAAAGACTTATTTTGGTCATAAAATGCATTCATGCAATAACTAAATAAGTATTATATTTTATTTTGTATCTAATCCTTCAATGCTTATTCCATTATTTAATAATTGCATTGTTTTCAATATGGGATGCCAAAGGCTTAATCAGCTTGCATAAGGAGGAGGGGAAAATAATTTTTAAGGTTACGGCTTCAATACTACCACAAAGTAGCACCAGTCTGAAATTAATAAACAATCCAATTAAACTATTTAACAAATTTCAGGCACAATATATTTGTGTTTCAGAAGATATGCATATGTGATTAGTTAGAAATGTGCACAAACATACCTCCATTTCAGTAAACATTAGGTGTGTTATATGGTTCACAAGCATGACTTAGAATTTAACCAGGCAGAACAAGTACTCTTTTGGGAAAACCAAAAGAAAGTCTTTTATTATTATTATTATTATTTACTATATCTACATTACAAAGGCATAATTCCAGGTGATGTATTAATTTGGAGAAAAAACAGCTCAGTGAATCCCATTGGTTTTGGTTTCTTCCACATACCATGAACAATTTTAAAATTTAATAACTACTTGACAACTTTGTGCCTTTCCCAGTCTGGCTACTTGAAAGGGTACACACAGGCTAACAGCAAATCCACACTGCACATGGTACCTGAGAAGGACATCCAGTTCATAGGCCAGTAGCTGTAGAGCTGGAAATGTGACCAAGTCAGAATTTGGACGGAAGGTTACCAAAGGGCAGGGAAACGCAGTTAACACATGGTGCCAAAAAAGGATGAGGAGAACACAACAAACCTCCTTTCTGGAATGTTGGCAAACAAAAATTTCACAGCACTTATGGTGTAATCACCTATAATCTAGTACATAATGTTGCCTTTATGTGTGCCTCTCAGGGAAATTTTGTAGGTATTATGCCTAAGAAGCCTATTTCTTAGTCTGTGAGTGTACAACAATTACTTTATTGTCACTCAGTCCACTGTGCATTGTAAGTCTGATTTCATGTAACGATCCTGCTGCATGCTGTCATGTCTGGGTATAATGGCTGTGACGCGTGCACCGTTCAAAACCCTACCTCCTGGAAAACAGACTCCCCGTTCCTCCCCACTTGCCTCACTCCCCCTCTCTGGGCAGCAGGACATTTTAATCCCAGCACCCTTCACAGCAGAGTGATGACATGGTGACCTTTCCTTGAATTCGGTGGCTGAGATGCAGGACCGGAGCAGTGGTTGAGGTGTTGAAAGGGATCGCTGGTTCACTTCAGCGCAGGTGTTTCAGAGCTGATCTGCCACATTTACAGGGCCAGGCTTCCTGAAAAGCCAGCCACTTCGAGTATTACATTAAAATGTGCATCTCATCATAATTTCTAAAACCTTTTCCTCAAATTCTATTGGAAATAATTTGAACGGTGTGTTTTATGCTCAGAAGCAATAGTCCACCAGATGATCTTTAACATTTCCTGGTTGTTTTTTTTTCTATTCAGATTTTGTTTCTCCATTGATTCAGTTAAGTGGACAAGGCAAACAAGCCAAGAATATAAGCTGCATCTCTAAGAAAAATACAGATTTAAATTGCTGGCATTTCAGGAGTTTAGTATGAAACAAAATTCCTTTTAACATTGCTATTACCAAAGGATTTTTTTTTTTTTAATTGCAGCAGCAAGAGTAAGTAGAATCTTCAAGCAAATAATTGTCACAGCATCACGGAGTGGTTTGAGTCAGAAGGGACCTCAAAGGCCATCTAGTCCCAATCCCCTGCCATGGACAGGGACACCCTCCACCAGTCCAGGTTGCCTGAATCCCCATCCAGTCCGGCCTTGAACACTGCCAGGGAGGGGGCAGTCACAGCTTCTCTGGGCAGCCTGTGCCAGGGCCTCACCACCCTCACAGGGAAGAATTTCTTCCTAATATCTAATCTAAATTGGCTCTTTTAGCTTAAAACCATGACCCCTTATTCTATCACCCCATGCCCTTGTAACCACCTCCCCACCCTCTCCCCCTCCAACCTATTTTGTTCTAAATCCCTACCGACTGCAAATCATGGACAGCAGTAAGATGCTGCTTCTCTATGTTAGCAATCAGACTGTTTCCAGAGAAAAAAGCCTAATCCAAAGGAAAAAAAACCCCAAACAACCAAGACAACAAAAAATTAACTTTGAATATTGATTTCTAACGTAAAAGAAAATTGAGTCTGAAATTCCAATGCCTTGAAAACTTATGTCTCACTGACTTCCGCTTGAACTGAAGTTCGAGAATTTACCATACAAATAACAGTACTTTATTACACATCATCATCATGATTTTTCACAAACAAGGGGGAAAGGGGAAAAAAATATCAGGCAATAAAATGCAACAGTTGTCTTTTTTAGGCAAGTGACAAGACAAGACAACATCAGGTAGACAGAAAAATTGGTATAGTCTGAATGTTTGCATATTCTTCACGAGGATTAGTATGTTCTGTCCTTTCAACAAGTCTATTTCTAGTTAAAAATTTCCGAAGTTACCACTTCTTTTGAAAACTTCAGTAGCTAAACAGAGATAAATCAACAGCTGAGCTCCAAAGAAATTATAGTCTACAGCCAAGTGTACTCAAACCCTACTATATACCAAGAAATAGCTCATGCATCCCCTCAGACGAAAAATAGAGGAAGAGCTATCAGCAGTAGCGGGTAGTTCCAGTAGTTCCCCTGTCTAGGTGGCATTGCTTCAACCTCCGAATTTTGGGAGCCCACATTCTCTCTAGTTTCCCAGCAGGTATTTTCCCCCACCTTACCAAATATAGATCAAGTTTGGGTACCTAATGCACATCATTTAATTTGCTCTCAAGTTAGATGACCAGAAAAAAACAACATGGCTATACCCCACTCCACAAATACATTTCAATCAATGACTACAGAAAAATAAAGAAGCCACCAGCCAACAAACACACCCCCACCAAAAAAGCAAATGAAAAACCAAAAAATCCAACCAAGAAAACACTCATCAAAACCGTAATGCAATAGGTTTTCTAAAATATTAAGTATCTGAAAGCTTTAAGGCTAATTTTTAAAGTAATCTAGAGCTGTTCTACTTCAGTAATTGAGTGGGATTTCCCATCTTTTTTACTTAAATCTATGTGCCCAATAAGATTTCAGATTTGATGTTTCAACAGGACATACTATTCAGTATTTTCTACTGAAGTTCATTTCTGACTACTTAAGTAATAAAGGCCATATATACTACAGATTCTGGTCCAATTCCAGCTGCTCTGCTGTCTAATATTTAGACATGCATAGTGATCTTACTCAATATTGTAAAGGGCTATATGGCTGAATGCTTCTCTCTCTCTACACCATGGCCAGAAAGTTTTGAAATGCCACTTTTGAAACTACCAATGTGGACACTCTGCTTTATTCTGGAATCTGATTTTTTTTTCATATCTGTCTCATGATAAACATCACTAAAACAGCAGTGTTGCTCTCACCCTCATATTGATATTCTCAGGAAGTCTAAGTGTAGCATGAGGTCCTTTAGGAAGTCCTCCAGTGAGAAAAGAATCAGGTTAAGAAGTGGTACGTGTGTGTTAATGTCTGGGATCTTACCTTGAAGGAATTCACCAATTTAAAATGAATAGAAAACCTGCCACCAGGCATGATGGACTAAGAAATTTAATTTTCTTTGCTCACTTCCCTCAATCACACATCTTGGCATTTGCAATCTGTGATGCCGTTTTGCAAAATTCTTTTTCCACTCATTTTGAGAAGATAAAGAAGTAGTGATAATTTGATTACATGTGATTTCTCTTGATTTCAGCATAAGCTTTTAAAATAATATATAACAAATCATTCCTAGAGGTATCCCCACTCACTTTGTTATGATTGCCTTTCCAAGCCAACTTTCCTGCCCAAAACATGCTGCCATAAATTAAATGCATACTCATATCCTTGTTGAAATAACTTGTAAAACAAATGTTAGAAGACATATCCCAATTGGTCTTCCAGAAAGCCTCCAGATCTGGTTATCACAAGTATTCCAGATATAAGTTGGTATTCTTTCCAACACTCAACAGAATTGTGAAATTCTGCATTTTTGCAAATATGAAACAAAAATTTCCATTTCTCATGTTTGTCATGTAATTTTCAATTTCAGCTGATTTTTAATTGGCATTGCATATGTTGTGTGGAATCATTGAGACACAGTTGTTGACACAGGGAATTATTTATTTTTAATTTTTTTTTTCCCCAATTTATACGATCAACTTGCATGTTTCTTTCCACCTAGTGATTTTCATATTAGCATGGCAACTTCAAATATTCCTTTCATTACTGGCATATATGCCATATATATGTGGCTAATATGGCTTATGGTACTATACCCTTTAACACAGATCACACAGAAGAGCAAACAAACATCCCAGCTGTCTCGTTCCACTACTTTATTTGCAAGTATAACAGCTTCAGTGGCCAGTTTTTCCCCACTTGATTCTATTTTCCACTGAATTAACTTTCTGCTACTGAAATTATCCCAATAAACCCCATAAAAAGACTTCTCTACCAACTGATAGAGATCCAGAAGTCTTTGCCCAGCTTATGCAGCATGTGTATATATATATAAAAAAAGAAAGTTACAATAGCATACGCTGAGGACAAACTTCTGCTATATCAGATCTTTTCACAGGTCACTGTATGCACCAATTGCTTATTTCCAACTCATTCTACACTACACCAGTTCAAGCAATCTAAACATCACAAGGACATTGCACAGCAGTTAAGAAGTGCTTAAATTCAAGCATTGCCTCATTACATGGCAATTCATTCTTCTGCCTGCATCTTTGTTAGACTTACAAAAGGACATACGTAGAGGTGAAGCTAATCAAGAGAGCAGACCTCCTAATCAAAAGAGGGGACCAGCTATTTGTAGTACTAATACTGAAAAGCATTTAGATTGTTTTGCTATTCTGTGGATTTTAATAACAGTAAATGCTAACAGCAGAGTGCTAGAGCACATAAGTGTTCAGGGGAGGAGCAGTGAAACTAATCCCATGTTTTAAAGATGAAGTTCCAAATCTAGGTGAAGCACTTTTCAGGCATTATAACATCATTAGCATCATTAAATTTAAAAGCTGTAGTTACTGCTAACAAATTACAGAAGTTACTTTGAACAATCACAAAGCTATGCAGCCTTGAGAAATTCTGTAGTTGACTTCTGTATGCTAACCTTTGAGAACACCTTTGAAATTCATTTCAAATGGACAATACCAACACATGCACTGTGCCTAGGTCCAGATACTTGATAGTATTCAGGAACCTAGTGATACAAATTCCATAATTAAAATATTTACCTACATTTAATCTGAAATCTTATGGAAAGAGGATTTATGAAATGTTTCAGAGAGTGATCATCAGAAAAACTTCTAAAAATCAGAAAGCCAGTGCAAGACATATCGTAGGCTGAAACTGCTGAAAACAAAGTACACTTTGTGTTGGAGGAAGGTAAAAATATAGGCATTAGACAATCTTTCAAAAGCCAAATTAGCCAATGGCCATTCAAATACAGGGTGTCCAGACACCACATTAGGTTTGAGCAATCACCAAATCACTCACTGCCAATTTCGACTGGCCTGACCTGGGATGCATAGCTAATTCAATAATGTATTAATCTATTTTATGCTGCAGATACGGCAATTAATTATAAACCCTGGATTAAGTCCACAGTATCAACATTACACAATATTTTGGTCTTGAAATTTGCAGATCCAGGAGAGACTGGGTTTCTTGTCCCTGTATTAGTGTCTGCTTCCTATATTACAAACCAAGAAATTTCTGGTTTGCCTTACCTACCCAGGGCTTTCATCTAATTCATAGAAAACCAGGTTCTTCCTGGTTATTATTAAACTTTAAGCCTTACCTTTTTGTTTATATATTAAGAAGCTGAAGCAGCTAACTCGACACAGAAGTCTTCCTCAATGGAGTTCAGCATCCACCCTGCTCCTCAGACTGCCCCTCACTGCCCATTCTGCTCCAGCATTTGAGCAATTCTTCTTTAAATCTTTTTTTTTTCGTGTTTATAACATCACAACATACCTTAATGACCCAAACACAAGGCATCCTATTAACAATTCACTAACCTTATAGGATTAAAACTTCATGGCTTATTCTTTCTAATAGAGTAGAATCTAATTTTCATCACTTTACTATTTCTTTTTAATGAGTTTCTATCTGTTTATCAAATTGTCTTTCAGGTTTCAAAATGCTGAGAACTATCCAGGTAATTCTTTGCTTTATACCTTGAGTTTTACCTCAAGGGCCAGTTCTTAACACAATGCTAAAAGAAGGAGCACAAGAGCCCAACCCTAGTACAGACAAGCACATTTTTCCCCCATGACAACAAGGCTTACCAGAAGCTAGAGAACTGCTGTATCTCCCGCCTCCCCCAGGGAAAACTAAGTAACCTGGTCCCTTACCTTTCCTCACTTAGAGAAGACCTTCCCTTTGACATACGTTTTCAATCACAGAATCACAGAACGCATGAGGTTGGAAGGGACACCTTTGAAGGTTATCTAGTCCAACCTCCCTACAGGAAGCAGCGATACCTCCAAATAGATCAGGTTGCTCAGAGCCTCATCAAGCCTGACCTTGAATGCCTCCAGGGATGGGGCCTCCACCACCTCTCTGAGCAACCTGTTCCAGGGATCTGTAGACTCATGATATGCAATAGAGAACTTAGTGTAGCAATGCCAACAGTCTAAAGAATGACATGGTGCATAAAAATAATGCAGTATTTGCTTAATCTCCAGGTGGCCAGCCATGCTTTCCTATTTACACTGTTATGAACGTGACATCATAGATTGTTTCCTGCTGGGATACTCCTGGAACAGAGATAAGAAATGTGCCCTCTGCCAGTACTAAAACCAAATCAATGCCTGACCCCAACAACAAAAAAAAAAAAAAAAAAAAAAAAAAAAAAAGAGAAGTAAACTCCAAACACTTACTAAGGAGATGTTCAAGCTGTACAATTTTAACTCCCCTCCCCACTGCCAGTCTTAGACACTGGTTTAATAAACACTGCTGAAGAAAACAGAATTTAAACATTTATGACTGTATATTCCAAACTGAGGGTGAAAGGGGAAAAAAAAGCATGCATGCCTAAATATAATGGGTAATTTACTGTGGAAAAAAACCCCATACAAAAGGAAAACTTTTTAACTCCTATTGTACAGTTTGTTTCAGAAACATGTTAACAATGTAGGAAAAAACCCTCAATGCCATTTATAAGGGTAACTCTCGCAGGCATGTTCCAAGTCCAATAAAGGAGGTTAACGCTACAATGGCAGTCAGAAACATGCAAGTCAAAACACAATCTAGGAGGAACAAAGCACCCTATACAACCCAAATTTCAGCAGCACTAAATAATATCCCACCTGTCAGTATGTCAAACAGCTTGGCGTGTTTCCATTACAAGACAAAAGTCACTTTTGTTTGTGTGTCAGATGTGTTCTGAGCAGAAGGGGAAAAAAAATGAGAGAGAAAAGCTTTTGGAGAGTTGAGACAGTTCTGAGAGGTTAAAAAACCCAACTGATAAATAACAATCACACCTACCACCTTTGTGTTTGTGTTCAAAAATAGCATTTTGGTTGGCCAGATGTTACAAATATAGTTACAAACACAAGTAACGAACAAATTTAGACATCACTGATGCCCGGAAGATAACACTGGATGGAATATACACCACAACTTAAAACAGTGATCTACAATTTACAAATGGGATCCAAAAACCAAATGCTGGCATGTTTGTAACTCGTGTTTTCCCGAGTTCTCTAGGAATTTTTTATGTGCTGATTTATATTTTTCCTATGACCAGGAAAGTGGGGATGGGCAGGAAGAGAGTGGACGTAGTTTAGTGTTGCCTTTTGATAGACTAATGTAATTTAATCAAATTAAAAAATGTAAACTCCAGTTTAAATCCCATGTTCATGTATTTCAAACAAAGTTTTAACTTGGACAAACAGTGACATAACAGATTGCTTTTGTCTCAGCACAAGATGAGGTGATTTACTATGGAAGCAAGCAATCCATCACTGGTTTTGAACCCTTTGGTGTAGTATACTCGTGAGCAATAACAGTAATTACTTTATACCAGAGCAGAGGCTGTCAGACTACTTGGTTTGTGGGACAAGAAAAAAAAAGAGTTGAAAATAAAATGGAAAGGTAGATGGCAATTTTCCCATTCTGTCCCTGATGTCAAACAATTTTACAGCTGTGAATTAAAACCCTCATCATAAGAGATAAGCAAAATTTAATGATGGTGGTAATTTCTAATAAGAAAATAAAAGCAGCCCCTGTCCCAAATTCATTGCATTATTTTACAATAAGGAAAAAAAAACACCACCACAGGAGAATACAAAAGATAATTTAGAATTACAAGAAAGCATTTTAAGTTACCTAAAATTGACTACACTTAAGTTATCCCTGAATAACCAAGAATCCTACAGTTGCTCTGACACTTTTATCTCAGCCATAAATTCCAAATCAGCCCCAGGGGGTTTCCAGCTTCAGCCGAGCCTGGAGCTGATGGTCATAGGAGTAGCAAGAAGGACCATGAGCTCCATGTCTAGGAATGCAAGACCAAAGAGGCCACTGACAGAGCTACAGAGGTCCTGCTGAATTGTAAGGCTGAAAAACTGGGTAACATAAGCTGGTTTCCAGAACACCTTGAGTTGTATGAGGAACCTTAATCTGGTTTGCTAATTCTTTAAATTTACCAGGAAAACATAACCTAGATTTGCACTCTACACAATACATAGGCATTTAGCAACTTTATATACATGCTAATTGGTATGAACCTTTCCAGTCACCTACTTCACTTTGTAGATTGATTTACCTCTCTAAAAGGCTACTCTAAGAATTTTAGGTAGTATTTCCTATTGCTTATTGAATCACTTCTGCATGATTTTCAATAGCTGCATCAAGATTCAGAGAAAGATAGAATCTATTTGTGGAAATAAAAAAAAAAAAAACAAATCCAACCCCAGAGTATTTAACCAAAGAATCTTTGTAATACCAACTGTACTTTTCATTGGTGAGGCTGCACCACCAGTACTGGGTTTAGTTCTGGGCCCCTTACTACAAGAAGGACATTAAGGTCCTGTTGCAGGTCCAGAGGAGGACAACCAGTCTGGCGAAGGACCTGGAGAACAAACCTTATGAGAAGCAGCTCAGGGAGCTGGGGATGTTTAGTCTGGAGAAGAGGAGGCTGAGGGGAGACCTTATCACTGCCTATAATGACCTGAAAGGAGGTTGTAGAGAGGTGGCTGGTGGTCTCTTCTGCCAAATGACAGGTGATAGGACAAGGGGAAATGGCCTCAAGCTGTGCCAGGGCAGGTTCAGATTAGATGTTAGGAAAAAGTTCTTCACTGAAAGAGTTGTCGGGATGTGGAACAGGCTGCCCAGGGAGGGGGTTGAGTCACCATCCCTGGATGTATTTAACAGACGGGTAGATGAGGTCCTCAAGGATATGGTTTAGGAGAGGACAGATACAGTTGGACTCCATGATCTTAATGGTCTTTTCCAACCTAGTGATTCTGTGACTTCATTCAACAGAAAACTGAGTACTAAACAAACCTGACATAGTATTTAACATTACACGTTGAGGTGTGTTAGAAAGAAGATAAAAAAACAGTAAAAAAAAGACAAAACCCTAAATCCTGTAAATATGATGGCCATTTAACAGAAAAATTAATCCTCATACCTTGAAAAATAACTGGGCACAGCTTGGGCATATTTTCAAAGCAGCTACAACCCAGACAAGTTAGTTTACTGGCAAGTATAAGATACAAATCATAATACACCATGTGTAATAATACACATATTACAGAAGAAAGCATGAGTTCAACAGTACTGGTTAGTAACATGGTACATTCTTGAACATTTTGAGCTTGATGTTTGCCTAGAACCTTTTCAGAAGATTTGGAACCAGAGGAACCCTTCTGGAAATGACTCAGTGACAAGTACCCCATCTCATATCTTCAGCTCGCATGAAAAGGCAGCGCAAGGAAGTCAAGAGGACAGCTGCATCCACTGGCAGCCACAAAACAGCTATTTAAGATGCTCTCATCTACCTCTGAAAAGGACAAAACATTTTCTTCCACATTAATTAACACAGAAGTCAGACTCAAAAGCAAAGCTCTTGATCCTGTAACACTGCATAGAAGCTAAATTTGCTGTTATTTAATTATTGTTATTACTGTTACATAAGATCAGTAGGCAACTAACTCCTATCACTGAGCTAGATGGGAGGTTTTAGGAATTAATGAAATCATCAATTACGTCATAAGTGAAGACAAAGCATTTTCTACATTCAAAAAGAAAACTGCAAAAATTCTGAAGATCTTGACAGACTGATATGAAAATTAATCATATTTGGGGCATGGTAGCCTTTATGGAATCAATCTCATCTCATGACAGGGGTCTAAGCCAGAAGGAAAGTTCGGCCTTCTGAAATTCAGACTTCAGAAGAAATTCCTATGGTAAGGCATAATTAAGTTGTATTTTAAAAATAATAATCTGTTACATGTTTATTTACAAACTCTTATGTAATCATATGATCTTTAATTAGCGTGTTCATAAATCAAACCGTGTTGTTTGTGGTCTCTTGGGAGACCACACTGATGCCCTGGCTAAGTTGGAAGGCAGACCAGTTGGTAACACAGCAGTTTCTCAGTATTTTTACACTGTTTTGTGAAGCATGTTAGTCTTTTTACGTCTATATAGAGTCATATATCCACCACATGTGAAAAAAAATTGAGAAAGTGAAATCCCTGGCTCTACAAAGGTCATCGCAAAGAAGCATGGTGTGAGGGAGCAGAGGGAAATCAGAGGAAAAGAGGAGAGCTCATAAAATGTAAGGTTTAAGGAATGACACTGGAATACATCCAAGATCAATCTCTGTTCGATTTCATAATTTTTGGGACAAGCAGCAGGTCCTTCACACTGCATGGAGTACGATCACAAAATGCCAAGAACAACAGGCATAATTCTTTCAAGATCATTCCATCATGATTTTGCAAATGAAAACAGATTGAAATAAAGTTGCTGAAGAGAACAAAATTTTCATCCGCATCCAAGTTCAGTGCAAGAGTCCACCACCAGACTCTCTAGTGCAGTCTATTTGGACTAAATGAGAGTGTAAATGCAAGAAAACGGGGAGGCAGAGCTTACTACAGCTTAAGCATCCAGTTCCTGCAGACCCATGATAACAAAGACGGGATTCCTTCATTTTAAAGTGTCAGAGATATATAGTGTCTATTTGTTAAAACTGCATAGAAACTTTCTAAGGGAGAACACTATGCACTGGGGTTTTAAATACAAGAAGACATGACACAACTATGGCTCAAAGCACATGACATAGAATAGCTGGACTGGTAATGCCAGAATGCCAGAAATATCACAGAATCACAGAACATGAGGTGTTGGAAGGGACCACAAAAGATTATCTAGTCCAACCCTCCTGCAGAAAAACTAGTTCAAGGCTAAATACCGTAAGTCCCAGCAAGAATGCTTACAATGCAGAAGGGGGTCCTTCCCCATGGGAGCACTGTGTGACCAGAGTACTTGTAGTCAAGTTTTCTGTTTGAAACATAGTGACAACAAAACATGTACCAGGGGATGAACATAGCACCTTATAGAAGAAAGGTGGCGGCTATGCCTGAGGAGAGGGTACATGTGTATCTGTATATGGAAAGTAGCTCCAAAACACAGAAACTTTTGACATAGCAGTGAAATTATGACCAATTTTCTCTACCAGAAAGCTTTTTGCTTCAATGGACAGAAGACCTTCTGCAAAATCACTCCCGAATCCTCACTGCAGCATTGTCCAAACCACCTGGAGAGGCACCAGGTTGCTCCTGGCTACATCTGCTCTGCAAGAGCGGGACTGGCACCCTTCACCCATCCTTAAGGGAACAACTGATGGATACCAGGGTGAAACCCATCTTGTCCCACATGTTTTACTGCCAGCTGAACATGCTCTCTAACATTTTTATTTTATCTCAGTGAGGCATGAACTTCAAGTGACAGTATAAGACTGGATAGAAGCCATTAAAAAATATTGCTTTTCTCCACATCGTGCCCTTTTCCACACCACCTCCTCCTGAAACAAAAAGAATGGAAGAGGAAGAAAACTATTGCTAACATCAGCTCCTGTTTAAAGGAAAAGCAAAGGAAGGAAAGGGAATGCAAAACTTACTCATCCATACAGTGAGCAGATAATATCAGGTAGAACACTGTATTTGACTAATCAGATGAACATTAATTGCGCTTGTATGACTGAAAAATGACAGTTGCTTCCAAGCAGCATAAAGAAACAGGCTTTGTTATATGGCAGATTTATTCTTCTACAGATGTCAAAAGGAAAACCTCTTTACAATATCTCCAAACATCTATAACTTACATTGCACATTAAATAAAGGCAGTTTTAAAGCAGCATTCCACCTGGTGTTTTAATAGTAAAATCATACTTGTCTAAACACAACAGTTTTTGGCTGATGCCTCAGTATCATTTTGCCTTAAGAAGCTTATATATTCTTTTTCTTCTGCCATGATCCAAAATACCTGCCATACCCTCTCCTTGTTCTCTTGGACGTATTTTTTCATGAACAAACTCGCCAGTACAATTCAAGGTGATGTTCTGTTAAAATCACAAGTATAAAAGTCTTTTAAATTTCCTACATCTCCCTTTATATACACAGAGGCTCTCTTTACTCCCTCTTCATATATATATAATTTGGCAGAAGGAGGAGTGTTTGTTTGGGTTTTTTTGGGTTGGCTGGCTTGTTTTTACTTTTCCCATGCATCTCTTGTGGTTTTACTCAAAGTGCCAAACATTTAACTAAATTGTGGAGCAGATCATTAGTAGTATTACAAGCTTACTGCTTACTTGGAGAGAAAAAAAATGTAACCTGATATAAGCCAAGTAATATCAGAAGACCTAACAACATTTTTTTTCCAATGACAGGAAGGTGTATGCACTCATCTACTCCCAGAGAAATGTTTTCTCCATATCAGGTTGTTTCTGAATAGTAATCAGTTTTTGGGGTTTTTTTTTAATTATTTATTTTTGCAGCGGAGTTAACTATACTGACGGCTTCTGCCAATACAGAAACTTCAGGGGAAGAACCGTAGTCTTAATTAATATAACTGGTCATTATATTTGATTAAACCCAAAGGAAAATAAGTATAACATTTCTAATTAAGGTCTCACATTTGCTGATAAAAACAACTTTTGACGCTTTACACTTTAGTATAGTGGTCTAACATCTGTGCATTACATTTAAAGGAGTGATCAGCAGTGGTGTGGAAAGAGTTCTTAATTACATCTTCAAGAAATGAAGCAGAGAGACAAATCAATTGCTGCTGCTTATTGAATATAGCTGAGCAGCTAATTTAAATTGATTCCTTTGCACACTTCTTTCCACACCCTGGTTTATAGGTCTCTGATGATCCACAAGCTCAAAGCTAACAGTCTACAGTACCAAATATTAAGTAGTTGTAATTGAAAACTCAGTGAAAACATACAACCCTCCATGAAAAAGGCAAAGGGTAAACACTGGCCTGTTGGTACAGAAACCATGGGAACCACCATCCCAGCATGATGTCAAAGGGCACCATGAAAAAATAAATACCAGTACAAACTTCAGCTGGTAGACTGATGTCAGGACCTTGGTCACTTCAACTTTAAGAAAGGATTGGGCTTTATATCAGACATCCAGGACTAGCTTTTCCAAACCACCTTAGTAACATCAATACACAATCGTGTCTTGTACACCCAATTACCAGTTGGATACTGCCACGTGACTCAGAGTCAAAAGCCAGGTAGGTGTGAAAAGTCGTGCTGCCTGATATTGGCCACCATGAAAACTGCCATGAAACTAAGGATGCCCGGTCAAAACAAGCCCTCACTTCTTCAGTTAGCTCTGCAGCAGCTGAAACAAGTGCTTTAGCTTTCAGTCAGAGAACTGTGAATATCCAAGCAAGACGTGGCTCATCATCAGAAAATTTTCAAAAAAGTAATCAGATTCTACCCAAAAGATTTAAGGACATTACTATCAAAACACCATCTTGTTTGTCCACACAGGTATAAAACAGAAGAATGCTTGCTCATCCATCTCAGCTGGCTTACTAAAAGAACATTTTTCCTGCTGTGTTCAAAGACGTTTACCATGGTGTCACAGCCAGGGAAAATCTATAACCTATAACAAACTCCTCCTCATATATATAACAATAACTCCTCCTCAGATATATAACAATTCCTCTTCCCACTACAAATCCACAAAAGGTCAGAATTGTCACATAAAACAGACAGTGAAGAGACTTTATTTTCCTGAGAATGGCTAGAATAAAGGTAAATTGAGCAAATCAGGAGCTGTGACTTTTTGCAGTGGCTTTTAAACTTTGTTTTTGCTTTGCCACTTAAAAAAAAAATCACCCACTTCCCCCCCAAAAACCCACCCACAAAATCAGAAGTACCCTCTAAGCAGGACTGTAATTCTGAAGCCCTGCAATTTATCCCTATATTGCCTAATCAAAATCTCCCTTTAGATTTAAAAATAATTTGAAATTTCTTCTTTAAAGCTCCAGGCAATGAGCTACCAAGTGCGGAACTGTTCTACTGATCTTTGGAATAACGAGTGTTTTATTACTAAGCAAAACAAGGACAAATCTTACCACTCAAAGTGTACTGAAGGATATTTCTATTCCCAAACTTTCCAATTAGCTACCACTTTTCTCAAAGAACTGATAGAAAGGTGTGAAGCTTGGTGTTGCACAGCTCCTCTTGCAGGTTAGGAAAATGAAAACCAGAGTCCCTTACTCTGCTTGGGCAGTCCTCTTGCAGGCTTTATGCATCTATTCTTGTGTTGATTTGTTGAATCCAATCCCGCAATTAGGCAGTAACCTATTCCAAAGCTCTGGCTCTAGTCACACCGTTCCCTACACTCTCATCCCACAGCAGTAATTTCATTAGCAGTAACAGCAGGCAGAATCTTCTCAGGAAAATACTGGGGCTAAGTCCCAGACGAGCTGAGAGAAGTTTCCAATGCATTATTGCTCTAGAGGTTTTAGACCTTCCAGTGGGAGGGACAAAGTGAGATTTGGTGGCAGTGGTACACCAGGAAACCAAGTCAGGTCTTATTAAAGATCCATTTGTCCTTTTACAGATCGGCAGTGAGCGCAGGTATGGGGAAGTGCTGGTACAGCTTCAGAACAAACGGGTAAGAATCTCCAGTAACTTCAGAACCACTCCTTGAACCTTAGTACATCACAGACTGAAATCATGAGATCAAATAAATGAGATTTTTTTTTATTTTATTTTAAAGCATGAAATAGCTGCTCTTTGACATGGGCAAAGTATTTATCTCCAAGTTCGTATTTCCAGTAAAAAACCCATATGTTTCAACTCTAAGTATGGTTTATTTTTCATCTTTTCCTCTTGAAAAACAAAAGGTTTGTTTTACCTTTTAGTTATTCAAAATACCAAGATCCTCCATTATTCATGTTTGATTGATTCTTTCTTACCTGCTGATCCAGCTATCTCTAATACCTTTTAAGGTTCAGGTAACCTTTTTAAGGTAAAGCCAGCACAACACATCAGGCTCTCCTAACCACTGAGCTGCCAACATACTGCTCCAGTGAGCAAGTTGGAATTTTATTAACAGCTCAACATCTACACTTTACCATGAATTGCTACTGATGAATATCAGTAAGAGGAACTCTCAAAGATTCTCCAAGACAATTTAAGAGTAAAAGAAGGGTGGCACTTTTTTCCCCCAAAGTCCAAATAAGCTTTTGCAGATGGAAAACAATGGCTTGCATATTGCAAACACAAATCTCAATAAAAGTAATTTTCATAATTTTAATATACCATAAACCAGCTAAATGACCCATACTAGAGAGACAGCGTGTTATACCATGAACTGCAAAGATTTCAACAAATGGGTACTGCACTACCCTGAGCACCAGAATCTGAGAGCTTGCTCTCAGTCTTCAACAGTCAGTGGTGAGGAAAGAGTTACAACCCGGGTCTGCTGTTTTTAGCCCTGTACTTTAGCCATTAGAATATGTTCCTGACTAATCTCCCTTTTGCTTCTAAATATTTTTCCAACCATGTTGATTGCTCCAAGGCTCCTATCTGCAAAACTCTAATGAAACTACAAGAAGCATTTGAGTTGAAGGTTGAACTATCAAGTATTTTCAGGATATAGAAAGCAGGAAACAGCAACACATTATGTAATTCAACCATTATATACTGCCATAATAAATATTTAGAAATTCCAAGACTCTCCAAAGAAGCCTTTCGTGCACAGTATCAGCATTCATCCCTTTGGGGTGTAACATGCAGACTGCTTCTCCACAGGGAGTTTTTATCTTATTTCATTTTCGTACTGCATTCCACCTCTATGTCGCCAACCAAATTGTTTCCTGTTTTATTGTACAGAAGACCAAGGAAAAGTTTAGTAGTCACTATCTACTTTTAATGCATACTGATTAAATTACTTAGGGCATCTAATATATCTACTGTTATTTAATGGTAAGAAGTCAACAGTGTCACAGAAGCTCCAAAATACTGTATTTTTAACACCTAATTTTTATGACTGGTATTTAAAAATACAGCAACATGAAGTAGAATTGCTTCACTTCCATAGCAGAAACTTTGTATTTATGCTTTTATGGGTATCAAATGCTTTGGCTCATTTAAGAAGGGGGAGTGTCACATAATTCAGAAGTTACTTAATTTTGTATTTCAAGAACAACATTGCAGCCTTAGCTACAACAATGTATAATATTGTTAATGTATAAAATTACTATGACACTGGCACAACCTTCCCCTTCTGAAAAGGAATGGTTTCTCTAACTGGATATCATGAAGCATGAGTCTGGAAAAAAATATTTTTTTTCAGTTTTGAAAAGGAAGCTTTTCTCAATTTTGTTACTTTTTAGCAAAAAATTTCCATTCTCATTTACAAGACATTAAATTTGCAAAAAATATATTAAAGAAGAAAATAATCACCGAGTTAAATTGTGATAAACTGAGTTATGGAGACTTCCCATATCCTAACATGGTTTACTAGAGAAAATGAAATGTATTAGCTCCTGAAATCTGAATTATCAATGTTATACAAAAGAAACAACTAACAAAGCTTTAGTGGCAGTAACTTGTGGTTTTGTATGCATGATTCAAAAATAGCCAATAGGATGTGAATCCACACTTCTTTCTATACAGCACATTAGCCCATCACTCAAAGGTGCACCTCTCAGGGCACAGAGGCCTTAAACAAGTTCACGCCTACTCTGCCTTAGAGATTCTTACAGCTGAATGTTATTTTTATGCCTACATTTCTGATAAGAGTCACTATCACCTCAACTGCTTGAATTAGTAATTACTATTGGCACACCAAAGAAAAATGTCACTGCTTGATGAAACAACTAATGTATTGTTTTCTACTCTAAAGATGTGTATCAGTTTTCCTACTGACACAGAAGTGAGAAGAGGGGGAGAAACCATCCTTCCCCTCTCCTATCAAAGGATCAGGCTCTGGCTATGATCAGAAACACAAACTGGAATGCAGATCTAAACAGATACATCAAGTGCTACATATACCTGTAACACCGATGGAAAAGTACATTACTGTCCTATGCAAAAAAAAAAATCATCATTGAAGTTGGACCACTAGGAAAAAAATCCATTAAAAAAACATCAACAAAAGAATGGCAATCTCTATGAGCTTGGGGTACATCATGACTGGAACATAATAATAATTGTGCCTAACACGGTAAAAACTCTTATCACATTGCAAAGTTAGAGTAATTCCCACAGAACACAACACTTGAAAAATCCTAAAGCATTTATTTTTCCAGAGCAGTTTTATAAACATAACCTAGTCATTAGAATATGCAAGTATACTTTAAGAAGTGACGCATGCAATACTTATTAAGACTAAATGGCTGTAACACATACATGCTGGTGGGGACGCATACGCATTTCTGAGACAAGCTCATCTTTGAACCTCTACGCTGCAGCTCATGCTTTGAAGTAGGAAACCATAAATGGGAGTTGTTGCTTTCTTCACTTCATGCACAAGATGAAAGGTCCTTACAAAATGCACATAGGATACCACAACAGACCTTGCAAGAACAGTAGTAACAAGGAGGAGCTACATCCGTGCTACATGGAAATTCACATCTGTATTAGCAACTGAAGCCAAAGGGAAAACCAAGACACCATCCTACCTTCCCGATGCAGTTAAACTCTGCTGCATTTCACTTTGGAAATAAAGCCACTTCTTAAAAGACAGATGGATTCTCTCCACTTCGTGAGTTTGTTTTAAACGAGCTAGCTCAGGCAACAGCAGCATCTTACCTACAGATGTGCTGGAACATGCAGAAGTAGTGCAGGTCTCCAGAGGAAGGATTTGGAAAAAAATGAGATATATAGATTAGAAGAGAAGAGGTTCTGGTTTTAAAGATTGTTATGCACGAAGGCACTCCTTGTTTGGGGGTAAAAGGGTAGGAAAGGCAGTTTGTATCCGCTGTCAGCTGCTTCTTAAGTCATCACAGGTGAAGCAGGATGGTGAAACAACCTGAGGGCAACCAAACTATCTACAGCTGACTTTGCTTTCGGCTGAAACACACACTTCAATAATTTATTTTTTTTAAATTAAATATTTTACAATTAAACAACTGAAATATGGGGCAAAGTTACACTAAATCCAATGGTATTTAACTAAGAATTATGCAGCAGACCCTCCCCCTTACAAACTTTAAAATCAAGTCATTTAAAGACAAAAAATGATGAACATATAACTTTAACATAGCTTCTCACTAAAAAAAAACACCCACCAAAACAGAGAAAACCCTTCCTGTTCTGCACCAGTCCATGGGAGATTCTTGGTTTTGTTTGGTTTGCTTTAAATATAAAGCCAAACATGAGAGTATCAGAGCACCCAGGCTGTGCTCTGAATCAACTGTCAACTCTGTTGATTACCAACATCAGTTGCATAGCACACAAGTTTCTGCATGCTTGGGATCTTCCTCTTCTGAGCAATACCTGAGAAACATACAGACAAATAATTCCATAATCTTCTGTAATGCAAAAAATGATTCCTAAAAAAAATTAGTAATAGTTCTACTGTGGTACCTAAAGTATTCAAAAAAATCTGGAAGATGCCCCTGCTTATTGCTGGGAGGTTGCACTATATAGCATTTAAAGTCCCCTTCCAACATTCCGTGCCTCTGATTTTATTTAATATACGGTAATTTATTTAATACACCTGCTTTCACAGAATCACAGAATGTTAGGAGTTGGAAGGGACCTCGAAAGATCATCTAGTCCAATGCCCCTGCCGGAGGAGGATCACTTGTATTAAATCACACAGGAACATGTCCAGATTGGTCTTGAATGTCTCCAGAGAAGGAGACTTCACAACCTCTCTGGGCAGCCTGTTCCAGTGCTCCATCCCCCTCCCAGTGAAAAAGTTTTTCCTTACATTCACGTGGAACTTCCTAAGCTCCAGCTTGGAGACATTGCCCCTTGTCCTATCACTGGTCAATACTGAGAAGAGCCTAGATCCCTCCTACTGACACCCTTTACATATTTATAAACATTAATGAGATCACTAATGAGATGCTTTCCTCCCTCCATGCACACAACTACACACATACATGCAAATGGACTTTCCTGACCAGGGGAGCACAGTATCTTACAACTACCTTTTATTTAGGACTGACAAAGATGCAGTTTAAGATTTTTGCTATTGAGGTTTCCTGAAGAACATTTCTCTTCCAGGAACAAATAGCACAGCCTAGGACCTGAGCTTTGCTAAATACTGTACCTCTGCACTGATGGTCTACAGACTAGCATGGCGCTCATCTTGTGAAAGGTGAAATTCATGTCTCCAGCACCTGGGATGAAGCCCAGACATGCCATTAGTAAACAAGACAAATATCCTTAGAGCTGACTTGGTATAAAACAGGACATCTGGCTCAAGCACTTGTACGATAACTGCCTTTATTGATGAGAATTATAATGCTTCAGCTTTAGTACGCTATGTGGTTGTGTAGTTCTAATAATCTGTGGTCACAATTCACAACAAACAAGTTAGTTCATGTGAAATGCTGCACAACTTACTGCTGCAACAAACAGATTTTTTTTTTAATAGTAACAGTCTGACAGAGGACAAATGCCCTGGAAAAAAAAGATTCTCTGTCATCTTTTACCTATCCTACTTATGCCAGCTTTTTAATGGGAAGTTGATTTTATCTAGATTGATAAAGCTGAAGGATGATGCTGTTTACATTTGCTAGTTACTTGGTTTTCGGTTATGGTGGGGTTTTTTTTGCTTGTGGGCTTGTGCTTCTACCTGTATCATCTCACAAGCCCCTGCAACCAATTCAAATGGGTGCTAAACAGCAATGACAGAAATCCAAGTAACAGATAACCCCAAACATACAGGAGTTTAAATAAAGCTTTAGATTAAAAAAAGGCATTAGTCCCAGGGAGACTCCATTTACCTTTCAGACCACCATGATGGCAGCAGATTTATTTAATGATCAACCATATCAAGAAAAAGGTGAAGCAGTAGGTTGATTTGGAGTGGTAGTTTTGTGCACAAACCCCACAAGCATCAACCCTACGCTGAGCCTTGTTTTGATGCTTGCAGAGCATTTACCTATTTATTATTTTTTAAAAGTTGAGCTTCAGACACCCACTTTTAATCCTAAACGTGACATACTGGGACAATTTCCAAGCTTGGTCCAAGCGAACGGAGCGTGTGGAAAATCAGCTTCTTTGGAAACGCACACGTGTGGCAGAAGATGATAATGTTCTCCAAATTTCACTGCATACTACTGTCATACTGCCTGAGGTGCAAATAGGTGGCTTCCTTCCCATGTGTATCCTATGTTCCCCCCTTCCCACAAAGGAAGTGTGACCTGCAAAACTATCTAGAAGCAAGAGTAGGCTGCTACAGATCAACAAGTTTCCAAGATCTGTATTATTTTGTCTTTTTACATATCTTATTATTGTTGTAGATAGTTGTATTCACTAGTCCCCCTGGGATAAGGTTTGGCCCATTTTTCAAGAGCAACTTGAAGATTAGGAGGTGGGAACAGCTGGCTCTAGTCAAAGCCTTTTAAATCAATTCCAAAGTGTAATATTTTCACATAGTCTCCATGCTTACCACCCATCTAAAAAAAGAGTATTAAAAATAACAGAAAAGAGAAAAAAACCCACTATCTTAAATCAAAAAGTGACAGAAAAGGAGAAAAAAGATGAAACAACCTAATTTATTCAGTCTGGATTTTGCACTTTAACTTGATAACTTCTAATAAGTAATGAAACACCCTATCTACTACACTTGTACTATTATCATTACATTTATCACATGACATGACAAATTACTTGAAATCTTTAGCATTACTAATATACAGAATACAGCTTTGATAGCATTCCAAGCAATTCATCTGTGCCACACAATGCAACTAAGTGTTGTAACAGTGTAGTTTGACATACATAAGATGTGGTATCTAACATTAGCAATTTAAAGAACAGTTACCAGAGCACTCTTTTTTTGCTATACTGTCTTTTAATATTTTCAGGCATCTTTTGTTTCTCCACATAATGCTATAAAGAAACAGACCAGGGAAAAACAGTGCCATAAAAGTTAGGAGATAAACCTCATCTGATTAATAATCAAAACCAACAGTGTAGATAATGTAGCCTCTAGATTTCACTGCCTGACAGGCAAGCGATTTCTCACTCTAGAAACAGCATTTTAAAAATAATTACAAGATGTTTCAATGTTAAGAGAAATAAAGTAATGAGAACCCTGAGGGAGAACTACTATTTTACAAAGATCCTTTAAATCACAGCCATTGACAAAATAACTATCTCTCTATTCCCCCCTCATTTTCATTCAGGTTTTCTAAATAAAAGGTTTTTAAAACCAGCTCTAAATGTTACATGACAAATAGAGGAGTGGGCTAATACAAGTACTAATAACAATTTCAGTAAAGGAAACTGCAGAGGCAGGCCACTATGGACTGTCAGGAGTAAAGTCCAAAACTATACTCTCAAATTTCCTCTTATTTATAGGTTACGCTCACAAGCAATCACATCTGCGCTTAGTTTTGAAAACACATCCACTTGCATTTACAGCAAACATTTTTTACTACAATTTTATAACATTCTGACAAGAAGCTATATCTTAAGTGAGCAGTTGTAACTTAGCAAGCATACATATAGTTTCTGATTTTACGCAAATCTAATCAGGTTGCACAGACTGCTTCATGTAGACTGAAAGCTAAAAGCAAGCAAAAAATTACAACTAATTAATGAAGATCAGTAATCTGCCACCACCATCACCACCAGTGCTATGCAAACATCCGTCTAGCTAAAGCCAAGAAAAAAGACGTTAGAAAACTTAGTCTGAGGTATCATGTCCGACAGCATATTAGTGGACATGAATCAAAGACACATTCCACTATCTGCTTCATTTGACTTATGTTCTAACATTACAGTACGATACTGCTGTCCAGAAGAGATGTTCTAACCACAGCAGAGCCCATTTCGGGTTTAGACATGTGAAGGACCTCTGTGCTGGAGGTCTTGCAACATATTCAGTAAAGTGGGTAGAGATGAACATGTAAATTAAGCGATTGGCACCTAAGCACACATCTAGTGATAGCCAGGTGTCCATACACCCATGTGTACCTTGGGATGTTCTTTTCAAACTCATAAGCATAGTGAAAGAAAGCCACTTCAAAAAAGTTTAAAAACTATTAATGAAGTTTTTATTCATAGCATCATTTAATTGCATTATGGAAAAAACTCCTCTCCAAATAAAGACAAAAACATTCATCTTTCCACACCCCACATAAAACCAAAAGTGCCTGCCTACTTAAAAAAACCAAACTATATTCAACCATAAATTAAAATCCAAGCTTCATTTAATTAAGGTTCAATTGCTTCCTTGCCTTAAAAGGTGATTACTTTTTCAATATACTGTTCTTGTGACGCTTAAATCTTCAAACTATTTGCACTCCGTGGCATTAGAAAGCCACATGTTTTGCTTTGTTAACAGTGCAGTTTGTGAACATGTTAACATCTAACAGTAAATACGCATATGTAACACGTCATTAAGAAAGATACCCCTCCTATTAAAACGCTAACATTTGCTTACAGAAGCAAAGTCAACTTTAATCTATACTTGCTGACAGAGAGGATAATATATAGCAGACATTTCTGGTTTATCCATGGGTCTCACTGTATGAAACTTTCTTTTGCTTCTCCCCCCACAACCCCACTCTTTTGTTTTGTTTTAAATCAATCCATTCCTGGATTAAAAATATTTCAGCTTTATTAAGGAAACCACAGAATCAGTGGAAAAATTGCCCTGAGAACAAGGACAGGTTTTCATGCTAGATAGTGTTACATGTATTTTTCAACCATTAAATTGCAACAACATTACTGTTCTTAGATTACTAAATCTACACTGACGCTATCCTAAATTACTTCTATTGATCAGTGGCATATCATTATTGTGAGATTTTGACTTCAATATGACTTGATACTAATCATAAGATTTCCAATTATTTATTTTAAGCTGAAGCATAGGATAGAAAGTTCAAATAATCTGCTTTGATTTTAGTATAAATAAAGAAAACCCTATACTAATATTTATATAATAAATAAATAATAAACCACTAACACAATTTAAACAACATTACCCAAAATTTTGGTCCTCAACTGAGTTGCAGGCATTCTTTCAAATCTTAATTATTGCCCAGCATTTACAGTCCAACTTTCAAATGCATATTTCTCATCACTAAATTTCATAAAAATAATGCAGCAACAAATTTTGTAACACCATAAAATTCGACTACTCCTGGGAATTTACAACATTCAGTAGTGCTGCTATGATCCAACTAAATGTGGCAAGACAAAAAATGCACACCACCAAGTAATATTAATATCTAAATGAAGCTGAAGTATTAGACAGAGAACAGTAACAGAAACCAAACGCTGCAGAGAATCCCTTCCAGTGACTTGAGTGGTCTTTGGATCAGACCTCATGACAAGTCAATCAGTCTCATTTTCTTTCATTAAAATTATTGCAACCAGCTCCAGGACAATCTAGCACATGGGAAAAAAAAAACCCAAAACAAAACCACCTGAGATGTTTTACAGAATTTCTTGTGTAGTATATTTGAAAAGAATTCACATTTATCAGCTATTTACATAGCATATTGTTTCAATTAAGTTGTACCTTTTATACTCTGCAGGAAGAATTATACACCACTGTACTTCAGATAAAACTTGCAAGGTCTGCCACTATAATTAAAGTTTGTACATGGAAAAGATTACAGTATAGGAAAGATCAGTATCATAAGTAATCAGCATCTTACATTATTCTCTACCAAATGTAATTTTTACTCTTTATTTTTTTCAGTAAAATTGGCATACTAGATAATGTGGTTTTAGTAAACTAATCAAATCTTTTACTAGCTCCATAGACTCAGGTGTGCTGAATGTATGCAATGTTTTCAGGAGCATTTTTTAGAGCTTTGCAATTAAGTTTTACTGCCCAGCTAACTAAATACACAGGTTGCATAAGCCTTGTAATTAAAATACATAATTTCTGGAAGATGTTCTCTGCCATAGTGGAGTTTTAGAGACAAGTCAAAGGAAAAGTATTATACTTAAATAAAATTAGAAAAGCTCCACAGAGCTCAGAACTTGTTACACACAGAGAACTTTAAAAAAAAATTCAAGAATATTAAGCATATTAAAGTCTTTAAAGCAATGCTTCAAACTTCTAGTATCCTTTAATTTGTTTTTACATCTTTGTTTGATGCTGTATGCTTTGTTCTGATGCTATGCCAGGGAAGTTGCATCACCGTCAAGCAACATTATTCAAGAATGTCTAGGTAAAATTAAAATGCTATTTCTCAGCATCACAGTTACAGGAAAAATGCAGCTGAGGCATTAACAACGCAATTATGCAAGCCAATATACTCAAGTAAATACTTAATGAAAAAATAGGTAATGGAAAGCTAGTACTGATGGCTGTATAGGAAGATAAACCACAAGACTGCTCCTCCCGTTGCTCTCAGTACACTTTCGGAGCACGAGACTATTGCCAAAGGTGCTCAATACAGCTCCACTTCAAATGAAACTCAGGGCGATACAATTTAATGGAAGCTGAGGAGTTCTTCATGCAGTGGCAGACTGAATTAAAAAAAAATTTAAAAATTTTCCAAACAATTTGCAACCATATTATGCTATGCAAAACATACCTAACTTCTCTGCAAAACAAGTTACATGTTAGGGCACAAAAGCTGATAAAGATGTTCTCTCTCCAGACCCAACTCTTTCTAACAAGCAGGGAACATTCAGTTTTTTCCTAAGTTACAGCTCCTCATCTCTGAAAAGAACTGAGAAGTTTCCTGAATAACTGTTTTCTGCCTGCTAAAACATAACACAGCAGCACTGCAATAAAATCAAACTACAGGCACACTAGACAAACCAATCTGAATCCTAATTCAAAGGGATTATAAAAAATACAAGGCATACGCTGTTTTACAAGGTAAACAATCATCTCATCCACGGGATACACTCAGTCAAGGTGCAATATTGCATACAGATTTCCTCAAGATCGTTTCTATAAATAGGAAAGTGAACACAGCATCAAGTGACACTAAACATCCCAAAATGACAACTTTTTTTTCTTAACAGTTATATTTTTCAACATAGTTAAGTCGAACAACTATGTCTTTTCCCAACATCCAAAAAATGTATCAAGGCTAATGAAGCAGCTAAAGAAAAAAATTATTACAGATTTGGAATTCAAAGAAATTAGTTTTCATTTTCAGTTTCTGCAATGTTCAGGGTAAAACAAAAACTTGTGTCCACTGACTGCTGTTAAGAGCGGAATCCTTGCTAGTACAAATGCATTCTGTCACTCCTGACCATGCAGCCACTCCAAACCATCAGTTCTGTGAGCTCAAATGCGCACGTCTCACTGCAACAACCCTTTGACAGTAATGTTTTGTGTGCCTTATGTTATCACTACGCTGTTTTACACTTGAACAAAATAAGCCAAACCAACTTTACGACAGAAAATATATTTTTATTTCTCTTGTTTTGCATGCCTGTAAAACACATGGAGTAGCTCTAAGACACAGAGTGCATTACTTCCCCAGAAAAGGAAGCTGAGAGGATACATATACGTTTTTAAAGCTACGTAAACCACAAAGCCAAACTTACACAGAACAAAGAACAAATCTAGTGTTACTCAGCAGGACGACTAGAAACATGCACACACTCATACACCCCAGCAGTCCTAATAATCGGGGGGGGTGGGGGTGGGGGGTGGTAATTGAAGAAGAAATGCTGCTTTGTTATGCAAATATGCCATTTCAAAACTGAGAAAATGAAATGATGTCATTCAAACTAATATCCTTACCTCAATGGAAAAAGAGGCAAGAGACAACAACAACCCTCCCTCCTCACCAACCCCCTCACAAACACTTATTTCAGTGAGGTTTGGCTTAAATAGGAGTCTGCAGCACTTAGCCCCAAGAATTGCAGACAGTGTTTTGAACTGTTTATTTTAACAAGTCTGCGATTATTCTGCCAACCTAATTTATCTCAATAATCAATGCAATGAATGTATTAGTGCTTATTCACAGACATTTCATGGATTCCATTTGTAGTGTTTAGAACAGCAACTTAATAAACAGTTTAAATAAAAACCAACCTCAGCCACGTTATTTCTTCTGTGACTTTAATATGCCTCTATGGAAGCATATTCAGAGGCACAATAAAAATTTTAATATACGATATGCAAAATTAATTTAATATTTAGCAAGAGGAAAAAATGGATTAAGATGACTTTGTATTATTACTCATCCAACAAGTTACACGCATCTCCTTAATTTAATAACTGTGCTTTACGAGTGTTAAAACAACAGATGCATAGAATTGTTATATCAATGTTTTTCTTAACATCGTGACTTTAAGATATTGAATAAAACTTTAAAAACCTAAAACACATGCAAGCCCACTCATCCATCTGCACTAACAGTATTTTAACCATAATGAAAAAGCTCCAGAAGTCTGAGCTGTTATACTAGCACTTTCTATAGTGTATGATGGAAAAAATACTGAAAAATCACCTACTCTCTCACAGACCTGTCTTACCCTCTGATTTCAGTAAACTGCAGCAGCTAGCATGAGTCACAATACTTCAAAGTGAATTAAATACGTTTTTCCTTCAACCTGTAAGAAATAAGTCACACAGCGGTTTGGTTTCCTTACTAGCCGGCTGAATGGGGTGGATGGATCACTAAAATACCAAGTTTAAAAAAGAAATGTTATATGAGAACAAGTTATCACAACAGAAACCTGCCAGGTATCACCAAGTTGTTCTAACATTTTTTCAGGCACTTTGGTTAATAAGGATCTGCTTACAGAAAGTAAAAGCCTACTTTTGGTCCATCAGAAATATAGCCAGTAAAGCTTATGCTTAGCCAGGATGTCTGCACTCTGATCTGTAACAGAAATAAAGTATTTTTTAATTTTAAGATATCACCCCTTGTTGACTTTTCCAGTCTTGAAATAATTCTTAATTATTCTACTCACACCATAACAATTTCTCAACATCTTTTATTATATCTTAAAATTTCAAGGCTTGTGCAATCATTGACAAAGTCACAGCCTTCAATTCCACCTTTTATTCTGGGATCATCCTGTAAAAAAAAATTGTAGATTGAGACAAACATGCAAAAAACCGTGTTAATACCTAGGTGACTGCAGCTATTCTGTAGCCACTAATTTTGTACATAATAAATACTAAGTTAAACACTGTCCTACTATTATGAATAATCAAACACTTCTAGAGGTAAATCTGCAGCTTAACTCATTTTTATAGCAAATCTAATTTTGGGGATCAGAGCAACTTTTCGTAAAAATGCTGACATTTGAGCAAACCTTACCAAAGAATGCTTGCCTGATTGAGGACTGACATTTCCTTTCTCTAACTCGCTTAACTAAAAAATAGGCATTCTGGCCAACTCCTACAGTACCCCAAGGCAGCTGTATATCACTTTCAGTTGCAACTTGTGAATACTTTCTTTTTCTTTCTGTCTCTCTATTTTGACACGCATATTATGTTAGCTGATTTCAATCATGTTGCATGAGTGGATGACATACCTTAAAAGATTAAGTTTTGCCACCTGGGACTATTCCAGACATTCAGTACTCTATAGCATCTCATACCCTTCTTCAACCTCTATTCGGCCGCATTATCAATAGTAGCTTTCTTTCCTATTTTATGCCAAACGACAAGTTGTTCAAGGCTGCAGTTGATACAAATCAGCTTGAAGTGTCATTCCCATTACGAGATGGAGCTGCTCCATTGTGTACAACGCTCTGCTGCCATCTATTTGACACGAGAAATACAACGCTGCGGACGCCAAAACCGTTTTTGCCTTCCCTTTCCTTCAGCTTTCTTGTCCCTACCAGCAGCTGTTAGAAGAAAACTAACCGGGAAGTTTTTGATCACTCCTCAGCCCCCGACACAAATATCTCTTCAGTAATCACTCTTACACTCTGCTCTAAGATACAATTAAAGCAGAGATGTGGCTATCGAAAAGAAAAGCAGAATTATTAATAAACCACTCATCCCTAAAAAGACAATCCAACTGAAAAACCTTCTTCCATTTATAACCATAAATAAGAGGCCAGTTCTAAAGTTTATTTTAAAGCAATTATTTTAAAACTTGTAATTTAAATATGTAGCAACAGAGCACATCAAGAGCTTGATTTCAACAGCTATTCACACCTAACTAGGGCCATGACATTAAAACAACACTGATTCGCCGGTTGTACTCCTTCACTACACAGACTTAAAATTCAGAAGTTAGTTAGGAAGTCAAATTACAGAGCCTTAAAGCAGAAACCACACACAAAGCATAAGATGAAGGTGGCGGTACTTTATCCATCATCAGGGTCACAAAGATAAACACTTCATTCATCACAGCATTCAGCCTGCTTCATATGCAACTGCACAACACAGGAACAGTGGCTAAAAAAAGTCCCTTCCTTGCATTTGTAAGGAATCATGCAATGCACACCCACTCACCCACTGGAACTGCAAAAAACTCAAAAGGAATCGATAATCTTCAGCTACAGATTCATGACAGCACCTATTCTACTCTTTAATTACCAAGCCATCTGGAAACATCCCATTTCAGGGATCAGTCTTGACCTTTTCACATCCCTAATTAGGTACTCAAATACTTATTTTTTTTTTTTTTTAATTTTTTACATGGTTGCTTTTCTGATAAATAACTTTTCTACCAATAAGTTATTTAAAGGAATGTGCATCAACACTTACCGTGGAAATGATCCGTAAGAGAAATCAACAAAACGAAAGATTAAAAAAAGCAAAAAACTTAGCAAGTTCTTCATACAAACTATAAATAAGGTTCAGTGTGATGCAAAGAACATAAGGACTCTTGCACAATTTTTTTCCCCTACATGAAAGCAATGATAGGGAGAAAAGGAGGATGCAGCTAATGAGAAAATAAGAGAGGGGGAAAAGGAGGGCACATTTTTTGTGGTATTAAAATATACCCATAAACATAACTTAATTTTCTCCTTGGTGTTGACATAACTAGTACTTTGTTTATGGAACAATTTGTTAATGCTTGCATTTGATAATATATACTATATATACTAGCAGCACTGAGCATGTCATTCCATTATTCTCTTCATGTATTCATAGCATTTGCAGCCATAATACCTGTATTTAACTATTAACGTTAATCTGTTTAATAAAATTAATAGTTATGCTAAGTTCCTTAGTAACAAAACCCTCAGTTTTAAATCTATTTAGTCTGACAATACAAACCACAAATGCAAAGATTGCGGAAAGTTGCCATAAATATTTAGTGGACCAAGTGAAGAGACAGACAAAATTCCAATTGCTAGTTATTACTGGAAATACCTTTCTGTCTGGGCCACACACAAAATCTGTTTGAACAGGTACTGTGAGTATTATATTAAGAAAAAAAAAAAGCCCAGCATAATTCAAGTGTAAAGCTACCTAAAACCCGATTGTTGAATAGGAATTAGATCACTGGAAGAGTTGAAGCTATGCGCAGCAGAACAACACGTCCAGGCGATCGAGAGGAACACTGGAGAGGCTTATTCTGCCCTCTGGTGCGCTCCAGCCCACAAGGACACAGCGCCTGAGCAGCTCCCACAGCCTCAAGTCGGAGCAGTCAAAGGGTGGTTACAACTGTTCAGCACCTGACAGGATCACACTGGGACGATACCAGTCCAAGCAGAGCAGTAAAGCATTCTCCGCAGGACAGAAGGTGGGCCAGCTGGTTTTGATTCCTTGTTATTTACAGCAGAGAGCCTAATTGGCCTGGCTAAGGACCAAGGCCCCAGCACGTAAAGCACTGTGTGAACACACGTTTTGCTGTTCTGTACAACAACTGTCCAGCGAGGGTGTGTTCATGAGGCTGGCCTTGCAAGCTGCCACCACCAGTAAGTAGATGACAGGAGGCAGACAGGTACACCAGCATGTCCCAGAACACGGTACCACAGGCCCATGCAGGGATCCTATGCTGAACAGAGGTACCCTAGGTTCTATATTTATAGTCTTACTACAGCATAAATCAGGTTTGGAAACTCACTTTCTGGCTTAGAGAGTGAACTGCCATACATGCTGAATTAGAAGTAATTTGATATCATCTTGAGACAAAATATTCTATAAAGCATAACTATAAAGTTCTCTAGCTCCATAAAATTAAGGTCTGTTAAGACTTATTTTTCCCTGTGAATAAGTCTTACTACATCTCTACAAAGAAGTGCTGCTAATATTATTTACAATTAACTACACTAGATCCCATTATATTGAACATCCAAACTACTTGTTTTATAAAATACAAAAAAACCCATTAATTTTCTGAGAAGCTGTGAGCTTGTGTGACATTCATAGCAAGCTTAAAACCTGTGGGGCAATATAACAGCACAATGAATACTGAACAATAAGAACCACGAGGTACAGTACATAAAATACTAATTATGTAAGCTGTAATGCACAAGTCCAAGCCGTGTTACTAATGCCATAGTCAAAAAGCTTTACAATTAATTTCTTGAATTATTTAGCCCACAGTTTCATATAAGCAAGATTGTAGCAAATTAAAAAAAAACAACTTTTGCCAGGAGGAAGCATTGCCAGATCGGACCCAGACTAAGTACACAGTTAACATCTAAGCACATAAGTAGCTTCATTAAGATTACCGATTGGTATTTATGCATAATATTAATTTTATTTTTTAAGTCCACCCTACAAACTAGTTGGGAACATCCCTGCTTAACACAACTACAATACCAAAGTCCATATCCAGCACAAAAGAATTAATTGGAATTAATTTACCAGTGACGGCTATCAGTAGAAGTTATTTTATTTCAGTGTCACTGAGATGTTTATGACTAAGCCAAATCAAATGGAAGGAATTTCAAAATAAGGATCCTAATAGAGATCTGTCCTGTAAGAAGGGTACATTCCCCAACCTGGCTATTGACCAGCATAAAGGCAGACCTTGAAAGGATCCCAGAAATCCAAAATCAGGAGACTTCTCAGTTCTGACCTACTTCTGGGCTAAGTTATTTAAGCTTGAACCTTGACTTTCCTCATAGCTAAGGACTCACTGTAAACACGCAGCAGAAATACTCTGAGGCAGTCTCGTATGAAGAAGGTGACACCATTATCTCCTATGCAAACATTATCATAGATGATTTTCAGCTGCAGTAATTTTATGGATAGAAAAGGGATGAGGGATTTGGGCTCCTTTATAACATCACTGATAAAACCTGCAGGAGAAAGTCAGCACTACATATTTTAATTATTTGATTCCTTTATGTCCTAAACAGAAGAATGCCTTCAACGCCATGTCCCAAGTGCTGCCTTCCTCACTATAATGTAGCATGGCACCATTTGACCCTCAGCAATTATTCATAACCACAGTTACAACTGCAGGAAGAAGCATCCCATGAAAGACTACAGTGGGAAATTAAAAACAAGACCTATTTCCCACAGGGTTCATGCTCCTCAGACCAGGAGGAGCCCAGGGATGCAAACACGCTTTACTACTACTACTACTACTACGATGTCATGTTGTCAAGGCTTTCTTCAGATAACAGGAAGAAACCTGACATTCATAGATCATTGGTCCTCATGAGGTATTTTCACCATCCTTACACCTGCTGTAGGGACAACACAGCAGGGCATGAGAAAACCAGGAGCTTTCTGGAGTGCAACAGTAACCTTTTGACATAGATGACTGAACAGCTCAGAGGAGTAAATGCTATGAACATCTGTTTCTCACAGTCAAGGAAGAACTGGTCAGGGCAGCCTTAAGTGCAGTAATCATTAGATGATGGAGTTCAGGATCCTGAGAGAAGAGGGCAAGACAAAAAAGCAGGATCACAATCCTAGACCTCAAGAGAGCAGAGACTTTCGCCTGTCCAGGGATCTACTTGGTAGAATACCATGGGATACAACACTGGGGGTGGGGAAGAGAAGTCTACAAGAGCTGGCTGATTTTCAAAGATCTCCTCTTCCAAGCTTAAGAATGGTCCACCTTAACAAGTACAAAGTCAATCAAAGGAGACAGGAGCTCCTGACCCAAGCATAAAAAGGAAACGTGTAACAGGAGGAAGCACTGATAGACAACCCAGGAAGAATACAGAGAGATTGTTCAAGCAGACAATTGGTAAGGGATATCAAGGGCAGCAAGAATGGCTTCTGCAGGTCTATCACCAGCAAAAAGATCAGTGAGAAACAAAGTGGTCCTCACTCAAGTGAGGAATTATGTGCTAAAAGTCCCTTATATTTTTACATTTCACCTTTCAGCTAACAGTGGTAGGGTTTGCTTTTTAACATTAATTCCTGCATATCTCCAAGCACGCATGTCTCTGATCTAGTCTAGATGATCCTGCTTGGGCAAGGGGATTGGACTAGATGATCTTTCGAGGTCCCTTCCAACCCCTGACATTCTGTGATATGTCTGCAAGGACTTAAAACCAAACTGAAAACATTTACTGTCTTTTTCAACTGTAATTGCACACAGGTGAGGTTTTTTACTCTTCAATAACATGTGTATTACATATGTAAGGAACACCTAACAAAAAAGTCAACCCATTATTTCTGTGTCTCATCAAACAAATTCACTATGAGTTTTCTAGCAACAAATGCCAACAGTAAGCAGGCAAAATAGCATTCTACTAGCAGATAAAATTTCGAGAAATAAACTGAGCAATCGTGGCTACCTGCACCACAGCCACATTGGACTAGGCCATTTAATCCATGACTCCTAGGACAGTAAGAGTCATAAAACTGGAGCCATTCATTCAGTCTTACATTTTGCTCAATGCAGCATGCTTCAAGTGCTGAAAGCAACATATCTTTTACCAAGGTTACATGGCCCTCTTGCTTCAGAAGTTTGTAAAAAAATATTTACCAACTTCACCAGTTCAAGACAACTCAAAAAATGTTACAGCACATTCAAATACTGATGAGATAATTTCTCCTTCAGAAGAAAATAGTTACACGTTCACATAAACCTATATGTATGCATCTACTGAAACACTGTGCAATAAGAGACATTTATATAATTTCAGCTAAACTAGCACTTGGGTAATTGATTTTCAAGACATTCAACAGGTAAAGTATACAGTTACGGATAATAATTTAGATTAAGCCATCTGCATGCTACACAAGAATAGATTGTTTTTTTAGAACCAATATTCTGTGAACAATCTCTCCCAAGAAACCTAATTAACTGAAAATAAATCTTGATCAGCACACAGATTCTCAAAGCACCAGGACAAAGACTGGGTAGAAAACATGAGGGTAAACTGTTTGCTTAGTAACTATGAAGTGAATGTGCTACTGTTTTCTGAACATCCAATGGAGAAGCTACAGTGCTGAGAGTTAATCCCTTTTTCTCACCAAAACAGGAATGTACACTGGAAAATGTGTTCCTACTGATGATATCATTCTGTTAAGCTTACTGTTTTTAATAATGAGCAAGTTTCAGTCTTCTCTCACTTTCTCCAGTGTAGAAATCAGATCAGCCTCTCAGTGACCTACTTTATGAGTCATAGTCCTCACTATTTATGATTCAGTAAAAACATCTTCTCTGACAGTATTTCCCAGACTACTGTGGGTTCATTCCAAGAACCAATTTCATCTTCATTGGTTTCCTACAGGAAACCAGACCAACTTCCTATTATTTTATTTTCCTTCATTTCAGCATGGCTCACAAACTAACTGGAAGTGAGAGTGATAGAAAACTTCACTCTGCATAAACACAAGCCAACATAAACACTACCAAAATGTACTGAAGACGTCACTGGTACAAAGTCACCAGAACATGAAGCAAGCTAGTATTAGAAGTTTTTCTCTCCTCTTCTCCAAACATGGTGCACACAGTCAAAGCCAGTAAGTTTACATAACCAAAGCTTAATGGGAAGGGCCATTCAGGTCCCTGGTGAAGACATTCACCCCTAACAGGTGGCCAAGCTCTATTCCCTCTTCTAACACTAGGATTTGTTTTAAAACAGTAAGTACTGCTAGACTGCTTTTATGTCCTGTTAATACCACAGTCAAACCCCTCAGTCAACTGACTTCGGGACCCTTGGTTCTCTCCTCTCCTGTGACAACAGGAGGGTTACTGGAGATACTAGGAATCATAACAAGCACACCCTGAAGTAGCCCATCTGGAGTTCCAGTAAGACTTCTAATACCATCTTTGAAACTGGCCTGCTATGTTCAGGTTACCTTCTAAGAGAGACATTTTAATGCCTTCTCATTGTGCTCCAAGGCACACTAGATCTCCAAAAGCCAAGACCCAGTACCAGACATACATTGACTCAAGATGTTTATGCAGTGAGATACTTGAGGAATAAACTTTCCTAGAGTCCATGACAGAGTCATGCAAAAACTTAGAGTGGCACCACCACCCCCTTCTTCATGACCTCATAGTGCTGTGACTCGAGCAGATGGCAGCTGTAGCAACCACATGGAGAGAATTTGGGAATATTAGTACCACACTAATACCATCTAAGGGACTCAAGGACTTTCTATGGAGATTGTTATCCAAAACACTAGTTCAAGAAATGAAATGCTGGAACATCTAGCTATGGACTGAAAATACCCACCAAGATTTGCTGGCTCAGGTTTTACTCTGCAGGGCAGCAGATAAATTGCCTTCTGGATCAAGGCTGCCCATGGACTCACATAGCCTTGTTCTTACATTGCTGTACCTGAGCTAATAAACTCAACCAGACCCGTGGTTAGCACAGAGCAAACTGGATAATTCAACCATGCAAGCAATTCAAAAGCAACATTATTTTCCTTTCACATTAATACTCTGCTATTTGGTCTGCCAGTAACTGCAGTCTTTCATTTCTTCTTGCAATAAGAGCAATGCTTTTTGTAGGAATGCTAACTTTCATGATGCTTAAATGCTCCTTCAGTTCTCATCTTAAGAGGGAAAATTACCACTAATTAATCATTTTCCATTGTATAAAATAATGACAGAGAATATGACTGACCAAATTTATTTCAAGGATAAGCACTCAAGGGTTGTGTGATGGTTACTGATGGTTACAGCAGGTTACTTTTTTCCTCCCTCCTCTCAGTTGCGGGCAGCAGTGTTGTGAGTAACAGATGGATGCAGTCCACTGATACTTGGCTCCATGGTTGGTTTGACAAGCAGAGTTTTGGTTTTTGACAATGGAGTTTACACAGAACCAGGCTTGCTGAAGTCAGATGTGATTTGCATTTCTCAAGGGGGTAAAAGTGGTTTTGCCCAGGGACTAGCAGGCTCATTGAGAGAGCATTAAATTAGGTTCAAAGAAGGAAGGGCATAATATCAGGGTTACCTGCAAAATGTTGTAACAAGTAATAGCAGGAGGATGATGGAAAATGTGGGCTCCCCTCCTGAACAAAACAGGAGACTTGTTACCCAGGATGTTGAGGAGGCTGAAGTACTCGATTAATGTTTTTCCTCAGCCTTCACCAGCAAGGGCTGTAGCCACACTGCCCAGGACTCAGACTGCAAAGGCAGGAACTGGGAGAAAGAAGAACTGCCCAGTGTAGGAGACCATCTAAAGGATCTGAACTTACAGCAGCCTTCCAGTACATGAAGTGGGCCTACAGGAAAGACGGAGATGGACTCTGTAAGGGATAGTGTAGTCTATAAGTGTAGTGATAGGGGAAGGGGTAATGGTTTTAAACTGCAGGAGGGTAGATTTATTTTGGATATTAGGAAGAAATTCTTCCCTATGAGAGTGGTGAGTTCATGCAGCAGGTTGCCCCTCCCTGGCAGTGTCCAAGGCCAGGCTGGATGGGACTTTGGCCAACTGAGTCTAGTGGAGAATGTCCCTGCCCATGGCAGGATTTTGGAACTAGATGATCTTTAAGCTCCCTTCCAACCCAAACCATTCTATGATTCCCTTATGATGCAACAGCACTTACTAAGGTCAACTTAGTCATCTTCAACAAGTCCTTTTTGTTTCAGTTTCTATAACTTGATTTTTCCAAGAACAACAACAAAAAAAAGCATAAGTATTGTAGGTTAAGCTGTTCATAGGTTGATCTTTCAAAGATGAAAACTGGTATAGGCAAAACCTTTGTGGCAATGGCACACTCAGATACATGTACTGGTTATAATGCAAACCAAATAGCATGGTTCTAAGTGCTGCTTTCCCCAATAACACTGTAGGACTCCCTCTCTAGAACTGATCAGCAGGAAACTCTACAGAAAAAGTTATGTCACATGGTAAAGAAACAAAAAAAAAAAATCAAATTTCTAGACCTGTGGACTTAGTTGATAATGACAAGTTAACTGCATGTATTCTGTCATTTTAATACATGTTCAGCAACAAGAATTGTGATGTAATCCAGCACCACAGCAAACAACTGTCTTGATTTAAGGCAGTGTATATCTGTCAAAGGTAGCAGTTATTAGAACAGCAACTAATGCCGCCATCTAAAATAATCAAAGCAGTATAACACCATCAACACACATTCATGTTCTCACTGCTAGAAGCTACTCACCTTGACATGGCTCTGAGCTCCCAAGTTGTATATCTCACTGGGTTTGACTTCATTAATGATCTTCACCAGGCAGGTGCTGTCCGTGAGATCACCATAGTGCAGCTTCATGTCTTCAGAGTTTAAGAATACAGAGTTTAAAATCCAAGTAAGCATTTATTGGAAAAAAATTAAGAGAACAAGAACTTGCTTGTTGTTTTTTTTCCTCTGCTTTAAACACAAAATATATTTCCCTTCAGGAGTAATGAATTTCAGATTACATTCTCAATGTTGTATATAGCATTTCAGTGACAAAAAAAAAACCCAAACCCAAAAGGGCACTGTTTTAGGTTTGGCTTCCAATCTTTCATCCACAAAGGCTTTTAATAACTTCTTATCCATACACTGATAGCTTTCTCCTCTTTCCCAAAATGTTACACATGTTTCAATTCCTGCTGTGAATAATTTCACCACACAACAAATATGCCTAAGGTACCTACTAGATGAACCTTTATGTCCCATTACAGGACAACCCAATGCATTTATTACGATTGCTTATCTATAATCTTAAAAAATTATAGATGCGCATTAGAAAGGAATTTCAGAGAACATTGTAACTATCAATGAAACATCTTGATGTTACGCATCAAAATCTCAAATATGGTCAGAAATGTCAGCTACACAGCTGTTTATTCTTTCCCCACTGATTTACCTTCTAATTTGTGTGGGAAAATGTAGGTAAGAGCAGAACAGCTCCTGTAAAACTAAATGAGCAGGCTTATCAAATTTGTCCTTGGTTTCAGTCCCTGAACTGTCAAGAAATTCTTCCACAAATGAAATTCCCTCTGATAGAACAGTTCTAAAATTTTACTATTAAAAAAATAAATCCCACCACCACACTGCTATTCACATATCTATTCATCAAAAAAACATCTTGTTACATCTCTCAATGAATAAGCTGTTTACATTTACTTGCCATATCTACATAGATTTTCATTGAATGTTTTTGACCTTAAATAAATGTATATGTTTAACATTGTCCTAGAAATAAATTCCTATTTTCATTAGTTTAGATGTCTTCCCATTTGAAACTAGTTACCACTTTTTGGGAGGCTGTATTATCTACATGTATATTGAATTGAGTTATTTTAAGTCCTGAAACCAAGAAATACGAGGTTTATTACAAGAGACTACTATGTGAATCCACGGTATGTTTTTGTTGGCTTTTTTAAACGCTGTAAGGGTATGTGAACATTGTTTTTATTTAAGCTGTTTAAGGATTTTATGTTTTGTGATTTTTTTAAAAACAGATAAGGCAGCAAGGAAGTAACAGATCACAGAGTTTCCAGGTGCTCAGCTTTGCACCTTCCTATTTAACAGGTACTTGAAGCTCTGCAGATTGACAAAGTGATACAGCCCAGCAGGTCAGAGCATATTCTCTAAATCTGCTTTTACATCCATGTTGATCAAAAAGGCCATTCTGAAGAGATACAAATGAAGCTGTAGCTAACATTTAGGGGATTGGTAATGCAACTGGGATTAAATGTGAAGGCTAGAAAGCAGGTTATGACCCTTTTTGTGCACACACATCAATTACCCATGGTATGTGCTGCCTCCATGCCTGCCACCACTTCCATACAGCCTGTGTTGTAGCAACACCACGTTGGAAGTTCTGCAACAACATGTGAAAAAATTTCTTCACAGTGCGGGTGACAGAGCACTGGAACAGGCTGCCCAGGGGCATTGGGAGTCTCCTTCTCTGGAGATATTCCAGACACCTACCTGTGTGGCCTCCTCTAGGGAACCTGCTTTGGCAGGAGGGTTGGACTCCATGATCTCCGGAGGTCCCTTCCAAGCCCTACAATTCTGTGATTCAACTTTTATGAAACCAGCTCTACCTGTAGGCCACAGAATGCAAAAGATCCCAAATGGTCACAGGATAAAACTATTTGGATATTGGTGTTAACATGCAATCCTCAAAACTACTTGTGTCCAGACAACCTTAATACCTGCTGCATTTTTCTTGCAATATTAATTCCAAGAGGAAGCACTACCTAAATTTCTCTGACAGCAGTTACCACCTCTTCCAGGAGAATTCTATGAGTTGGATGAGAGCGGGGAAGAACCCAGATATACTTTTCTGCATCAGAAAGCAAAGCTTCCCCTATGCACCAGGGAATACCTCTTCTACTTGCATGGGCTGGGAGGTATAAGAAATCTCCTGTCCAGCTGCACCAGCCTTTCAGAAAGATGGAACAGAGGGCACTATTGCAAGAGAAGGACCGGGGAGCCTTAGGGCCTGAAAGAGCAAGTGGATCCTCTGCAGCTTAAGCAAGAGCTGAGCAGGGAAAAAGGTGCCACAGCCAGGCTCCCTCTTCCACACTAAAAACATCCAGTTCTGCCACCATCCCCAGGCCAGAGAGCAGTCTTGGAGCTTCTCAGGGAAGGTGGACTGCCAGCTGGGTTAATCCAAGCATCAGAGAGGAATTACCCTCTCCCACAATTACTTTGAATTTAAAGCTCTCAAAGGAGAATGTCCATTTTGGTCCACCATCAAGCTTTCAAAGCTTCTTATCCAAATGATGTTTTTAAAGAGGAGCGGGTCTTGAATCAAAGAAGGGTAGGGGTTGGAAAGGCCTTCAGAAGATCATCTAGTCCAGCCCCCCTGACAGAGTAGTATCACCTGGTCACACAGGAATGTGTTCAGGTGGGTTTTTAATGTCTCCAGAGGGGGTTCTGTTCATTTTCTGATCCATGAAAAAAGGGGTCTTTCAAGAGCAATAAAGTAAGTGAAAAGGCTAGAGATGGGATTTATTTGGTGTAGAGATTAATAAACAAATAAAACGTCAAAACTTTCAGGTTTTAGTGATACTATCCAATCTAAGAACTTCCTTAGCAAGCATTAGCTGGAGGTTTCTCTTCAGGAAATCCCTTGTTTTCCTTCTTGTTTTCTTTACTTTGTAAAAAAAATAAGCCTATGAGGATCATGAACTTGCAACATGTAACCTATTCCTCATGGGAAGAACACACTGGGTGAAGACAAAATGAGGGTTTGCTCACATCAACCACTAGTGCTTCTTCGCTTCCTCCAGTACTGCCTGGAAACCCACTGTTTCCAAACAGTCACCATGGAGCAGCCTTTCCTGAGCTTCCAAGTCCTATTCTTCCCCTCCCATTCATTTGGCTACATTCCTCAGCTAAGCGAAAATGAGATAAGAAGTGGGGAAAAACATTTAAGGTCCGATTTCTTTTTCCTTTCTTCCATACCTACTCTTAAATGTTTGTATACATATTTTTCCACTATCTACATTGTCTTCTCAAATCACTTTTCATAGGCACAATGCACAGGTACCTGTTTGATTTCCTTTGCTTCACTCTACCCCGTGAGCCACAAATGTAAGTCATGGGAAACAGTTCCTACATTGTCCTTGATGGAAGCACGGGTTACATAATTCTTCACGAAGATGTTTTATTCAATTTTACCCCTTTCTATCAACTATTTTAAGACATATAGTATGTAGCAACTATTCACAGCAAATACCAAAGTCATGTGAGAAACTAAATGGGGTTTTACAAGGTGTATACTAAAGGTAATTTCAGCTTTCCAATTTATCGTCAGTAACAGGATACAGTAAGTTGTCAGCAAATTTCTAAGAGCACACAGGCTGTCCCGAAACCTCTACCTCCAGCAGGCACTAAGCAGCTCATGATGAAATAGAAGTGGTGTGCTTAAGGTAACTAGCTCAAAACACCCTATGTTTACTATTATGATATCCCAACATCTTCAACCTCACACAGCCTTTTGCAGACCCAGACATTTGCTAATTGCTACTGCCAGCTCTGTGCAAACTGTGTCAGCATTTCTACACAACAGAAAGCACATTCCTGGACCCCTCTTGTATTTTGTGCTCTTGGAAACTCACACACACGAATATCCAGGCTTTGTCACCTTTGCATCAGAGAAAAGTTGTCACTTTTCTTTGAGATAGAGCTACTAGGTAACACAAGCAGGGAAACGGGAAGTTTAGCTATCAAGGATGTTTATTTGGGTTTGGGGTTTTTCTTTGTTTTAAATAAACCTAAGCCAAGCAGAGCTTAAAATAGTTACCTGTTAATAACATTTAGGTAGAGGAAACTGGGGTTCCCTTCCTACTCCCAGGGACCTTTCTCTGCCAAACACACACTGCAGGTGACAAAAAAACAAAGCCCTTAAACACAAAATCAAAGTCTTACTTCCTTCAATGTGAGCCTGGGGGTTCTTGTAGAGATGTTCAATCCTGCCTGTATTAAAAGAACTAGACCGGCGGACGATGCCATGCACCTGGAGATTGAACATGGAAAAATAGACAAGTGGTTAATATTAAGAGGGAAGCATACATCATCATTGTTCTTTTCATATACATGGGCCTAACCCTTATATCAGGTTTGTCTCTATTTCTAAAGGAAGATGGTTATCTACATGGCAACACAATACTTGGAGATGAGCTCTGATGCTGTGGTATTTACTTTAGCACCTTTGAGTGGTATCACCTCCCTTGCTTGGGCTGCTAATGGTGTCAACATCACCCAGCACAAAACACTGAATTTCCCTAGAGCACCATCTCCTAGTGAGTGAGACTTGCTGGAGTTGGAGAAGCAATATGTGAATCCCATTATAACCACTTCTTCCTGCTGCAGGGAAATTCTGGAGCTAGAGATTATGGACACTGAAAAAGCATCAGGGGGAGATGGGGGTAGGAAAAGGAGAGAGTGTGCAGAGGGGAGAAAAAGACCAGGAAAGAAAAGGGGCTGCAGCTGCAAGCCCCAAATATATTTCAGAAAACAGCTGTTATTCACTTTCTGGGGTGTTAGAAGAACAGTCAGTTCTGTTTTGTGGACGTCATGAGTCAGCATTTACTGGTGGGTTTCGAGACACACAGGCAAGCCTCAGGCTGTAACACAGGTGGGGAATTTCCTTTAACCAGCCACAATAAATAAATTGGTAAAAAAAACCTCCACTGGTTCTGACTAATATTACAGAAAAGCCTGTTTGTGTCTAATACAAATCCAGTTTCCTCCTTATGTAAGACAGCTCCACGGATGCTGCCAAAATTCATATTAGCTTAGGTTACTAGCTGCAGAAGTTGTGCTTGCCCAAGTCAAATCAAGCTTCAGCATCTGTCCTCCCCTCCTCCTTGCCCTTTATTTCTGAAAGCAGTCTCTTACACACTGATGCATCCTACACTTGGTCATGTTGGGCCATCGCTCACTCTGCTCTTTCACTTTATGTTAACTTGTACCTGTGAGAATGTACCCACAGGAACGGGCACCGTTTGGGGTTTCGGTTTGGTTTTGGTTAGGGATTTTTGTTTCATGTGGAACATAAGCTATAGTTATTAACACAGAGAGCACTTTTATTCCATAGGGACAGAAGGTTTACAAATAAACTTTTTTAAAAAAAGACACTTCCATAGCATCTTTATTTTTACAAATGTTGCTGGCTATATTTTGAGTCCTCAAATGAGCATATGTTTTGCTGACTGAAAATCAGACTTTGTCAATTTAAAATATCAAATTATTCTACAGGAGGCTAACTGAAGTTCTCTACAGTTCTTCTAGCAAAATTGAGTATTTTGGCTTAAAGTCGTGATGAGAGACTTCTTGAGCTCTCAATTATCAGTCTCTGAATGAAGTCATCCTGAAATGCAGCTTCACACAAACGACTGACCAATAAGTCAAATCTTGCCAGCTCAAAGCTTGATGAAAGATTGTGCTTGCAAGAGCTTTATGTCAGCTGAACGAATGACTGTGATACCACCGTTTGACCAATAAGATGTGCTAAATGTGATCACCCCAGAACTTCAATAAGTTTCAGCAAACAAAGCCAGGCAACCTGCTGCATCCAGTGATGACAAAAAAAACATGCAAACCAAGCTTTTTTTCTGTTGTTTTTTTTTTTTTTTTTCCCCTCTTCTCCCACTCCTTTTTCTGGTATGCACGTACAAGAAGAAAGAAAATCTGCCAAATGCTTAATCCATGACAGCAACATTACCGTAAAAAAAAAAAAAATGATGAAAGGTACCTTTGTCTGCATAGGACGGGTGAAATGCAAACTTTTTGACAAGCCAAAATGTGTGCAAACTGGTTAATCTAGTTAAGAATGTCAGAACGGTGGATTTTTCTCAGCAGGCCTTAATCTTTAAATAGACTGAGATTTAAAAAAAAAAGTCATGCAAGCCACCTTAGTCAGGGAGGTTATAAGTTACTGTGCGCACTCTTGTGTTCAGTTATTCATGGAAGAGGTCTAGCTTGGGAGCACAGGAAAGAATTCCAAGAAATAGATGGAGAGTTGAGGAACAGAAGAATAAAAAACCCTACCCAATTGTTGTAACCTTTCTATTGTGGAAAGGGTAATATTTAATTTTATTTGCAGGTATCAGTTCTGAATTTCATTGTGGACTAGGAGAGAAGATGTGCTTTTCCCTTTAAAGTAGCAGAAGCAACCACAATGATACCTCTCTTCCCCAAATGGAATCAAGAATTAGTAAAATAATCCATTTACAACACCAAAACCCCAACACCTATAAAGCAGGAGAAAGGATGAAACAAACAAGGCAAGATTAACATGTTCAAAAGCATGGAAAGCACAGACTGGCTAGGAAGAGACTTCTCAGTAAGCTCTGAAGTAGTATGACCACAGAAGTAATACAATCCAATATGAGAACAAGCATTAGTTTTTACTAAAACCTAAGAAAATGCTACACGATGAGGAGATTAATTTGACCATCCATTTCCCTCTATTATAATAGATTTTGGAAGAATCTTTCATGACTGAGGAGGCAAACATTCTCACACATCTGCCCACAACAGTTAAAAAATCCCATCGAATCACACCATAATAATCTGATGGCTGTTGTGCTAAACCACATAATACTTATTCTGACAAGGAAAATTATGCAGCAAGAAGGAATACACTCCCTTTAATCTAAGGAAAAGGTAAGTGAAAGTCATGTGCTAAGCTAGAATACATGCAATCTAAGAGAAGGGGTGGAAAGTAACAATACCAAAGTCTGTTTTGATTTTTTTTTTTTTAAAGCAAGCTGCAAGATTTTGATTGCTGAAATACAACTAAAAGAGAAAGTGTGTNGCTTAAGTCCTTTATGTAGCACACTGTACCATAAATTATTCCCTAATTCCTC
Source organism: Heliornis fulica (assembly GCA_013399135.1). Taxonomy (NCBI): domain Eukaryota; kingdom Metazoa; phylum Chordata; class Aves; order Gruiformes; family Heliornithidae; genus Heliornis; species Heliornis fulica. The sequence goes on from VXBZ01002780.1 coordinate 366,669, forward strand.
ACAGTTTTGGCTTTCACAGGTCCTTGCTTATCTGAGTTGGCGGGAAACATGCAAAGCAGCTATACCCTGAGGAGAAGAGGGAATCCACCAGTGGATATTAGATGATAAATAGGACAATAAGCTGGCATGATTACAGGCCATCCTGCACATTCCTCTCCGGAGTTTGTATTTGTTATCTAGGGCTGGAGTGGAAAACACACAGGGAAGGACAGAAGCAGAGGAAGTCAGATCTGCAGCATCCAATCGACTCCATCAGCCTGCTGCCAGTCACCGAGTCACTCACCTCATAGCCTTTTTCCAGCAGGAACTCAGCCAAGTACGATCCATCCTGGGAAGAGTAAGATATAGGAAAATGTTAGAAACACAATGAGCCTGGGAGATTTAGACTGATTAAGGTCTCAAAAAAGAGAAGAAATAATATTGTAGATTATGAAGTTGGTACGAAGCATATACTTGGATTTCTCCAGATTTATACACCCACCTAAAATACTGTAAGTGCTTTTTGGTTAATTTTAGATTAAGAAGCAGTACATGTTAAGATAACTTGCTTACAAGTATTGGTTGAGAACTCCCATCCCTTGAATCTCTTCCCAAGTTCCATTATAAATGCCTGGGGTCATCTTTCCAAAACATCCTAACCACAATTATTGAATTTGAACTATTTTGGACATAGGGAAGGAAAAAAAATTTAGAGAAAGCAGTGCAAGCTTGGTACAAAACAACATCCCTCTGTAGCGTGCTATCACGCTTGGGTCTCCCGTGTATGCATGTTCCTTCCACAAGGTTTTTGAAGGCAGCAATAATTCTACCTGACCGACCAATTAAGTTTTCAAAAGCATCACTAGCACACCCTATATTTATACTACAGAATACAAGCCATTTTCACATTTTATATATCACAGAGTTGAGAGTTTGGGTTGTTTTGGTTTGGTTATTATATTTTAGGGTTTTTGCGTCTTCCTTTTAAATACCTGTCAAACAAATTATTAAACTCCCAATAAGTAAATACTTCAAACACACATTAGCACACATTTTCCTGAAATAAGATGATCCTGAAATTCTGAAATAAGATGATCCTCCTAGCATCACTATTGTCAGGACTGCCAAACACGATAAGCCATATTAGCCCAAACACATGCATGCACCAGCACAAACACCCAGCAAAGTTTACCCTTCCAGATGAGTGCTCACTAACCAATTGCTCAACAATACCCATGCCCGAGGAGTCTGCATCTTTTCGTTGCCTTTCTGAAAAAGTTCTTCCTTTAATACACAAAAGTATTCCACAATAAACTGACATGCTACAGAAAGCCAATAAAAACAAAAGATGCCTCCTGTGCTTACACACTTTAACTCTACGATGAGGATTTGCTCTGCTGTGATCCTGGTCAGAGACAAGTGCAAAACTAAACAGACACCTCTCTAGTCTTCTTTTTAAAAGCATGTTTGTCCAGAAAAAAACCCTCATTCACCTCAGATGAAGTGAGTTTCTCATCTCAAACAGCCTGAGGAGAATAACATGCTGAAGTAAGAAACTTTAGGTGCAACTAAGAGGTCCAACTGCAGCAGGACTGTCAATAGAGACTGCTTAATGCACTTATGGTGATACCATTCATGGGTCTATGCAAAGTAGCACAGAGCAGTGTACAATGGCCATATTGCTATATCTTTAAAACTACAGCATTAAAAAATGAAATTCAATTACTTTATGGTATGAATGTTTCATAAAGTCTTACAGACTCCAGAAAAGTTTAAAAAAGTCTCAGTTTATACTAACTTCTCCCACTACATGCATGTGTGTGCTTATGCAAATTTCTACTACCTGACTACCTGTAACCCAAGAGCCATCAGTTTGATGCTAGTTCATCTCAAACATGACAAAACACGTGAGCCATAGAATCACTGGAACAGTATGTGTACATCAAAAAACAAAACAAAACAACCAAGGCCCTCAAAGGGAGAAATATTCATAAAATATGCAATGGCAAATCTGCAGAAACACAGGGACAAGAGTGGGGGTTGACAACTGCTTTTAAGACAGCTGTCTCTTTCATTGGTAATTCCCCCAGAATTTAGCAGAAGTGGATCATGGTGAAGAGAACTTCTTAAATCGCCCTTGGCTGCTCAGTCCATTAAAAATAACTAAATATGTACAATAAAAAGGAGGTGAAAGTGCGAGATCAAGAGAACGCAGAGGAGATGAAAAAAGAAAAGCTGTGATTACTTTGGAAGCTGATGGGAAACAGACTTGACTAGGATTGAACCTTGTCAATAAGGTCTTGTTCTTCTCACCCAGGTCACTGCTCAATGTTTCCAGTCGCCCTGGAACATTTTGAACCAGCAGTGGCACTCACTTCCTCTGTGCTTCCTTTCCAGGTCCATCAAGTGATAGGGCAGGGCTTTACAATGAGTGGGAAACAGGCAGCAAGTGTGAAAGCTACTGGTTTCTGGCTCTAGCACAGCCCAGCCGATTCCCTGCCTGGTAATCGCACACAATGCGGATTCATGCTGTCCTGCTCTGCGATACCATATCACACGCCGCCCCGGGTTTCACGTTTCCCTTCCTTTTCTTCTCAGTACAGCAGCTGTCAGCGTGAATGGCAATCAGAAGAGTGATCAAAGGGTCTAACAGTTTGCAACTTGTAAGGATAGTACCATTTCTGTTTTTACCTAATGAGGTCAAGGAGTAAACAGTATTAAGAAGTTCTGTAATGTGATTTAAACCTTCATCCATAGGAGAGTGCCTTATGCATACAAATTCTATTATCAAAGCTGTTGTTTTCCATTTCTACTACAAACAGAGCTTACAAGATTCAGGAGTCACTAAACAAGCAAAGGAATATGAAAGGAACTAGGTGTTTAGCAACAAATCTCATTTTTGTTAGTGTTAGATCTTGTTTTGTTTGACCCACAAACTGCCAACCATACTCATCCCTTGCCTGCATCTGAACAGGAATGGATGAGCATGAAGCACATGGCTTGCTCTGATCCATGAATCTAGGGACTGAGGTGTAAGACCTTCCCTTTTGTGCAAAAGGCTTCAAGTCACCTTGATCCCATTTCCCCTAGTGTTTTACTTCGAGACTATCAGTCTAAATTATTAATAGTGGAACAAAACCTCAACAATATTAACTTGGGTGGTGGTGAACATATGCAACCATATTCTACTTTAAGTGGTAGCACAACCAAGGGCTTCGTTCTGCTAATGCAAAGTACCAAGCTATTCAGTTCATAACAAATCAACAAAGCCTCAGAAGACAGGAGTAGTTCACTTTGCCTGTGGCCAAAGAAAATAGCCTTCAAACTGTCTTTAAGTAGGACTGCAAGGAAACCTGGCTCTGCACAGTTCTGTCAGGCCAGCTTGAACAGTTACAACAATTTCACAAGACTGATTATATAAACCAGTCAGAACAGCTCCTCATCAGCACAGACTGATAATATGTGACTTGAGGAATCACTACATTGTTTCCAGCCAAGTAGCAGTCAGAAAGGACAGGCAATGAATGATACTTCAGCTGCCTTCCAAGGCACAACAGGTTTCCAATTGCATCTGCCTTACAACATGCCTTTAAAATTCTCAGACAAAAGAATACTGTCATATAAACTTGAGCAAGACAACTTTAGGATGCAGCATTTCATATTTAATTCAGTAGTTAATGTCAAGAACCTCAATAAGCTTTGGTATGCTATCAAAGAAAACATTCTCCAACAGAGTAAAGAAACTGAGACATAAACAAATTATGACACTGCTTTGCCACAAACATTTAGAATAAAATATCGAATGTGATTTGTTCCATGAGAAAAGTCCATTTATGCAGAAAATCAGAAACAAGTGGAATTAGTCTGTTTAACAACCCAAATTTCCTTTATTTCACACTGTTCTACACAGGGAAATTCAATTTACAACATACTTATTTTAGATTTATACTGACACACTTAGGGAAGGCTGTAAAAGCAATCCCAATTGCATCTTCACCCTATTCCTTTGATATGGCCAGTTCCAGCATCCTGCAAGCTCCTGGATTCAACTAGATTACATCCTATCTTAGCATTCAATCTAGAAAAGGTCACTACTTCTGTCCCACAGCTCCTCTCTGCTAATAAAGTGGAAAAAAAGTACTAGATGAATGAAGGAACAACGGAAAAGTGCCCAAGAGAAGAAGGAATAGGGCTGTTTTTATTACTACTCCTAGAAGTCCAAGAGAAATATATGAAGTGCTTTTTTAGAAGGGAGGAAAAGAAATTCAAAACCTATCACAAGTGATGATGCAAAAGTATTGAGACCACAGCACAGCGGAGAAAGAGCTTCCATTGCAGGGGGATAGTACAAACTTTTGAGAAGTCCTGCCAGAGTACAGTAGTAAAAGTTACATTCCCTACAAACTTGCAGGGTTAGGAAATCCCAAAGCAATTCAAAGTATTGCAAGAAACCCTGCTAAAAGATCACTAAAACAACTGTCCACTGACAGCCCAGCTCTCTCCTTTCTGAAACAATGGAGCTGCTAATACCAACCAGAGCTCCCAGACCTGACTCCCAGAAGCCAGAGACATGGGTGCCCGGAAAGCACCACTAGATAAGGCACAGGGAAGCATGCCCGAGTACTGCACCATCTCCCTTAGACCTCGCGCCAGCCCATTTGCCAATGGGTTAGCAACAAAGCCTGAGAACATAACAATGGACCATGCTCACAATCTGATGCACTGTTTGAGGGAGATGTTGGGGTTCTGATGTTTCTACAATGGGTGTGTATGATGAAACAGCTGTCTGCTTGCTACATGCTTATAGTTCTGCTCTGCACTTCTGTGTGTCACACGTCCAATGGAGTAAAGAAGCCTGAAAACCTGGTAAAGAAGTGCCATAATTTTCCACATGTCACATGAAAGACCAAAGTTGGTTACACTTATAGAATTCAAAACTGAGTAGGGATGGTGCCACACCATTAGGAATAACACCACAAAGATGAGTTTGCAAAGTTCACACTATCAGTTGTCAGGGTCATTCGTAGTGGTCCTAAATTCCTTTTGAACCATAATTTCCTTTTCCACCGTAGCTGGGCTCTGCTGAAGTTACCTTTTGATAGGTTTAGTTCATCTGTTTGGGGGATGGTGCATGCAGAGAAGAGGCACGCGTTCAGCCACAGGACATGGAGTGTTTTTCCTAAAGGCATCTTCCCACAGCAACGCCACCAACAGCGCAGTTGCCACTTTCATTTAACCTCGTTTGAATGAATAATCTATGCTTCTATTAAATTATGCAGAACTAGTGCCACCACTAGTAGCCTTGAACAGTAAATTGTTGTTTCATCCAATTTTAAACTTTTGCATAGCTATAAGATAATACTATTCCACTGACTTAAGCTGGGTACAGTGACAGATCCTTCAGAGCAGAGAACACACACGACTAAAGCAATATTTGAACGATGTGAATAACCATCCATAATAACAACCATTCATTTCTTTGTAGCACTCCAAAACAGCCTTCATTGGAAGAAAAAAATCCTAGAGAGTAATACAGTGTAATGTTATTTTTTCTGAAAAATGCATACTTCTAATAATTTCCAATGATTTACAGAGGAAATTGGTAATTTTTTTGCAGCTACTATAAACAGAACAGTGGTGAGCTTTGTCTCAAGTCTTCAAGGCAATACTTGAGGTAAAGCATTAGAGTGTTCATAAAAAATCCTCCATGCTGAAAAGAGGAAGAATTATGAACTCTGAAGTATTTAACTGATTTATTAAAGCTGCCACACTCCAAATGTAATAGTTATTTTGCTATTCTGATTTGTATTCTGGCCAAGTAAGAACAGGAAAACAAGTGTCCTTTTGTTCCTGTGGTCAAAAGAGAAAGTAAAAAAAGCAACCCAAATCACATAAATGTTAAAAAAAATATAAAATTCTTTGTTTTAAGACATTCCCCACTTAATACATTACTAAACCCCTTCCTTCAACTCCAGTGTAACAAAAAAATTAAGCAGGAGGAAAGTTATCACCATCAACAACAACAATGTTGTAATTACATTAGCCTGCCCTTTTTCAATTGAGAGTTGTTTAAAAGCAAAAGAAAAGCAGTCACTTTGGAAAAGTGAATCACCCTGTTATTTCCTAGTCTGAGCTCCATCTGACCTCACACACTATTCCACGGGTAAATTATTAAGTTATATTAAGAGCTGCAACCGCAGTTACGGACAACAGAAAGTTTTTCTTCCTTCCTCCAGTTATCTTTATCCAAAACAACATTATTCACATCATCAATATTTATAGCTATTCTACCATGAACCTCAGCATGGGGCACTTTGTCTAAATAACAAACCACTGCACCACTCCAAAGCCAACATGAGCAGAATAAATTTGTGTACGGCACATTTGCTCCTCACCATTAGGAGAGGCAGCCAATTATGGGTCGTAACTTAACCTAAGCCAAAACCAGTAAGATATGTCAGTGCAGTGCTGTTGGTTTGTATTTTGTAGGGGCCTGGTTATTTGTTTTTGTTTTTTTCCTGTTTTAGGTTTGGGTGGGTATTGTTTTTGGTGGTTTTTTAATAATATTTAAGTGGGTTTTTTTGAAAAAAATTTTAAAATCTGCAGACTAAACCACACATGTTATTCTGTAATAATCAAGCAGCTTGCATCTACCAGAGAGAAAACTCCATCTCAGCTTGGCGAAAATGAGTTACGCCATCAAACCGAGTATACTGGGGTGTGTTTCCCCCACTACATCCTTGCAGGGATGTGTGTTCTTAATGCGTTACTTCCAAATACACTTACCACAAATTACGCAGTGACAACAGTTAGGTGCTTGATAGCTTTTTAGGAGAAATTAAAAATCATGCCCCTAAACTCTCAGGCTGTATACTCAAACATTCAGCTTGATATTCAAAACAACTTAATTCTTAGATGTGTTCAAAGAATTATTTTTATAAAAAGGAAAAATATCAGCAGGGAGCCTATTGGAGATTTTAGAGGACAAGCTCTTCCTGAGCACATGTTTATAAGCCAGAAAACATGACTTTTTCCTTCAAACATGAAGGTCTGCAGTATACCAATGTTAAACAAAGCAGTTATGAACTCTGGATTTGAGAGAAACGCATCCATATTTCTCAGTAGTGAATCCACAGGGATGGGAAGAATGTGTTTATAAACACTGAAATGCAAATCATATGGACAACAGTCCACAAGAAAATTTAAGCCTCTACTTACAAGTGTTTGCAATGGGAAACCCATAACCATTTTAACAGCCACAAGATGATTTTTTTTTTTTTTTTGCTCATCCCTATTTCCCCCTGCTTTCAAAAAACCTACTGCTATCAGATGGTCTTTCACCTTTCCCAAACAGTAACAGCAGCTCCAATCACCAACACCTATGAGCTGTTTTGGATGTGCTCATCCTCAGTACCCTGATTTACCCATCAGCCCAACTCAGCTGCAGCTGACTCAGAAGGGAAACCCCTCAACCTGCAGCAAATGCAAACTATCCCCAAACACTACCGTGTGGAGACCCAAAGATGCAGAACCTCCTTGCACAGAGTAAGGAAATCAGGAGACCCAGGACTGAGCTGTAAGGACATGCTTTCCAAAAAAAAAAAAAAAATTTAGATGCCAAAATTTGAAAGTTCAGAGTTGTCAGAGTAACAAGCCATAAAGCCCAGAAATAGTTTTGGAAGAAATACGGTGTCTGCTATGTTTAAAACAGATGAGTAATTTTCTGCAGTGAGACCATGAGGAAAATATGAAAGCTTGACATGCCGTCTTTTACTTTTAACATCCTACAGAGGGAAACTGAAAGAAAAGCAGTAACGTGGCTGTTACTGGAACCGGACAGGTCACCTAATCCTATGACCATAGCCCAACCCACACCCTACCAGAAAGGACAGACTCACCTCGCTCCCAGAGCTATGTGCCATTTCTTTTACCTGCGGCAGCTGCTGAGATTGAAGATGCTGCTGCCATTGTAGCGCCAGCCTCGCACGCTGATGCTCGGCAGCCTTTCCACCACTGCTGCTCACCACCTGAGTTTATGTTACGTTAAGTTTAGGCCAAGACATTGTTTCCTAACAGGGTGCGAGGTCAGTTACTTGCGAGAAACCAAAATAAACATCGCACTTGCCATCTTGTTTGCATGAAGCCAAAGCCCAGTGAAGGAGAGGTAAATGAGCGCAGACAAGGGAAAAAGGTTTTTAATTCATTCCTCTGCACTCAGTCCTACATACAGACATAGCAATTTAGTCTTAAATATGATTTATTTACAGAGAAATGTAAGACCAGAATGAGTCCAGTTGGAATAGGGAAGCAATGCACAGTAAGATAACTCTGATTTTCTTAAATGTTTGTGCAGTTACAAATTTGAAAATGCATTCAGAAATGCTTGTTTAGCATGTCAGAGCCTGAACCCCTCTCAGTCCTGCAACAGTGGCTTAGGTGGCAGATAAGTACTAATCCTGCAATGATAAGGTCTGCAAGTCGTGGGAACAACCACTCTGTTGCCCAGAAAGTTGAAGTCCTACAATGAGACAACTTGTGTTGCAACTGGTCATTATTTTTTTGTATTTTGATACAAAATAGGTTCCCACTGTGCGGACTGCACGAGTCCGCACAGTGGGAACCTATTTTTTAGTGGTCTAGCATTTTCTGAGGCAGAAATAGCTTTTTCAGGTGCTCAGCCTGTTCGTACAGTTCCTACCTTCTCATTTCAAGGGCCTCAGAGTCAACAAATTTCATTAACAGAGGTCTTTAAAAGGTTCTACACAAACACACATTTTCCACATATTTGTGAATGTTCAGAGTGGTCAAGAGACCAGCAAACCTAACTGTGATCATCATCATCCCAAAGCTCTAGGCAGGTCAGGCTTCTCTTTACATGAGGAACAGAGGCTATGAGAATGATAAAAAAAAAACAAAAAAAAACCAAACCCACCCCACAACCCTGGCACAGCAATCAGCTTCCTGATACTTTTGCAATGGAACTGAAAAAGGAAATAAACAACTGACATTTCAAACCAACCAAACAAAAACCCCAAACAGAAATCCCACGGCTAAACTCTTGTGGAATGAATATCAGTATTTGGGCCAAAATGTTACATTTTTAAATGACTCTGGGCCATTTGCATCATATTTTCTTCAGTAAAAACAGTAGAGAAATATAACAGGAGAGCTCCTGAGAGTTGTTCCCTTACATGCTCTCTGTGCAGCTGCTCATCTTCCCTCTAACAGGACCATGTCATGTATTTTGAACACTAAATAGATAAAGCTACATTTCAATTAATTAAAGCAAATAAATAAATGGGAAAGTTAAGAAGTTATTTCTTTGCCTTCTGAAACACGGTTCTCAAAAGCATATAATCTAGAGAAACAATTAGGAAAGACAAAAACGCACAAAGGTTTGAAACAGTTTTTCCAAATATTGGAGCTGCCATAATTCCATGCTCTGCATCATGTTTTTATTTATACTATAAGTAGCTTCACCTTTTTTTATTTTCTTTTAAATATTTTTAAGCAAGAGTAAATGCAAAACCTCAAAAGTTGGGGTTTTTGGCTTTGGATTTTTTTGGTTGGTTTGTTGGTTGGGTTTTGTTGCAGTTTTTGGGGGGATTTGGGGTTTGGTTTTTTTGTTGGTTTGTGTTTTTTTAGAGTCTAGAAATATTTTTAAACACACGCTATAGATTTTATAGTATAATCATAAATAAATCAAGTACACAGACTCTGTGGTAAAACTTGACTGAATGACCAGAACTATTAATTCTATCTTTTTCTGCTCGCAAGACTATTAGCGAAGACGCTTAGCTATATGAACACACTAATGTCCCAAACATTTAGGTACAGATTGACTGAAATTGAACATTAGACCTGATACCTCTGTTCCACATGGTTGCTCTTGCTAATCAAGTGCTGGGATGCCACATGGACTGAGCTTCCTGGTGGCGAGCAGCCAAGCAGGATAAGGATTATCTAGGTGATAACAAAAGGATGCAGTGTTTTTTCAGAGAAGGCTGCACAAGGTCATCCTTATATTTACAGATACCATACAATGCCTTGCGTACCCGACTTCACAGCTTTCCCTTGTCAGGTTTTAAAGAGGAAAAAAAAACCCACATCAACCCTCAGCTTCATTAATTGCCAAGCTTCTTGTCTAAGGGGAACTAGACAGGGAATGCCAGCAGTCATGTTTGCTTATCCTATCTGTCATGAACAGGACTTGGAATAAACAACTACTGTGGAACCACCAGCAAAATACCCATTCCTTCAGATCATACAGTATTAAAAATCACCTTCACTTTGAGTTAGCAATGGCCCCACGTATCTTCTTCATGTATATGAATTCTTTCAGGTAGCTAGCCTGAACAACTTCCTAATTGAGATTACAACAGAGCTATATCAAGGTAAAGCAACCATATAGTTTAAATATTTCCACAGAAGTTTTGTTCCAGTAAATTATGCAGTTTTACATAGATCTCAAAACAGAGGAACTTTCATAAAGAAGCCTTTAGGCAGCATCAAAACAAGTTAAAGAGCTTGTCACAAACATTTCTTACTTTAACTTCTTTCATTCACTGTTCCATAAAACCCAAAAGTAGTTACATTTAACTGACTTTACAAGCTGTGGAGGGACTGAGTACATAGGACACATTTTAGTCATTTTTGTCTGTATTGGTAGTAACTTCCTCTAATCTTAAGGCTTCTTCACAGTTCGTTTGAATCGCTTTGCACCCTCGGAACTACAGGAATTACTACGGAAACCTCCCTGTCTCTCTCACTTTGCAAACTGTTCTGTTACATTTATTCCTGGTTACCATAATAACAGCCTACCCTAGCCAAACAACACAGTATCACGATGTTACTTGTTTAAAATTCATAAATTCTTTCATGTAATCGCCAAGGGACATGAGGGTACACTTGAACTGAACAAACACAGCAGGGTTGGGGTTTTTTTAGTAAAAATGTATATGCGAAGAAAATATTTTCTTTTCATTGCAAAAGGTCACTGGCACTTAAAAATGGCAACGTCCTATCTTTTTTAAGAAACACTTAAAACTTCCACAGCAGGCACAGGAGGGCAACTCTTAGTTTTATTAACTAACAAAGGCAAACACAGCAGCAAAGAGAGAGAGAGAGAGAGTGTGTGTGTGTGTGTGTGTGTGTGTGTGTGTGTGTGTGTGTTAAGTTCCCCTTGGAAAAAAAAACATATGAATATACATAAGCAGATCCTAAAAGTGCACAGGTCCTAATTACAGAATAATTAGGTGTCATATTAATTACAGATTAAAACCACTACATAACTGACTGGAAGGGTCTTCATACTTCATACCCACAGATTCACCTGCCACCACCAGGTTTTTGCTGGGGCTGACCCAACACCTCTAGCAAATAAGGACAACACATAGAAAATGAGAAATTGCACCTTATGCATCTTCTTAAAACCTTACATATTGGATCAATACAATATGCTTGAAGTATGCAGAAAAAGGATGTTTCCATCCTGAACCACATCACACATGGAAAACTAATTTGAGCAGCCCTTAAGGAGTTCTTCACCACTGCATCAACTACGCTACTCAGCATCAAACCATCTGTCTTCTCCCAGTGCCTCATTCCAAGAGAGGCAGCAAGATCCATTTTCCTCCCATCTTCTCCCTTGATGGTTATCCATTATTTAGAAACCTTGAAGAGGCATCGTAACAGGCCTGTTATTCAGGCACTTGACTATGACCTGTGCCCTGATCAAACTATACTACATGGTACCCTTTACATGAGCATCACTACTCTTCAGGGGAAGACTGTATTTATATAGGGCATCTGGAAGCACACTGAACAACATCTCGGGAGCATTAATGAATGTTTTTGTAATTGTGAACATGCTGACAGCCAGTAGGTGCGTACAACCTAACAACTACCTTAACTACTCTATCCTCATGGAAAACTCTGCTTAAATGACATTGCACCAGCAGGCATTTTGGAGGAAGTTACTTGATTTATTGCAACCCAGAAGTAAGTCTACAACAAACTGCTTTGAGATGATGGTAAAACTCAAAGGCATCACAGCTACACTCCCCCCCTCTCAGAGGCCAGTAACACCACCAGTCTCACGGCACTACACCTCGTTCATTCACTCAGAGTTGTGATTAGTACTGCAGACAGCTATGCCATCTGCTGTGCATGGATCATCCACAGACACAGGCAGTCCTCCAGCCACACAAATGCTGCTCCCGTGGCAGAATTCCAAGTAAAAACTGGGGGTTTATGTTCGCACATCTTGTTTGTCAATATTGCTTTGCTTTTCCAAGAACAACCTTGGCCAGATGAGAGGCTAGAAGGGCACAGGCTAGTGCAAAGCAGCTCCTTGCAGCTGGATGCCTACACAGCAGTCAGCCTAGATGGCCTGTGCTGGGAATACAACCTTTTCTTTCTAGAAGATTGAGTTTGCTTGTTCCTAAATATAACAGTTCTAGTTCCATAAGGAGACTACTCCCTTCTTCCCCAGATATTTCAGATGTTTACTCCAGACAGCAGTTTACGTGATGTTCAAACTTGAAAGAAAATGTTACCAGGTATTCTCTTGTACTTCCATAGGGCAGTCTCAACCTGGAAAACTAATTTAGCCATCAAGTGACTGAAATTTGCTTCAGAAGGTGAACAGCAAGGGTCCTAGTGAAGGGGCATATAAGAACAGGCAAGCAAGGACGGGTGTTCACAAAATTACTGGGATGGGACCAGCACATTTTGAGCTTATTACACTCATGCATTTCTCCAGCATGAGGATGCCAAGTTGCTTTTTATCCACATACTCATGTTTACATCTATATATGGTACATGCAAGAAGCTCATATCTACACAGTAAAGAGGATTTCAAGTCATCTTGCATAGGAATAGTTCTCTTAGCATAAAAGCATGAGGTCAGCACAGCTCTGGCTCTTGAACAGCATCAGGAATCATTTGTGCACAAACATGATTTCATGCATGGGGTCAGAAGCATTTCTCAGCTATGACAATTCAGTTTTCATTCAAGAACACACAGAAACCACTGGATATATTCCCCACTTGGCCACCCCATACCCCCAACAGCTTCTCTGGTTTTTATGGTTCAGTGATACAGAATCTCAATTATAAGCACCATGCTGCTTCCTTCCCCTTTCATGAAAGCTAGTGATTTGTAAACACTCACTTCATTTATATTTAACTTTTCACATCAACTGGGGAGAGATTCACCAGGCTGAAACTCAATGGTCCTAACAAAGTTTTGTGGAAGCTCGTCAGTAACCAAGAAGCAGCACAGGGACTGGCAGTCCCAGGTGTCCATAAAAAAAAAGCACACAACACCAGTATCTTTTGCACTGGTTTACAATTTTCTCTATCTTGGAGCATTTACGTTGTCCTAAAGGTCTTAGACGTTATTAACAAGGTTCACAGAATCATAGAATTGTGAGTTGGAAGAGACCTTTGAGTCCAACCACAGCCTAACCCTGCCTAGTCCATCCACCTCTAGACCACGTCCTTCAGCACCTCATCTATTCACCCTTTCGCCTTGTAAATCCCTCCAGGGATGGTGACTCAACCACTTCTCTAGGCAGCCTGTTCCAATGCCTGACACCCTTTCAGTAAAAGTCTTCCTGGTGTCTAACCTAAATCTCCCCTGGTGCAGTTTGTAACCATTTCCTCTCACCCTATCTCTTGTTATCTCAGAGAAGAGACCGACCCCCACCTCTCTACACTCTCCTTGCAGGTAGTTGTAGAGAGCAAACAGGTCTCCCCTCACCTCCTTTTTCTCTAGACTAACAAGCCCCAGCTCCCTCAGCAGCTCTTCACAGGACTTGTGCTCCTTCACCAGCTTCACTAGTAACACTTTGCCTAGGTTTATTTACAGCTTGAGAAAAAACACCTAACAAAAATGCATCCTACAATACAACTGTCTAGACAGTAGGACAAGATTAACCAAATCCTTTCTTCCCTTTCAAGTGCACAGCAAGGCTGAGTAAAACAAATTACACTTGCTGGTGCCATGCAGTTGAAGTGCAGATTGTAAAGTCATTCCAACAACTTTGTGTCATTCTCCTGACAAGAACTAAAGCTCTGAAGATGATATTGTAACAAGTGGAAGAGATTTACCTGCAGTCATCGCTATTTTAAAGCATGCAAAGAACAGTAATATGGGACCTTGGCTTTTGCCTCTGGCATGATTTGTGTTTGATCTAACCCAAGCAACTTGAATTTGGTTTTAAGCCTCTTTTTTTTTTTGCATAAGCAAAAGATGAATGATTGTGCATAACATTGTAAAACACCCTCAAATATTACAGCAATGTATGCCAACAGTCCTGAAACAGGTATCAGGAATGAACACTGGTTAAAGCACGTGCCTCAGCAGAAATTCTTAGGCAAACTTACCCTCTTGTTAGGAGAGGAAAAGGAGGAAAGGTGTTTTTTTTAACTGCAGGATTATTAAGTGGCACATTCAAATGTGAATTTACAGAATGAGAATGAACAAACACATGCCAAGATTGCTGGAAACACTATGGTGGCTTCACCAACACATTTTGAATCGAACAGATCTGCTGAAACCTAGATGAAAAATTTGACAGAGAAATGAAGAGCCATCTAAGGTAATACAAACCTTATCAACCTCCAGTGAATTCACTGTCTCTGGGTCATTCAAGGACTATTCAGCTAAATGCCCCTTGACAATGTTTTGTGGGACCATTTTTCATTAATTCACATTTTTAATAGGTGACTTTACTGACACTAGTAACTGAGTCAGGGAGCAGTACTAAATCAACAGAAAGGCTCAGAAAGAAGCCTTCAGCTTCCCTGTCAGCAACCATCAAGTTACATTGCAGAACAGCTGGCAAAACCTTCCATTGCATCTCATCACTTTGTTCTCTGGCCTTTGTTATAAAATTATTTCCTCCTGATATCAACGGACACACAATAACTGGGCCAAAAAATTAAACTTGCTGTCCAAAGTAATCCTCCCACCTCTTTTCTCCATTGGATTTCAAGCCTATACAGGAATACTGCAACATTTCTGGAGCATTTTCATCATTATTTAAGTGAAGTTATTTCTTCTTAAGTCTATTATGAAGAAATTGTCAGTACCCATGAATTAGGAATACTCTAAAAATATATCAGCTAGAATCTATATCTCTCTATTGCTATACACACCACTGTACAGTAAATTTGTTACACCAGTAAAAGTAGAGTTAGCTTATTGCACAATGTTACAAGTTATTACCAAAAGGGGAGGGGAATAGAGGGAAGTTTATGCCAGATGCTGAACAGGAATGCCTAACTTTTTGAATCATTCTAATTCTCCAAGATTCAGTGTTTATTTTCTGTTTGCAGAAAGAATTCTGAATTATGGAGAAAAAAATGTTATGGTATGAACTACTCAGCTTCATTTTACTTTTCTTACATTGCATAATTTACAAGAAAAATCTAATACAGAACTAAGGAGAAAGTTCATAATGTATTTCAAATTAACTTTTATCTTTCATATCTATGCTGAACTGTTCTTAAAATTTCAGGCCCATCAAGATTCTCTGCAGACCTTTGATAAAAGGAAGGCTATATAAGCCCAGCCACCCATTTCCCGCTTTGGGAAAGAAAATGATCCAAGGTTTTTAAATTTAGTTATGCCTCCCAAAGATGGGATTTGCTGAAAGGTAGAAAACAACCTAAGAGTCCTTCAGAATTCCCAAATTCTAGAACAACAACTGAGTTTTAACTGATCCAGGAACTGCAGATGTGCAAGCATCATCTCCATGGCAGAAGAATCTGTACATGAGAACTATATTAAACACACTCTCAATATTTACAGCAACTCAATCAAAAAACACTCCCTGTTGCCTGAAGCAGGGGGCTTGGGTGTTACTAAAATGCAAGAGA
The DNA here is from genome assembly GCA_013399135.1 of Heliornis fulica. Lineage (NCBI taxonomy): Eukaryota > Metazoa > Chordata > Aves > Gruiformes > Heliornithidae > Heliornis > Heliornis fulica. The sequence continues at coordinate 382,536 of VXBZ01002780.1, forward strand.
AGTATTTTAAAGTCCCCCATTTGCTGTTAAATGGGAACAGTATTCTAAAATGGTACAAATTGGTGCAGTCTCTGAACAGATGCTCGCCTTGATACCCATGAAAAGTGCAACCTGTAAAGAGGCTAATGGAAGGAAACCAGGAAGGAGACCTTTACTTTGCTTTTTAATATCTCAAAGGTTTTTATCCCCAAACTCCACGAAGGAGTTAATGACCATGAAGTGCAGCATGAATATAGCCCATCAGGCTGAAGATCAGGAGTAATTTTCTCACCAGCAGTATTAGTTAACATGAGGACATTATTTCATACTTCAACAGAAATATTTCAGTCCAGGAAAATTAGAATGATTCGATCCACTTCTACATTCTCCAAATTAGAGGCAGTCTTAAGTAGGCAGACCAAAGACTCAGATCAAAACTCAGTCACGGCAAGTTAATACTCTAAGCAGAGCAAATTACTTTCAGATAAAGTGATCTTTCTATTTCGAAGTGCAATGCAATATTCATATAACACTGGATCCTTCAGTACAGACACAGGGTTTGACCACTGAACTAATATAGATTTAAAATGTCAACACCACTTCTTGCAACTGAACAGCAGAGCTTGGGCATCACAGATGTCACCAGGATCCAGGGATGGGAACACAGAGCACAGCATACTGCAACAGGTCTGTAGCATAGGATACAAGCACCTTCCTGCGTGGCTTTCATCAAGACATCTGAAGTCATTAGTCTATATTAAAACTTAGATAGATTTGACGAAATATTATCTCTTACACCATGGAGAGCAAGACAGACTTTAGAAATAACATCAGGTCACAGAGCTTTTAAACACTTCCCAGAATATCTACTGCATTAAAAAAGTGTTCTCATTTAAAAGATGCATATGAAGGTCAAAACACTATTTTTCAAGTAGAGAAACTTTCTTCAAGATCCCAATTTAACCAGTCACCTTCAGAATGTTCTGCAATTAGTTCCTGCCTTTGTACTCAAGACTCTAATGGAATCACACACCAACATGATGACTCATCTGCAGGTAATCTACTTCATACTGTTTTCCTTCATTTCACATGAACAGAATTTGTTTTGTTGTTTAGGGCTCAATTGTTGGTTTCTTTCTTATTTTAAGCTTCTTTCCTTCACTAGTGGCAGAACCCAGGCTGGAAAACATACCACTAGACCACGAAATAAAAGTAATTCTTCACTTGTAGCCAAACATTTTCTGTTCTGGGGATACAACTTGATGTGATACCTTTGGTTTTGGCACAATATAACAATCTTTCATTCACTGTTTGAAATTATGAAAATCCCAATGCTCAAGTCAAAGTTTAGCTCTAAATTAACACTCACTTAAAAAAATATTTGAAATAATGACATCAGCTAAGCTACTCTTTTGTAGACATTCTCACACCTGCAAATACAATATATAAAACAGACATTAGAGATAGAGGATTGTCTGTCCTCCCCATCCCAACTCAATTATTGAGTTTCTACAGAAAAATGTACACACCGTCACTCACTGCTGCAAGATGGCTACACTCATATCTTTCCTAAATGTTTATGCTTGTATGTATATAAAGAGATCCAACTTACACAACACCACAGGTGTGAAAACCCTGGTACTGTTCTGCTCCGCTTACAGTACGAGACAGGAAAACCAGAGGAGCAATGGAGTCCCAACCTGGTGCAAAACCTTTTGACTAATTTGGCAGTTGATCAAGGAAATCAAAATGCTGTATCAGTTCCAAAGAGATGAACTTGCACAGTTTGAAGCTGACAATAATTAAAAGTTAGGTGGATAATTTGCTGTTAGAAACCAGAGAGAAAGAGCTCTTGGATGTTCCTGGTAAACAACTCGTTTACATTTACAATGAAGCCTTTTGTTTCCTCAATTCCTACAGAAGATTGACATTTCAACCTACCTGAACCCAGATTGACAGTAGAGACTGGTCTTTCACAGCAAAAGGATTTGGGGATTTTGTTGTGTGGGTTTTATTTGCTTTTTGTTTCTTTAAATGAAGAAAATCCTGTGCAATATCACTGGTTTTTCAATTAGCAAACCACCTCATGGACAATCCATCCTTAAGAAAAAAGCTGTTAATAGAGTACATGTCATACTAAATGCTGCTTTTAACCTTAAGCAAAATTATTTTTGGGAAAGGTAAATAATCAGTTTGAATCTGCTATCTGGATTACAATAAAAAAAAAGCCAAAAAGAGAAAAAAAGCAGAATTCTGGTTACTGTAATCAGATTTACATTGTGTCAAGCATGGTTTTTTCCTCTACCACTTAGAAGTTAATAAGCTTTGAGTAGGACTTAAAATAACCATTACATTTTCACAAAGGGGAAGGTAGGACCAAAAATTGCTCAGTGTACTGTCTCTGACATTTGCTAGAAGAATGTGTTTGCAAAAGATTCTTCAAAATTTCTATAATGTTCCTGACAGAAATAAGAAAACTTTTTCACTGCGAGGGTGATGGAGCACTGGGACAGGCTGCCCAGAGAGGTGTGGAGTCTCCTTCACTGGAGACATTCAAGACCAATCTGGACACATTCCTGTGTGATTTAATCTAGGTGATCCTGCTCAGGCAGGGGTGGTTGGACTAGATCTTTCAAGGACCCTTCCAACCCCTACCATCCTATGACTCTGAAATCTTAAAATCTTTGATTCTAGTACTTAAGGAAGACAAATTCCAAAGGAAACAAGACATTTTTAAGACACGAGAGTTCACAGGCTCAAAGACAGTAGTATCTTCCTTTTCTTTCCAAGACCTCACATTACTTTACCTGTCATGACTTTCTGAGTCTAAACACTGATCCCTCAAGCTAAGGGCTAAACCCCAAGTGAACTGACATTTTCAAGTTTCCACTCCCCTATGCATGGTTCAAAGCAAGTTCGCACGTGCAAAGTTTGCAAGGTGCAGAACAGTGTTAAGGTCTGAAATCATTAATTCCAAAATAATTATCCAAATGAGGAAAATATCAAGCAGATGTTAATGCATTTCTAGCTTCTCCTCTTTAATTCCAGAGGAAGAATTATTTGAAAACTGCCAGTTTTCCCTAGAAGATGGTCACATCAATGAAACAGGGCATTTCTGCATTTCCACATTTCACTTTCAACCCTGTCCCCCAAACTAAAAGCTTGAGAACTTATCTCCATTTTTACAGGCAGCAAGGGCAAGAGAAGTTTAATCAGGTTCAGCAATGTCCCCATGACATTGCTGACACCCTGGAGCCCATTCTGGACACCTCAGACCTCACTCACAAAACCAGCAACCAAAGCAGTCCCACAAAACTTTCATGTGTTGGAAAGACAGAAAAAGCAGCAGCAGGATTAAAAAAAAAAGTCTGTTTGTAGACTTCAAGTGGCATCACTGTAACCTTCCACTTTCAGGGATTTCATTTCCAAGGAAAGTAAAAATTATAATTGCATTTAATCTCACTGTAACACACAGAAGCTGCCAAACATACCACCTCTTGGCAAAAATCTCTTGGAGATCTGCAAGTTAGAGATGCCAGATCATATCTTTTTAAGCATTCATTTTGGATTACTGATTAGGATTATCTGAGTATACTATCCTCTCAGTTATTCGAAGAAAATTTAGACTCCTTTTAACCATCTGCATTAACATCTTTGGAATATGATATACAACCACGGTATCAGTGGTTGAGTCCCCATCCCTGGAGGTGTTTAAAAGACAGGTAGATGCGGTGCTTCAGGACGTGGTCTAGCGGTAGATTTGGTGGTGGTAGGTTAATGGTTGGACTGGATGATCTTAAGGGTCTCTTCCAACCTTAACAATTCTATGATTCTATCTAGTAGTTATAGCATAGACATCAGTATTTTCATGCAAACTCAAAATTATTATTTTTCTACCTCAGAAGATAGACCATCTAGTGTTGTCATAACGCACTTGAAGCCTTAGTTAAAAGGTAGAGACAAATGGGAAGCCAGGAAGAGAGTAGAAAAATATGGTCCAAGTGAAGCCTAAATGGAAGCATTCCACCAAACATGCCAAACTAGCCCTTTTTAGCATTTGATATTTTATTATTAGGAAATGAAAGATTCTTATAAGAAGGACCTACGAAAACAGCTGCTCTGCTGTAAGCAGATAAGATAATGGTTTTATTAGAAACATATGCTAAAGAGGTTTATCTGTTCGGCAAGAGGTGTTTTCTTTATGTTGTGCTAAAAAAAATAAAAGATTTAATTACTTTAGTGCTTAGTCACACACCAGTGAAGTATGTTTAATACTCTGATTATACACAGCAATTATTCCTTTATTATTAAACAAGTCCTTCTGAAGGGGCATTAATATCATTCACAAAACCACCCCTGGCAATCATTGGCAGCAGTCTAGAGAACAAGATTTGGTAAAGAACTGAAGAATAATACTGAGCTCTGAAATTAGCTCATTACAGGATAAAAGTTGGAAGACTTAAGGAACATTATAGAAATTGCCGGTCTGCTTGTTCATCCTGGAAATTATTAAAATATAAGTGAGCAAAAACACCAATAGCAAAATACTCAGTTTGATCAACTAACTTGAGGTTGGTTCTACCTGAAATTAGCCATCACTTGTTTCCTCCTATCCCTTCTTCTCAAAATAGGGGTTTCCAATACCCCTCTGAACGCAAGTGTAAGGCAAGTCAAAACATCCTGTCAAGATTCTCCTGATCCAAGTCCATCACTGGAAGGTGCTTATTTTACTTGGTGAGAGGGATTCAGACACAGTACACCTTAGTTCCTACTTCACTTTTATGACTGACTTTGCAGAAATAAAAACTTGTTTTGATATCAAAACCCTATGCCAGATACAGTCCTGTTCCATAAATACTCAATAGTTCTATCCTGGACAAACTTGATGGCATGTAACTGTCCTTGGCCCTTATGTCCTTTATTCAGAATATGGCACAGACTTGGTTTTTTTAGTATGCTGCACGTAAACAAAGCAGTGACTATCTTCTTAAACCATCTTCAAACATACTGACAAAAAAACATTGTTCAAAGCACTCAATATCCCATCCAATAACATACTTTTTCTACTCATTAACTACCATGATATTAGGTTATGTAACTGTCTGTGCTTGATAGCCCCCAAGGTTAGCAAAAATTTACTGAAAAATTTAAAAAAAAAAAGATTCAAAGAAGAGTAACAAGACCTCAGTGCTGAGAAGCAAATGTTACTGCGCAAATTGGAGTTTGGGTGTCCCAAATAAAGTGTGTTAATCTCTCTACATAATTTCTAATGAAGACACTGAAAGAGGATCTGAGAATGTGCATGTATGCAGAGAAAGCATCAAAAATAAGCCAACAGAACAGAAAAAATACCAAACCCAACTTTTTCCCACTACACATTAAGGTCAGCTTCCTCCTTCTATGTCATGAAAACACTGGGAATTCTTTCATCTTTCTCTGCACCCAAAGGCTGCAAAGAGGTGAAGGCAATGCCAAATCTGATTCTTAGTAAGTTAAGATGAACAAGAGAAATAGAGGGGAAAAAATAAGAAAAAGGTAGATACAGGTGAAAAGTTGATAAAAATTTCCTGACATCCCAGGTTTAGTTTCCTCAAAACCAGCTAGAGTCTTGAGAATAAGCCAAAACTTCTGGGGGCTTGGGGGCAAGGAGCTCACCATTTTTCTTTTGATTTTGCCACTAGCCTTAAGTTATTTCAGAATTTGAATATCAGGCTGTTTCATTCATTTATCTAACCTGCATCCACCAAATGATATTACACAGCTTTCACCACAGTGGAAGTCTATTCCTCCCAGGACCCCCTCAAACACCAAGGTTCACATACTGGAGGTGCTCACACCATCCAACGTTCTTCCCCCAGACTGTTCTTACCTTCACACAAAGCTTGCTCTGTCTTGGAAAACTCTGATGTTCAGAAAGGCTAACTAATTTATTAACTAGCATAATTATTATCAATTTATTTGCAATTAACAGTACCTGTTTGCCTACAGGAAAGAGGTTTTGTATAATTTTATGCTTCCTCCCATGCAAAAGGTTTCACAAAAGGGATTTTATTTTTTTCCCCCCTGTAAGCTTGCTTCACCGCCAGCTTCAAAGCTTGATTACCAGAGAAAGCCTTTCAGCACTCAAAAGTTAACAGAGGTACGTTAAATATTACAAAAATGCAATAGCCGAAGAAATAAGCTGGGCTATCCTGTGAAGAAGGTGAAATGAGAACAATTTTCTTCCAATGAGTTTACTATTGAATCATTTGAGAACATAAGCTTCCAAATTGCTTCCATGTTGCTAATCCTAAGTGAGCATTTAACTATTCTATGAATGACATAAAACACATCTCCCCACTGGAACAAAGATGGAGGAGAACAAACCCACAGCTCACACAGTAGCCATTATCTGAATATCAGAAGGGGAAATCAGCCCTGGCATAACTCTTCATCTGCTGAACAACCAGTTTATCTTGATGAAATTTAACTAAACTACCAGACTACTTTGAAGGTGTATGCTAAGGATATTAATATATATATATATATATATTTAAAAAATAATCAGCAGCAGCTTCCAGAAGACAAAATGCAGATTGGAGACATATTCAATTGCAACTATGCCTCATAAGTCCAAAAAGATCTATTTAATATGGAAATTTAAGTCCTACTAAAGAAATACATGTAGCAAATTGGTTTTTATATCTCTACATAAAAGAGCATGTTTTACAAAGAGATGAACTGTTCCTGATGCTACTGATGCCACATCTTGATAAAAGACTCATAAATGTTAAATGCACACCAAGGTGGAGATGTTCGAGACTAAATCAAGCAAAATAATATTCAATGATATAACATTCTTCACCAAACTGTACTGTCTGATCTACTATGCCCAAACACATCAGCAGATGAATGGCTTCCTTCAAAAGCAGTTATTTGTAGAAGTACACTCAGTATGAAAGTTGAAGCAATTTTGAGTGATCAGAGCCTGAGGTACACTGAAATAAATACCAAGGACCTACACCGAATCAGGAACAACTGACTCCCCAGTGACTCACAGTCATTAGCATCAGGTTGTGTAGTTCAGCACAGACTTTAAAATGTGAGACAGCAACTCCCAACAAAATTTGTCTGGTAAAGTGACTTCGTAGAAGAATTTGTACTATTCTTAACCGGAATTACTAGCTTTACAATAATCCCCGTAGAAAAGAAAGAATCCCATGACTAGCCCTGTTACTTGACAGCATTTAATTCTACTGTAGCTTACACTTTTCATCTCATCTTCTCAGGGGCCAGTTTACAGTGTGGCACATTGCAAGACGATGAGGCTTAGGAATGAGTCAGTTCAGGAGGAAGGGAGGAGACAACCACTGCCCAAACCCACCAGAGAAGATGGAGCCAAAGCAGGGTTGTTTGGGTTTGTGACCACAATTGAAGATTTTACATTTCCTTCCTTACCACCCCAAGTCATTCAGTAATCAGACAGGCTCACAAACTCAAATTAGGAAACGCGAATCTTCTCTTCAGCAACAGGTCTGCTTAAGGTGTTATGAAAGAAGTTGCTAATTCTCACCCAGCATCAGCAGGCAAAGACAGCTGTCACAGTAATCAATGTCACCTTAAAGTCTGAATCAGTACTCAGGAGGGGTGGAAGCAGCTAACCTATGTTGTTGATCCTTTCCTGCAAGTCATAATGCAAGCGGAGCTTCTTCTCACAAACACACAGCCCAAAGGTTGGCTCTTCAAAACTGGATGGGTTGAGGGTTCAGCAGCACAAAACTCTAGGCAGTGCTAACTCAAATCAGTGCTACCTATTAATGGAGGCAGTCAAAAGACATGCCAGAGGAACACTGACCCGCTTCTCAAAATGTTAAGGGGAAGCGAGGGGTAGGGGAGTGTCAGTCCCCCCACAGAAAAGAACAGGAAGTAGAGGTTGGCTAATCTTAGTTAGAAAAAGCAGAAAACAGTTTGCAATTGCAAAGAATTTCTAGGAAAAGACTATCCTTAGAAATCTTGAATGGTAATGAAAGCCACCTTGAATTTCTGCTTCTATATTAACAGAGAACTCTAAAGAGGCTGAAACCCTGATGCTGCATGGAAAGAATGGAAGAAGCTACATGGGTCACAGTTTCAATTTGCTTCAGATTGTAGGCAATTGTAAGAACTCCAGCTCTCAAAGGACAGGCAAAACCAGCTACCTTGCACCCTTTCACATAATCACAGATTAGGAGCTGGAAGAGACCTTGAAAGATCACTAAGTCTAACCCCCTTGCCCAAACAGGATCATCTAGAGTAGATCACCTTCCCCTCCTCTCATGTTCTATCACAAGTTTAATTCTCTCAATTCCTTCTGTGTTATGAGGATAGAGCACTGCCACAGCCCAGTAACAGGCAATGTTGAATGAGTAATTTCCCAGACCGTTTGGGAGAATACAGATCACAGAGATCATATATTTTGGAAAAAAGACTCTGTTATGGTATCTGCAAACCCAACTGCAAAGAAACCAACATCCTGATTTCCAAAGCATCTATGCCACTCTTATGCCTTGCTCACAGCTTTGGTCAGGTTGCTACAAGGTTTATCAATAGCATGAGTTAACCTCAAACAACCTTCCATCATTCTCTAATGCTGCAGAAATCCTTTCCCCATAGCTTTACCTAAAGAAAAGTAGACCTACAGGAAAAAGTTTGTTACAGAACTAATTGCGATGAATATCCTCCTTTCTACCCACAAGCATGTGTTCCTGTGACTACTTTATAGTCACTCAAACCTACAATTTCAATCCTTCCCCAGTCAGAATGTTGTTTCATGAATATGGAAGATTTAAAATTATAGCTAGAGGTCAATAACAGAACCCAGAACTATCCCTCCTTTTTTTTTTTTGCTGGTTTTGAAAGCTTTTTTCAACCAAAGAAATATACATTTTGCTGAATCTGAGTTTATGCAATCATTTAATGTCATACTAAGGCATAAATTGTAGTGAGGTGAAGATTATACAACTTTCTGAAGGTGGTATCATGGCCCAGAAATTGGTGTTAATAGGTTTTGCAGCATGTGATTAGAAGGCATTCCAGGACTGAGGGCTTTCCTTTAGAAAGATTACTGATGAGGGCTACACCTGGAGTAACCCAACGTACAGCTCATATCAGTATCATCCCCAAATTGTACTCTAGTTTCCAGGTTTAAAAGTTTTCTACTAGGCACCCCAACCTTAATCCTGGTTCCAGCCTGAACAATCCTGCCCCTTATGGAAAGCCTCTACAATTCTAATTACTCTAAAGTCTACATCAATTCATCTTCATCTTTGTTCCTAGTGAGAAAAAAAATTTAATAGCTCTTTAGTATTCCAGATCAATCTTTTCCATGACTACTACTTCCAGTCTACAGTCTTCTCTTTCATAGTTCCTTCGGGTTTAAATTTAATGTGTTCTGTTCTTTCCATCTCTTACCTTTCTTGCATTATAGTCAATCAATCAACTCACATTCTTCCAACTGAGCTTGACTGGCCTTTTTATACTGATCACACCCAAAGAATCTTTGGTCTTCCCAGTACTGCAACCTGCTACCAGAGTCAAGACTTACCCTCTAAATCACCATATTTACTAAGTACATGCAACTGCTAGTTTTACAATGCTGTCTCACTGCTCTCTTCCATCACCTCAACTAAAATCACAGCTCAAATCCTGCCTGAACATCACTATTTTCAGCAGCATTTCCAAGCTTAGGGTCTTCATTTTCTTGGAGCTCTTCAGGAACATAAGAGCTGCATCAGGAAGCTGTCCTAGGAGGAAGTACATTCACTTATTAGGAGGATCAGCTTCTTCATCTCCTCCACTGTTGCCACAGTTGCCACCATTTTCAAACCTGAAATCAGAGTGCTCCCTGGAAACACCTGACCTGACAGGTGTCTCTGCTCAGCAGCCCAAGCACTCCTCATGGTGGATTCCTCAGTTACTGCTACTGCAGCTCAGGAACTACTTTGTGCTGCGTGCAGCAGCTTCCCATGCTGTCCTAAGCTGCACACATGCAGCATGTCCCACATCCCAGTTTCCACTCTTGGACAGATACAGTGGCAGTCAAGTCCTCTCCTTACCAGCCACATCTGTGGACAGACCTTTGATTTCCCTCATGCATCACTACATACATCACGCAAAGTATGCGTAGGAATGTGCACAGTGCTAATGGCATACGCTACTGCTGATGACCACAGAAACCAAAGTGATACCAGACAGAATATACACTATTGCAGCTCATTTAATTTATCATTTTACTAGTGATATACAACAAGCCCATATTCCTCTGGTACTAGTACTAGAATCATTCCCTTGATAAGAAAAACAGTATATTTCTAAGTCACAAGTGTTAGAAATAAATCATTACCCTGCTTAACTAAAGCGTTACAGGGATCAAGCGTAAGCCACAACCATTATTTAGTATCATTACTCAATTTGACAGAAGTTTGAGATTAATATTGTTTTAACAAAAAGTATCAATCTTTTTTAAAAAATTAATCACCGTTAGCGAAGTTTGTAGGCACCACTGTTGGTGATGCAAGTCCCATCTATTAAGTTTACCTTCTTTTTTACCTAGTCTATGTAAAGTTTTGTGCTTTAAGTAGGCAAAAGTCAGAATGTGTTGTTCTCTTTTCTTTCCCATAATCCACTGTTTGTCGGTGTAATCTGCATGGTACATAATCTTAACCATCTTAAAAAAAGTCCTTCAACAGTTTATACAGAATCTTCTATAAGTGCATTCAGCATTTCACTTTTTGTAACACAGATTTACAAAGAGATTAAGAGCCATAAACTGTAGGCATGATAGTTGATGTTCTTTCAATAGCATCTTAAAATATTTGTATATAATTACCTACATAGGTGTATCAAGGTTCATTCTTCTCTTGCTCTGCCCTCCAATAAGCCAGACCAAACATAACAGCTTTATTTAACTTCAGGCAGTAAGATTTAAATTCCAGAATCAACTGTAGCTTTACTATTCTGGTATTAAACACCATTTTGTAAATAAGGAAAAAAAGCAACTTGAGAATTAGAGAAGCAGCTGCAAACCCAGTTAAAACCCTTTTGATGACACCTCTTTTCAAGGTACAAATGAGAATTCCTTGTAGTGGAACAATGCAGGCAGAAACATCAAAATTAACATCCATCTGATATCACTTCATTTCTCAAGCACTCAAAGAAGACAACCTAGTAAAAAACCCGTGTTGACAAGAAGAAATTGTTAAATGCCAAGCCTTTGATATCAGTAGGATTTAATTTTTTTTTTTAACTCCAACTCAGTCAAGTAGGATTACAGATTCAAATGTAAACTCTAAAAAAAACAAACAAAAAAACCCCAAACAAACAAACAAAACTAACAAAACTATTCTCCATAATTATGCTCCCAAACTAGGCTAAGAGGTTTACTCTTTTCCCTGGACAAGATAGCACAAACACAAAGAATCTAAGACCCACAGAACTTGTGAGTTGAGTGTCACATGCAAGATGTGTCAGGGTCCCAGCTAAATGTCCAAAGCCTGACTCAAAGATTAATGAAATTGGTGACTATAGGGTATAAGTTTTTCATGGGAAAATATGGTTTTCCATATTTTGTTTCCAAACATTATGTTTCCAAACATTAAGACGACCCCAAACAACCCACAAACCAACAACCCAAACACAACTGAACTGCCCTCATCAAAACTGAAGTTTGTTTACTTCTAGATTTTGGCATGGAAAACTATACTTCACCTATATATTAATTTTTAGGGGCACCTTACAGAGTAAAACATTTTTGCTTGCAACATTAACTGCTTCACATAAGTATCATCATCATTATTTTGAAACAGTAAAGTGTTTTTCATGTATTTTTGGAAATCAGACAAAACCACCTCATCCTGAATACACATTTTATTTTTAAACACAGGCAAGTAGAAGAGCCCTATTATTTTCAGAGGATTAGCCTTTAGGCCAGAAAAAGATGATATAACACAACATAACTCTCTGCTGTATCATACCTCAAATATTTATCCATAAATACATCTCAGGGAACAAGGAAACACACTAGTTTATAAGGAGACCATGTATTGCAGGTGATCTTTTAGTTTCTCATGCCCTCCCTGCCTCATCCCCATCACAATACTTGACTAGAGTCAAGTAGTAACACTAGTCAACACAGTACAAACCAGCAGCAACACATGACTCAGCTAGGCTTTTCTACCAGGACATTACTGTTAACCTGCTTATCCAAAATGAGAAACACCTCTACTACTAAATAAACAGGGAACATTTCCTTTTAGGAGGGAAAGGGGAAACCCCATTCCTTCCCTCACTCCAGCTCTTCCTACAGCATCCTTTCAAGTCACATCCTTTCAATACTGGCTTTTCTCAATGCCAGTTTTTCCTTTCTCTTTCTGCCAAACGACTTGTTCTCCTTCAGCAGAGTACAGGCTGGAAAAACACATTTCTCCCTACATAATTAAAACAGAATATACTTACCATACTGACATGAGCTTTGAACTTAAAACTGTTTAGGACCTACAAAATAGTCAAATTAACACAGAATAAACTGAAACCCAAATAGGACAATTCCAGATTTAAGACAATTCATATCTATATATATAGTAGACTCCAACCATTTCTACCAACTTTCTTGGTCTTCAATCTAAGATATAATAAAAAAGTGATTTCACAACAGGTAAAAGATTTCAAGTTTCCAGAACAAGGGAAGAAGGCATAAATAAGCAGTTGCCTGTGCATGACATGCATTTTCTATTCTCTCTCTCAAAAAAATATGCAATGAACAAGTATCTGTCTCTGGTTAAGGAAAAAAAAAAAGCTGAAATAATTTGAAAATAACTTTGCCAGAAGACTTCAAGCATTTCCTTTCTCGTTCCTGCAGCTGGCATACAAGCTAGGCACACCTTATAAACCCACCACCATCCTGGCCCTAATACATTCAACTTTTTGCTTTGTGAAAGAAAGCCAGCTGGATAGTGCATGTGAGTAGGTGTGTGTGCATATAATATACATATATATATTTCATATCTATATATATACATACACACACCCCCCACAAAACAGGCTGATGGTACTACTAATAATAGATGTATAACTTGGTTCAATGTGAGAATAAAAGCTTGTTTTCTCTTGCAATTAAAGCACTGAAATTCCATTATTAATAAAGTTATATGTGTGTCTAATTCTGGGTCATTCCATCTACAACCCTGGAAATACTTGTGTATTAACCAGTAAGTGAAGGGGTACAGGAACAATATAAAATGCCATCACAGCAATAATGCCTTTGCTCTGGAGATACCGGTAGAATATTCTGGAATATTCTTCAGCAGAATATTCTGGAATGCTTACAAAAGTTAGGGATCTTGAAACTGTTTGAAGTTTTAGGTTTTGACATGGAAAAAATGGTTCATTAAAAGCAAGTAAGTCTCCTTACAGGTATCAAAGCTCCAAATCTGTTCTGAATTCAAAACCTCTAAGCAACAATTAGTGAGTATACTGATACAGTGAAAAAAGCCCAAAACAATGAATTGAAGTGAAAGATTAACCTCATTAATGTTCTCATCCAACCTGTGAAGAATTTTAAGTGGTTCAACTAGTAGGAGCCTGTTCAGGGACTGTACACAGAGGCCATAGTGGCTACTAACCAAAAAGAAAAAAATATGGAGGGGATGGAGTAGAAGAGAGAGGAGTCCTTAGTTTCAGTTACATGTAATAAAGCTATATTAGAATTTGCTGTTATGTACTGCAATAGGAAGAACCAGCAATTTGTGGCTTTGACGGATGTGCAGCCATTAACATTGCCAAGCAACTTTCAGCTAAAGAGACTACACATTGGATGGGTGGGGAAGGAAATGCTTTCTGCCATAACAGACTCAAATATACAACCATTTACCTTTTGTACGTTTCAGCTGAAGCTTCTTGCCAAGTTTGTACAGTTCTGTTGAGACACCACTTCCCTTTACCTCCATTAGAGTCTGTATTTTGTTCTTGCCTGGGCAAGAAACATAAGACCCACTCATTTGTGGGACAAGTGTGGTTACATGGAGGCAAGTACAAGACTTGACTTTCCTTGGCTACATCCTGAGTGAGCATCTAAAATAACCTAAACCTTTAACTGTCTCATCAGTCCCTCCATTACAGAATTGGGTTGGGCAGAACTGGCCACGTCAGAGAAGGAAGAGCTGTGGTTTAGTCTAGACACAGCATTTCCCCTTTCCTTTACTACGGCCCTTCTTCCAGCATAGATCCTTTAGCCCATATACTCTGCAGAGTTGAGGCAATAGCACAGGCTGTGAAAAAAAAAAAACTAAGAAAAAAGCCCCAAACAAACACAACAAACCCAAATCAACCTTCTAGTTCAAATAGGAAGATCTCAGAGAAGGTATGAGCAAAACATCTGTGGTACAGCTTAGTATTCAGCAAATTTCCTTCCTTGAAGTTTTTGTCCATGCTTAGAAAGGTAGTACTAAGTATCCTGGATATTCTCCCCTTATGAAGATCTGCTATTCAAGATCAATTTTAACTAGTCCATCACAAAGGGAAGGCAAGCATGTATGTTTAACCAAACAAGTTTCACCTCAAGGACTCCAACCAGTTCTGCAAAGCGTCTCTCAGCTTCCAGTTCTTTAAGACCCACCCTTAGTTCTGGGTCCTTCACACATCACAGGTGCCAGAGCAATCCAACAGCCTGCATTGGGCTGAAGTGCCACAGCCATTCTTCACACACAGGCACTGTCCTGGACAAAACCTTAACGATGGGAAGACATGCTACCAGAAGGACTGCTGTCCTGAACTTCCCTGAGCTGTTGGGCTGCACATACTGCAGGTACTTGCCAGCAAGCTGGCACAGGGCTACATGAGTGCTGCCACTTTCTCTGCAGTCCTCCTGGTAGTTCTTTAATCTTTTCATAATTGAAAAGAAATATTTATTTCCAGATGAAAAATTAAACTAGAAGAATTGAGTAAACAATCTTTCTTAAGCTCTGACTACAGCAGGAAGACTTCTCTTTAAAGATACGTCTTGCTACTGCTGCATGAACTAGATACAGGCTACATGTGTTCAATGGCAGACGTTAAAACAGATTTGTAAGCACTTGTTTCTGACTGCTTTTAAAATATACAATGTCAGAATGATTGGTGAAACATGTCCATCATCATCATCTTGTATTAGAATAACAGCACAACACTTTCAGTATCCAAAATGACTTTGTTGTTCCTTTTCTCTTCTTGATTTTAATCACATGGGGCTTAGGCCCTAATATGGTAGTCAACATCAGATATAATCACTTTGCTACACTGGTCATTTTCCACAGTTACAGGAAAAACCTTGCCTTTCACCCATCTGAGAAGGCTAAACTAACTATTAGAATAGTTCAAGAATTAAGAGATAATTTTGTGATACCCATCTCTTTCAGCCAGACCCGTTCTGGCCTGTGTTCCCAGTCCCAGTGAGATCAGCAACTGGTGATAGACAGATTATCATATATTTACATGCTGACAAGCCATGTCACAACATGGAGAATCAGGTGAGCTGATGTAACCCAGGACTCCCCATCATAAGCCTGTATTTTCATGAGATTCCCACCTTAATACTGCAAATGCTTGGCTTTTCCTGAATTTTCAGCATCCTCTCTTCCCTACCTCAAGAGCAAACCTACCTCCCACTGCCCCATGCCAGCAGCACTAGGGAGCATTGTCTGATACCAACAGGAGATGAACCTGCATACATTCCAGCTCAGGCACCACTGCCAGGTCTGTTTTAGGATACCTACTGGTATGCAAGCCAGAATGAAAAATGAGTTTTACTAGGTCAGATCGGAAATTCTGTGGGCTGGCAGATCACCTAGTTCTCAGAGAACTTCCCATTTTAATTTCAAAATGAAGTGACACTTATATAGTCCCTTTTTAGTCCCAGGCATAGTAAGAATATTAGGATCTCAAGTATGTTTCTTTCTATAGCAGCATGACCATTTATATTTTAACTTTTTTTTAAAGAGTTCACATTTCAGTATCACAAAAATACCAATATCACCATTTTCTCTCTCTACAAACAGTAAACTAACTCCTCTATTCTGACAGCCTTAAGAACAAAGTTTCAGCTAAAGCTTCAAAAGTGAATAGCAAATTGCCCTGAGATGAACCAATTTCAAAGAAGCCTGAGACATACACCTGCTGTAATACTACACTACTACAGACACCTTGCTGTCTCCACACTTGCACAATGACGACCGCACAGGGATGTCCTGAAGTAGGTACATACATACTCCTCAAACTTGGCGACAGGTTGCAGCACTACTCAGAGCAAGCGTTCTCCCGTTGGTGCTAAGCTGTAGTAAAACAGCGGTGTGAGGCGAACCAGCAGCTTTGGTGCTATATCGTTGGGCCACCTCGTGGTATATCTGCCGCATTACAGCGCTACGGACCAGAGGACATCGGGGCTGTGACTTGCCCGAAGTCAGGCAAAGAAAACAGAAAGCACGCAAGAAGTTCAGCTAGAGCGTGTTCATGAAGCAGCAACCCCTTAGGAAGGGCAAGAGGATCTCTGGAGGTCAAGCTACAGAAGACCAGCCAAGTGGTAGTCAATTACAATTTTTAAGCACTTGGTTATTCCAGCCACTATCTCTCTCTAAGCAACCTGCTACACACGTTTTTATAAACCACAATCAGGCTGTGCATCCATAAGGAATTCAGTATAAGACAATTGTGGTCTACTGTATCAGCCAAAAAAAAAAAAACCCACCACTCAGAAAGATTAATATAACCCTCCCCAAAAGAAGTTCAAGAAGAGGCATTCTTACATTTTCTGAAGACAGCCTGTAATGGTATTTTCCACAAAGTTTTCAATACTATAGCTTTCACACGCTTTCACACACTCTCTTAGAAACAAAGCCCTACAATCCAAGGTTTGCTGTGAAACTTAAATTGTTAGGTTACTGTACTTTAACAAAAAAAAAAAGTCAAAGTCAGAAAATTATAAGCATGGGTCTTCTGAGGCCTCATAGAAAGGAAAGCATTGCTACTGCCAGAGGCTCCTTAGGCATTAGAGAATCTGTACACACATACATATGAACTCTCCAAACTCACATGGGATAACTAACTGGGTTACTGCCTGGGCAGGCACAGCACTGGTCACTGCAGGTCAGCCCTCATGTAAACAACCTGTTTTATTCCAGTGATTTATTTCCGCTTCTAAACCCTAAGACAGTACCAAAACACGAAGCTGCTTTCTGTACAAAGCAAGCATTGTGTGACTGGTGGCGATGTAATCTTCTCACCGCTCCACTATAACCATTGCTTCAAAAGATCCTATTGGGCCTAATTATAGTTTTCCATTGCTGCCCCTCTGCAGTGGCTTTTAAGAGTTAAAAAAAAAAAACCACAACAAAACTGACCCCTCACACAATTGAAGACACTTTAGATCCCTGTTTACCACAGTATACTACCCATACTTTGCACAGATTTCCTCTACACATATATTACATATGAATTATCAAGAAATGCCAACATGCTAACTATAAACATTTTAAAATTAGTCCCAAGCAACAAAGCACAGGGAAACCCATCCAACAAGATCCTGGCAGGACACACCACACAAATAAATGATGTAAGCAATCTCAACACAGTACCAACAAATCATGTTCTTTCCACCAGCTCCAAAAATGTCCAAATAACAATGACTTACAAGGTCTTAACTGGTTTTGCAGTCTTTTTACAGACATCAGTGTAGCAATAAGCATCATTGTCAGGGTAAGGCACACCAGATTCCTCACCAGGACACCCACACAAGGGTTGACAGAATATAAACCTCAAGATTTAATTACTGCCTGGTTTCCAGCTCTATTGTTTACTGAAGTCATTAAACCACAAGTCCTAATCTTTCCTCTAGTTCATTAACAGAGGTGGAACATAGATAACCACACAGGACAGGCATAAGGGCCTTTTAACACAGACTCTCACTTGTTTCCTGCCACCACATCTTCATTTTGCCCACTTCCCTCGCTTACTAGAAAACTTCCTACGAGTTGTAAAGTTTCAGGCTTCGCACTTCTGCGGCGAAAGCAAAGTAGGGTTGGTACTGGCAAGAGGATATATAATTGGAAGCTGCAATATGAACTGGCCTAAAGCACACAACCAAAGAGAATAAAATAACTAACTCAATCTAAAAAAAAAGCTTTAAGTCACCACTCAAGAAAGCTGTTACATGAGCAGCAGTGAAAAAGGAAAAAAAATTAAGGATAGGTCAGTTCCATATACCTCTGTCTCAAATTTTTATCCAGTCCCATCCCTATCCCTTCCAAAAGCTTTTACACATCAACTCAATTTAGAACAGTAGAATTCTTTCAAAATGTCTCTATGTGCATCATAACCTCACCTAAGGAAAAATATGGAAAAGTTCTTATCATCTCAGGACACAATTCTAAATCTGTGACAAAATCTCTCAGGACAAAACCCATCAAGCTATTTTAATCACTTTATGCCATGTTTCAATAGGAGGAAAGCCTCTGTAGTGTGCCTATGGATTAAGGCTTTAACTACATTATCAAAGAATCACTTTTTCCTAAGGCTAGAAAGCACGTGCTTCTACATCTTCAATCTACACCATGCCAACTATCATCAACATCTCCAATTAATGCCATTTTTAAGATAAGTGCTGCAAGCATTGCCATTCACACACACTTAACTGATGCACCATTTCCACACACCAAGAAGTATCCACAGTAATATTCACACAAACTCAAAGGTTTTCATAAGATCAGCTTTGCACTTTACTTTCCTTCAAGAGTTCTGGAGTGGGGCGAGCTGTGTAGGAATCAGACATTTTACATCTCCACAGTTACTTGGCGTAGAAAACAGGGAACTGTAGGAACTTGGCAAAACGTGAACTAAAAAGCAAGAAAAACAGCAGCTCACCTTTCTTTGGCTTCTTTGATTTACTTAATGTGATAGATAAAGCAGTAAAGCAAAAAGAATTTGAGTAGTGGTGAGGCACAAAGAGGTTCAAGGAAGAATTAATCACAGCACTAACAATAAATCTTAAGGGAGGGTAGCAGTGTGCTGCTTTTCATGAAACATCTCTACCTGCTTGTAAGGCTTCAGAATAAAAAGTAGAGTGAGTACTACTGCAGTAACTTCACATTTAACAGAAGTTGGTTCTAAAACCCAAGATTCTACAAACACTTTAAGCAGTGGACAAGTTGAGATGTTCCAAAAGGTCCAAGTTTTACAAAGCTGCTAATGGCATCACAATTAGACAACTCTGGGATTTTACTGTTTAAGTTAAACCTGAGTCTGATAATTTCCCCCATGTGAGCAGAATGCTTAAGAGCTTTATGCTGATATTTAATATGACTAAATGTAAATAACCCAAGAATATTTCAACAACGGCAATGAATATTAATTTAAATAAACACCGTATAATACATCAGCATGGGATTCTGCACTGGTCTTGCTCCTAAAATAACAAGAATTGATGAATACTAATGGAAGGCATTTTTGGAAAAAAAAAAAAGTAGCACGAAAGTTTTAGAACATTAGACTCTCAATTGCTATTTTTAAATTGCTCCTCTGTCCTTCAGTTAACTATTGAAATAATAGCATGAAACGCATTGAATCAGGACATCAAAAGGCATAAGGAATATTCAGTAACATTATAAAAAAAGAAAACCCTGAAGTGTTGGTAGACTACCTCCAAGCTAAAACCTTTCAGCAGCCAGATTTTGAATCCCAGAGCAGGATTTAATCAACATTAAAGTATACTCATCCATCTACATGGCCACCACCAAAAGCTAGGATTAGGTTTAACCAGGTTCTTGCAAAACAACATCCATGCTTTCCATAAAGCAAGCCACAGGCAGGCATCATGAAGGCTGCTTTCAGGCTAAGTAAGATATTTATTTTTAAATCTGTAACTCGGATGGTACCCTTGCTCAGGAAGGAAAGGGCTCATTCTGCAAAGGAGTTACACAACACAAAAACGCCTGTTACCTTTACTAAAACAGCCAATTCGCATCTCATCTGCCTGTAAAGTCTCTAATCTAGATTTAGAGAGTATCCGGCTCTCTTCAGTAAAAGGAAATGCATCTCCCCTGTCTAGACATCCAATTTAAAAGAACAAGGCTTTTTCAATTTCAGTTAAAGAAAGCGTGCCAGAAACTTCTTTTATCTAACATTTTTTAAACGCATTCAGTAGTTTTACTCATGAAAACAAACCTGCAAATACAAACCAACTATTTATTTCACCTTCAAATGCATCAGTATAGTAAGTTTAATGACCTGTTTAACGTAAAAGTGACACAATCCCATATTGCTGCCTTTTGCTCTTCATGGTTATGTAAATATTTATAGCTATTAATTTGCTTTTCGTATACATTACTTACAATTATTATTTTTGTAACAGAACTGAGATTTTCTGAGAACCCATTTGGTGGAAAGTCATAATTTTGCAAAGAGCATTTAAATTCTCTGCAGCATTACTTGCATATGACAGTTCCAGACCTTAACCTTCTGCTGGCTATGGAATCAGTTTCCTCAAAGCTGAGGCGTTAATACTAGTGTGCATTTGCGTTTGGGTTGAGAAGTATGAATAGTCTGCTCTGAAGGGTTAAATACAGGAAAAAGAAAAAGGCATTGTGAAGGGACTACCTGAAAGCCAGCGATTCCTACGGCAATCCATACAGCTGCACTTTTAATCGTGACTTTGCTGTAGCGGCAG
This sequence comes from Heliornis fulica, assembly GCA_013399135.1. Taxonomy (NCBI): domain Eukaryota; kingdom Metazoa; phylum Chordata; class Aves; order Gruiformes; family Heliornithidae; genus Heliornis; species Heliornis fulica. Next base: position 403,219 of record VXBZ01002780.1, read on the forward strand.
AAGTGCACAAGCAACATAAGGTTAAAAAATTAAAGCTATTAATCTAAATTCTTCTGGTAAGGTGGTGAGGTGGGTTTTTTGTTGGTTTTCTTTTTTGTTGTTCTGGGGGTTTTGGTGTGGTTTTCATTTGGTTTTTTGTTTTTTTACAGAAAGGAAGAAAACAGGAAAGCTGTAGTGTGAAACTATCCTGAAATGTACAGANATTTGCGTTTGGGTTGAGAAGTTTGAATAGTCTGCTCTGAAGGGTTAAATACAGGAAAAAGAAAAAGGCATTGTGAAGGGACTACCTGAAAGCCAGCGATTCCTACGGCAATCCATACAGCTGCACTTTTAATCGTGACTTTGCTGTAGCGGCAGAAGTGCACAAGCAACATAAGGTTAAAAAATTAAAGCTATTAATCTAAATTCTTCTGGTAAGGTGGTGAGGTGGGTTTTTTGTTGGTTTTCTTTTTTGTTGTTCTGGGGGTTTTGGTGTGGTTTCAGGAAAGCTGTAGTGTGAAACTATCCTGAAATGTACAGACCCCTGGCAATGAAAATCTAGTTAACAGCATTCACCAAATTAAGCAACCTGATCAAGATTATTATCAATTAAATCAGTAAACTTGGGGCAGAAGGGGGAAACTATGCATGTATTCATGCACTTAGTATTGTTTGGTTTTTTTTTAAAGCACAGAAAAACATCATATATCATTAAGTTTTCTTCACACACATGCTTCAGAAAAGCAGCGTTAGTAATTGGGACAAAGTAATATACTGATTCTCCATAAACCAGAAGATAATCCAACTGTGCTAGATCATATTTGAGCTTAAATCAATTTTCAGAGAAAATTTTATTTTTATTATTGTGGCTTCCAGCAGCGCCTTTTCAGTTTTCATTATCGCACTGTTATTTTTCATTAGCATATGTACTGAATTGATACCAAGCTCAAGGAAAAAAGAAATGTTTAATTTCTACTCTCCAAGTGTAATTTGAGAGAGGCTAGCTGGGCTGGCATACATATTTCCTTTCAAATGAAGTGTATTAACACCGAAAAGTAGTTTATTCTATAGTAAGGAATACAGGAATCTAGGAAAAAGTTTTCCCTTTAGTAGATTATCCAAATACAATACATATATGCAAGGAGCTGTGGTAAAGTCCCAGGCAGTGCATTTAAAAGTCACTCATTGAGAACATTTACTACAACAGCTTTGTCTTCATAAAAATGTTTTGCCAATAAATCTTGATAAAAACAGAGCTCAAACTGGTGACAAGTTGGTTTATAAAATATGAACGGTAGGATACATCTTAGCAAAATGAGAGATCTGCTCACAAGGGACCTGATGAATATTTAGTTACTTAAAAGGTCCTTAACTGTTTCTGAAACTACATATAGCATTTAAACTAGCCATTTTATTATGATCATGCTTGGGTTCAACATTATGTAGTTTTGTTACACTGCTGGAGTACTAAAACAGTATGTTTACTCAATGAGTATCTCAAAGACACAGCACAACTAACATGTTAACAGCTCACACTAACAGCAATTTAGGACAGTCTTTGTGGTATGAATGAAAAATGCTGCTCAAAGACTAATGTAATCCCAGCCACAGATATGGATCTTAGTGGCAGAATTGCATAAGGTCTAAGGTATTTGCTGCTAGAATGAAGGCAATAAATCAGTTCAAATGAGAGGAAAAAAAAAGTAACACAAAAAGCCAAAAACCCTCACGTCACCTCTCTCAATACAGAATGTAAGAACTACTCTGGTTTATCCCCATTCTTGCCAGAGTTTACGTTTTGCTCACATCTCAAATATTACTCAAAAGTGCATATAGTGCAGCCCTTTTTGGAGCCAAATTTCAGAAGTTTTTAACTAAAAAAAAACCCACAAAACAAAAACTGACAAGAATCCAAAACCCCCCAAAACAAAAGGTTTAGAAAATTCAGTTAAAAGGGCTGTTCACCCCCTTCCTATATTTAATAGGAGCCATCTAAGGTAAGAATACTGAGCAGTTAGTTACTGGCAGGGACACAGCATAGGGAAATGTTCTCACTTAACTGAAGCTGTCCATAGCTTCCAGCCTTGAGACAGTCGTTTAAAGTGATTGTGTTCAGGCAGAAAAATCTGATATTCTGAAAATGGTAAAAATGGTCTCCTGCTTCTGTGAAAAAGTGCCATTTATCATGGTGCCTCTCCAATACTGCTGGAATTATTACTTGGCATAGAAACAGCTCTACTCTCAAGCTAGTTAGGAGTCTTTTATCAAAGCAGAGGGTGCTTACAGGGAAAGCTCAAGCTAAGTCAAAATTTTAATGGGAACAGATGAGACAGAACTTTCACCAGGAAAATACTTGTGATTTTGATTGAGTGTGTGGGATTTTGTTTTGGAGTTCACACTACAGCCAACATCTTTGGGGTAGCACTTCACAAAGAGAAGCATCCCTAGTGCCTACCAAATCACAGCAGCCTTTAATCCAGATCTGACCCTTACCAGGTGTCAAAGCCACAGGCTATCTGCTGTTCTCGAGCAAGCATCACAGGTTCTATACCAGGTGTGGAATTACTGATGTGTACATAGATGATCTGAACTGAGATTACAAACCACCATCTATAACAGCTCAGGTGAGTACTCTAATCAGTGGGCAGCAAGATCCTCCCCGCCCCACTCCCCCCCCTCCCAGTCTCAGAAGTTCAGTTTACTGCTAAAGAAGCTTAATAATGAATAACTCTCCAATAAACTTTCCCTTGAGGGACTAAGTTTCAAAGCTATACAACCCACTGTGGCTCTATCAATACACCTCCATATGACCTCTACAGACAACCACGAAACACAGAATTTATTGTTTAATCAGAGCGACTGGTAGAAGAAAAATAACTTGGATGATTCTGTGAAAGTTTGTTTCAGAGATGCTTTGGTCAGAGAGATGAGAATTAAAGTGCAAGCTTCACTGAGAAGACAAGAAGTCAATAAAGAACTAATTAGAGAATTGTGTCCAAGTTGATTACTGATCTTACAGACTGTGCAGGTTGCAAATGTTCCATCCCTCCTAATGACACTCAGCCAATTCAGTCTACTTGAAACCTTAACATTCCCTGCCGTAACAGGCTCTACTTTCCCATAGTCCACAAGAATTTCTCAGACATATAGGAAAAGGCATACAAACAAATGCATTTGCTGCCAAGTCAAGTAACAGGTACCAGGTATATATTTAAAACACACTGGGAACAGTAGGGACAGCAATCTTAAAGGTCTTCATATTCAGCACAGAGCACAAATTCAGAAACTTAAGTTTTTATTTAAAGGCTGCAAATGTAAGCAGATCAATGGTGACTGCAACAGTGCTGAAAATAAAGTTCTATAAAAATTGTTCCTTAAAAGAAAAATTTTTTATTCACACCAGGTTTGCCTTCTCAGCACAGAGAATATTTGGCACTTAGAATAAACTCAGTCACAAATCTCTCCAAATACTTATAAAACAGTACTTCTGCTGCTTTAACTTCAGACTACCTGCTACCTCAGAAACTGCCAAATGCTCATTCACCAGGGGAAATAGCCCTAAAAAGTAACTGTTTAGAGCCAGAGATGCTCCATCTTTGTGGTGTTTTGGGGCATAGAGTGCATTCCAGCACAGAGGGGGGCACCACATTAATTAGTTCAGAAGGACAAACTTGGAGATGGTCAGGATGCCTAATTTTTCCTGGATTGAAGGAATAAAACAGGAAGGTGAAACTATTCTCTGTGAAGTCTTTCCTACTAAAAGCTTCACATTATCTGTTGCTTAACTGTGACGAATTCCCAGAAGCCAGTGTTTTACATGTATATGAATGAACCAAAGTGATGATGTGCAGTCGTATAATGCCCAAAGCACAGAAGAAACGTGGATAAGTGTACAGAGCAGTTCATTCTGATCACTGCTCTTACCAATTCCAATGAGAGGACTCACACCCCCAGCAAGGGACAGAATTCTCTTCCCATGATTCACCTGCGCACACACAGGGGCAAGAGACCAAATAAAAAACAAAAAACAAAACCAAACCAAAAAACCACACACAGAAGAAAAAGAGTAGACTTCTGATGCTCTAGGATTTGTGAAAGTGGCCTCCATTCCCCATCCATTTTTCTCTCTAAATGGAATCTTTCAGCATCTGTGAAACTGAAAATAGTACCTTTACTATGTCCTCAATTCAAAATGAAGTGTTTCCAAGTTGAAAATGGACCTCTGGGATAAAGTGAAATGAAAAAAGACGTGGGAATCCAAATAATGCCATGTCACTCAATTTCTCATCCCACTATAGTGAAAAATTCCCATCTTGTTAAAAACCTTAAGGGACAAACACAAAAGAAATTGCGCTTACAACATACTGTAAGAAAATGTAAGACTGACGAAGCCTAGCTCATATTTCATTCTGCAAACTGCTTTCTCTTTAACATGTACAAGTGAGCCTTACCGTGAAACTACCATCTGCTTTTCAAAACTCTCTATTCTCTAATGTTGTATTTTATAAAATGCTGTCAGCAGCTAAAAATTTCCTTGGTGAACCCCTGCCTATATCTTCCTGACTCTTATGTTTCTGTACAGAGTTTTGACTGAAATCATATTCCTTGTGCCATACTGGCATCTACTTAAGTAATTCCTGTTCTGCGAGACAGACAACTATTAACAGGGAAAAAAAGCGCCAAAACCAAACAACAAACCAGTCCATACAGCTAGCTAGCATTTATGGAGTACATAAAGTTACTATTTAAGTGAAACCCAACCCCGTGGACCAAAACAGCAGCTTCTTCAGCATTTGCAGGCAGAGTATCTTCACTTGAATTTAGTAAACTTGTTAAATTGAACAACAATGAAAGTGAACAACAAAAAAGCAACTTTAAAAAGATAAACTAGAAGAAAAGCAAGCTTTCCCTTGTATAACACACAACTAAAGATCTTCTTGCACTTAATGGCAGGAAGATTTCCACTCTGAACATCTTTAAAAGGAGCAGAGAAAGAAGCAAGCCATGGAAGAAGCGCCTGTCCATCACACTTTAAACCACTGGTGATGGTGTGATACACCTTTCCTTTCAGTTGTGTTTGGTTGCAGCCCAGCTGCCAAGCTGGAAATCATATCTTCACTCCTCTCCCCACCAGGAGAGCTAAAACCACTCTAAGTAAAAGAGTTTTGTTCTTCATTAACTTTGACTTAGTCTTTCCAGAGGCCCCAGCCACAAGAAAATATGCAGTAAACAAGCAAAGGACAATTCATCATCATACTAAAGACAATAAACCCTAGTATGTCAACACTGCTGTTAAAAAAAAAAAAAGAATAATGTGTTCTCTATATAAGAAAAGTAGCACCAAATGTCAACCAGAACCCATATTTAGTAGCCAACAGATTTTATGGTGTGCATGCTTTGAACTCATTTTTCTGAAGGGCTGAAGAGTACAGAAATATCAACAAAACCCAACAAGATGAAGCATCCAACTTAAAAATCGAGGCCCTGCAGCTGTATGACTGCAACTGTGGTTCAGGTCAATACACACCTGAGTTTTTAAAGAACTGATGTTCCAATTTACCTCTCAAATATTCCTGTGTGGATACAGAGAAAGCAAAGTACAGACAGCACAGGAAGACCTGTCAGAGCTTATACCTGAAGATAACATGCCCATAAACTGAGTCACTTTTATCCATAATGGGACCTCTAGTTCACCACATCTATAATCTCTTCTTAACAGAGAAGCTTTGAAGGAAACACATGTTTATATCACTCAGGAATAATTCCAGCTCTAAGGGTTATCAAAGTAGTACTCAAAAAATAAATGCTTCATGCACAATGAGCTACATAATTCCCAATAAAGGAAAAATCCACAGTATATTCGTGTTAATTCTATATTGTGGGAAAGTGTTCAAATAAAGGAAGCCTTCAACACTTTCTTGAAAGCCACAGATTTTATCTTTAAAAGTTTAAATAAGTGTGGTTTTCCCCATTCATGAATTAATGTTTATATGATTCTTATATATTGTGGCAAATAATTTCAAAGCTGCAGCCAATACACTTTGCTTTTCTACTGCATTTTGATTATACTGCAAATCACTTTGTTCAAAGATCACCAGTATTACCAAACCCAGACAACTAATAAGCCACTCATCTAACATGCACATTTTTAGAGTATAAGGGCTAGATCTGACATCTCAATACAATTGCAAAAAGGTTTCCAAATGCTTTCTTTGTTCCACATTACCCAGGCTTGTTAAGCCATCGTGTTAAAGTTGGTCATTTTCTTAATTACTTGAAAAACTTGCTCAAAGAGTCAAGAAAATAACCCTAGAAATAGAAAAATAAAAATTCCAGTCTAAAAATGCCAAAACAGTGTTGATCACACAAGTCTCCCACAGTGGCCTTACTGTATTATGTCTGGTGGAAACTGGGACTTTTCTCTAGAGCCAGTCAATAACAGGAACTCAATCATAAATGCCACCGTTTTCCGGTGAGCGCAGCAGCCTCAGTTATTCAGCCTAATGAGCCAGGGGCACATGAGCTTCAACAACAGCTGGCAGAGAAGTCTGCCCAAGAAGATTAAAAGTTTTTAATAAAGACATTGGGGTTTTTTTTATTTTTATTTTTAAAGAATTACAAAAAAACCCCAAACAACAACACAAAAACCCCCACAAAACTCCTGCTTCCCTCAGTATTAACTTACTGATACAGCTCTTCTGCTAAGAGTCCTTGTACTTGGAGCACCACGCATCTGGTGTAAGTTTCCACATTTACATGAACATATTTAACTGCTTTTAAAAATTACTAGCCTTTTGAATTAGAAAAGCTGTAATCTGCAGTTTTCCATTAGCCTAAAGACATTACCACCACCAAAAACCCCCCAACCTGTTCTTCATATGTTATCTTTAATATTCTTATTCCTTTTTAACTCTTAAATGTGCTTTCAAATTGCTCATAGAGCAAACTCATCATTTTATTGGCTTGGGAGGAATCCTATAATAGTCATTGGGGTAAAACATTGCTGAGGGAGCACTAAGACAGCACATTTTGCACACCCTCTGTGTAAGAATCACTTAAGACCTGAATAAAGAAAGTCTGTATGTGAAGCCAGCTCTCCACCGAAAAAATCTTGCTATACATCTGAGTATCTGGAACTTTGATTCCCACTAGAAGTGAAAAATGATCACAGTATCACAGAACTGTAGGTGTTAGAAGGGACCTCAAGAGATCGAGTACAACCCCCCAAAGCAGGTTTCCTCAGCAATTTTAATATGTATGTATGTTTCTGTATTAAAGATGTCTTCTTAATTAAAATTAAAGCACTGATAATTTCCTTTGAAAAGCTGATTTACTTTACCAGTAAATAAATCTAACCTCAATTTTAAACCAAGAATCAAGATTTAGAGAAAAGAAATTTTCTGTTAAAGTGTTAGTCATAGTCAACATACTGCATTGATTCAACATTAGAAACCTACAAGATGTTTCTGAACAGTTTCAAAACTGATTAAACACACACCTCACCTCATTTAGTGTGGCAATGCCTGTAGCAGACCAGAGCTCTCAGCTGTTTGTGTGGCTAAAATCTGCTCTTTTACAGTAAGATAGTTTTAGCTGACACCTTTCTGATTAGCTTATGAGTAGTCTGGTCGCCTTGCAGGTACTGGGGAAAGGGGCTCAAACCCCAGCCGCCACATGAACGCAGTTACGCTGCAATAACCAATCGCCACCACGTGCCAAATTTAACCTAGAAATCAAGATTTTATTTTGTTCCTAAACTGACAGATCAATGCTTCAACTGGAAGTCGGCATCACCTACAAGTATGCCTTAGTCCATACCTCACACTTTGTTGAGGTTGATCCTGTGGGCGCCCTCCAGCCCTCCCTTTGTATTGGACCAGTAGCCAAAATAAAGCAACACAGCTCCATCCACTGCTGGCAGGATAAGATTTGGATAAACCTACAGCAGGTATTTGTCCTATAGTATCCTGAAGCAGAGCATTGCATTCACAGCCCCAGTAACATCACTGGCTCCAAACTCATGGGAAGCAGATACCAGATGATGACATGAAAAGGATAAAAACCCTCCAGATCACTCTCCCAAACCAGGTTTGTCTCCTTGACCAAGGCTCTTTAGGCATCTTAAGAGAAAAAGTTCGACAATGGCTATGATTTCCGAGAAAGAATGAGAGGGGAAAAAAGCACATGCAAGCAAGATACATTTAGTCCCTCCGTCTCTCATTGCAGAGGGAATGAGAAAAAATTAAGGAACAGGCAAGCTAAAGGAGAGAACCTCAATTGGATCTACCTTATTGATGAAAGCATGTCCTTCCTCTAAGCTTTTCTTTTCTGCCTTAGTTGCAAGCTGCCAGAAAAGGTCCTCGACTTCTGGAGACAGACAGAGATTGTCTTTCTACTTTTCTTATTCCTTCCCAAGAAGCCCCTGCTCAGCTCTTCATCCACCACTACCACCAAGAAGAGTGGCCCTGGCACCCTTTAAAGCCAGAACATTCCTGTTGCTTTAGGCTCTGCTTCTCAACTGGTCCTTCCACACCTTTTCTTCTATCAGTGGTCAGTAATTAGAGCACTGCATCTGGCCAAGACACCACATAAGCAGCAGCAGCAGCCTATCAAGCATAACTTATTAGATAACTATCTTATTTTGCTCAAAATATTTTTTCCTTTCTATAATTATGTACGTGGCTTTAAAATATTTATTGAACAGGCATTAAAGTTTGATAATAGCAACAGTGAAGAGTCATTTCCAGATTTAACTACATCAAAACCAAAGGCTTTTGCTATGCTCCATATTTATGATATGTGAGAATCAGTGATTTTGCATTCTCAAAGTTCAAAGATAGCAAGAGAAGATAGAAACAGTAGCACACATTTACACTTGGGAGAAGCCTGACATTCCTAAGGTATTTATGATCAAAAATGAAAAGGTCACTGCCGAGAACACCAACACATGACAGTCATTGAACTACAGCACAAAGTCTGATTTTGGCTTAACACACCAACACAGACCAAAAGGAAAGTTATCACTGTAGCACACATGGTACTTAGAGCCTCTCTACTTAAGCTGCGACAAACAACATGTTTCATTTTTTAAATAGTTCAGAAATAGCAGTCATTGTTTTGTAGCAATAAAAGTCACAAAAAAGTAAAAAAAAATCATCACAAGCTGTTACTCAGAAATCAACAAGTCACATCAAAAGCCTATCCCAGGCAGCTTTCTGATGGAAAGACTGCTGTGCCATTTTGAACTTCAGCCAAAACAGAGCATTAGATAGCTTCAGTCATAGCAAATCAAAGCAGTTTTTAAAGGATGAATTCTAACATAAAGACTATTCACTTCAGACACACATGTATGTCTCCACAGTGATAAGCTACAGAATTTGAGCGGTTTGGTTGAAATTAATAACTAATAAAGTGTCCTTAACTATCAGATTCAAATGTGGCAACATAACACTAACTCCAAGTATAAAACTCCACTATAAGAATGAGTGTTCTGAAGACTGGTCTCCTCTGAAAAAAACCCCAAAATTTCATCTTTTCCACATGAAGAAAAAGGAAGCAAAACAATTATTTTTCTTACCTCCTCCAGTTTCCAGAACAGAAAGGGTGCTGGCACCTCTCTACAGTCAAGAAAGGCATGAAGAAAGCTGCCTGCAATGAAGCTACAGCTATGAAAAGGACTGGCAGCGTCAATCTCTTCTGCATTGTTGCATGTCAGCTACAACAGCAGTTCTTATAACTGAATGTGTTTGTCCATAAAGACTCTAGAACAAACCGTAAGGAAAACCTAGGAATCCTTGGCAGAGTGGGAAAACATGCATGCTGTAATCCTTATATTCCATACAATAAAGTACTTAAGGTAACTAAGTGAAAGAGTCCCTCAATTCCTAAGGACAAGGTGCTGCCCCCACTTGCCTCACCAACAACCACAGCTGTAACAATGCCTTGTGCTACAATACCTCAGGTCACAAGCAGCAGTAAAACAGAGTTAAACTGAAAGAAAGGATCATCTCTAACCCTATTCTGCAAGGGGCAACAAATTCATCAGGCATACTGTAAAAACACTCAAAAAGGATTAATCAAAACCCATGGACAAGCTCAAGTGAGTCCAGAGGAAGGCCATGAAGATGATCAGAGGACTGGAGCACCTCTCCAGGCTGAACAAGCCTAACTCAGCCTGTCTTCACTGGAGAAGAGAGGGCTCTGGGGAGATGTTATTGCAGCCTTCCAATACCTAAAGGGGGCCTACAGGAAAGATGGAGAGGGACTGTAGTGATAGGAGTAGGACCAATGGGTTTAAACTGAAAGAAGGTAGATTAAGGTTAGATCTGAGACAGAAACTCTTCCCTTTGAGGGTGGTGAGGCCCTGGCACAGGCTGCCCAGAGAAGCTGTGCCTGACCCCTCCCTGGCAGTGTCTAAGGCCAGGCTGGATGAGGCTCTGGGAAACCTGGCCTAGAGGGTGTCCCTACCTACAGCAGGGATTGGAGCTAGATGGTCTTTGAGGTCCCTTCCAACTCAAGTTAATGTAGAAATATTTCTACAAAAGATTTTAGAAAGAAAGCTTGGGCTTAAGGACAATTTGCTTTCAAATAAATTAGCGTTGGATTAAAAAGTGGCCAAAAGTTTGCTTAACCATATTTTCCTATGTAGAAAAGTGTAAGCTCAGTGGTAGCTACTGAATACTTGAGTGTGACAAACAGAAAAGCACACTTCAACAGTCATCATCCCTGCCACCAAATTCCCATATTGAGCAAATCATGTGCAAGATTGAGATACAATCATTGATGATGCACCCCTTATGTTCCAAGGGCAGAAGGGGCCCTAACTGGAAGGTGCTCTGAACATGCAAAACAAACAGCTAGAGGAACCTTGCTCCTTGCAAACCAAACAGCTTTGAAAAAGCCATGAGGAAATCAGAAAATCTGCAAACAGAGGTTCAAAAAACCTCAGTGTGGAGCTACACTTTAAATACAAAAAATGGCTGTTCCTGCTCTCCCTTTCCATCTCATGCAAAGGCAAAACAGTATGTGGCTACAAGGCAAGTCAGATCAGGTCAACAACCCAGTGAACACCTTTTCTGCCTCTCCCCGAATGCCTTCTCCACTTAGGCAACATCTGGCATCAATCTTCTTGGCCATCCTCTTGGTTCAGCTAGATCCTCACTAGGGTTGTAATCGTCTGCTTCCGCAGATGACTTCTAACTCAGTTTTATTTCAAAACTTCCAGTCCCCATTTCTCTTTCCCTACATGATGTCAATGCACTTCTAACAGGCCTTGTTTAGATTACAGCCCATTTTTCTCATCTTCTGTTCCAAACTACCAAGAACATCAAAACCAGAAGAGAGATGCTCTCGGGTTTCATTCGTATTTTCCAGTCTCATCCTAGCTCACTGAGGAAGAGAAGTCCTATCAAGCCTCAGCTGTGATGGTCTGAAAAATACTTCACAGGCCCACAGGGATGCTGAGTCTGGCTGAAAAAAAGCTTGTAAGGACTGGAACACTGCCAGCACACAGAAAACCTTTTCAGAAGTCAGACAGGCAATACCATGAAGTCTCTATTTGGCTCCAAGAACAGATTTTTTCAAGAGTTTATGAATACAGCTCAGAGAAAATCTTTTGTCCCCCCAAAAAAATCTGGAGACCATGCTTCAAACCACCTACCACACCCCAAAGTGGTATAAAGATCATGCACTGTAAAACGTCTCACCTCCTCATGCTTCATTTTCTCTTATTCTTGGCTTATTTGGATTAAAACATCATGGAACTGATTCCTATAAAGGAAATTTTAGGATCAACTGCAAAAGCCTAGCAAAAAGACATGAAGGCAAAAATGGGACAGTCTTACAGCAGGAAGTTTCTGCAAGCCTAGGAAATGATGCTACCAAACTCACCCACATCAGAGTAGCCGAGCTCTATAGAAGATCAACCAACGCTCTGCACTACACCACATCCTCAAAAATGACCTGTGTTAACTCACTTGCAGCTTTCTTCCCTGAAGGATTAATTCAGGCAACAGCAATTCAAGCTGATTTAATAAAAAACTGTAAGAAACAAACACCATACACAACAGCAATAGCTGACTTCCTGTAAGGAAGTCAAAATAGTGATTCCTGTTAATATACTCCAGCAGTTCCCACTAGAGCTGCCATATTACAAAGGACTAGTACATTTTGTCTTCCTCTATCCTTGACTGTCACACTGGTTGTCTATAAGCAAACTCTTCTCACTGAGGCTGGAAGAGAGAAAGACCTCAGCTCTTTCAGACCTTAGTGAGGAATTTGAAAGTCCATATGTCAGTATTGCAAAACTTGGATAAATCAAATACTGAAGAAAACTTAAAATACTCCAGGCATACGTAAGAGCACAGGGATTTCATCCTACTTGCATCCTACTTGCATCCTACTTCTTAAAAAAAAACAAAAACAAAAACCAACCAGAAAACTATGTTTTCTCTTTGTCAAGAAAACATAGCTAGAATCTAGATAACATGTTTTTTCCACAAGAACCAAAGTGAATATACTTTTTGCCAAAAAACAGAAACACATACTTGTATTCTTCATCAGGGTCCAAGCTTTTTTAAAAAGGCAACCACTATGCCAGAGCGATACATTCCTCCTGCAACAACCTACTCTGTATCCAAATGAACAGGATACATATAAAATTTTCAAGGGTAACATTCAGCAAATTACTTGAAATACTCTTTCAAGAAGATAAGAACAATTTTCCACTTAAATAGAAACCGTACCTCCTCCTGAAACTACCCTTTGATGCAGCCGCCACACAGTTCCTCATGTACGGTAGAAGTACGCAAATCTCTGCACATCCAGACAACACTGAATCATTAATAGAAACGAACCAAATGCTTGTTGGACAACTTTGTGGCCTTTTTTCAAGCATCTGACAAACCCAAGTCTGGGAATAAGCTGGCAACTTCTCAAATTCCAGAGTAGGACAGATTACTGTGCTCGCTACATCACCACATAGCACACCAGCTGTGACACAGTGAGACCGCTTAGAGAGACAGATACTTCATAACACCGTATCTGAAGAGATGATTGCTCATTGAGAAGGCTTTCTCCCTTCCCACTCAATCGGGAAGCTGAGGGTCTGACATCAGTACTAATGCTAGCCATCAGTTTCTCTGAAAGATGGGAAAGGGAAGGGGGGGCAGGAATGGTGGTAGCTACAGCTGCTCAGTGAAAGTGATTCTGGCAGCAATTCTCCTAATAACCAAAACCCAGGAGGTAAGCAACTAGCTGTCACCAAAAAAAAAAAAAAAAAACCAACAAAAAAAACCCCAAAACCAAAAACACACACACCAACAGGAAAAGAGATACCAGGAAAAGATGGAGAAATCTAATACACAATTAGGGACACAATTTCTTGCTGCTCACAAATGCATCCTTTTGCTTCTAATGAACCTGAACTTTTTAGGCACTACCAGGTCCATCCTGCAAGCACAGCCGTGCATTCAGAGTGTGTGGGGAAACATCTATCCAAATGTTGCCTTCAGCTGGAGTAAGTTGTGCAGCAGCTCTTGGAAAGCCTGCTTTCAAATCAGAGAATGGACAAAGCAAAGACAGTCACTCTAAGCAACTGATTTCTTCCAAAGTATACAGAGAAGTGAAAAACGGGAGACTGTTGGGATCAAGTTCATATATGTGGTATTCTACCAATGTCTAGGAGTCAAATTATTTACTAAGCAAGTTCATATATGTAGTAGTCTCCTACTGTCTAGGAGAAAATTAATTACCAAGCAAGAAAGCTATCAGTTGCTTGATTTCATCCCCAACCCCCTTATTAAATAAACCCTCATCATCAACATCATCTTCAAGCAAAGTGGTAATCTTCCAAACCACAGCAGCCCACCTGCCTTTGTTCTCCTCCCTCTAGATGGAGAGCTTTGCTGTGCTACAGCTCACAGCCTGCACTCAGATGGGGAAGAGGAAGAACTCTGTTGCTACACTACCAGTCTGTCAGAGGGATAGAGTTTCCATTGAGCATCTGTGCTGGTCCATGCTGTGGAGAAGAATCAGTGGAAGGTACTCTTTGCTCACCTTCACATCAGCATGAAATGAAGTTATACAAAAGAACTACCATTATAGGACTTGAGGGTCACAGACCTCCTGACTCCAAATGTAAAAAGAGGGTAACAGTGCCCCAGTTCTGCTCCAAACAGTGCTCTGCTTTCAGGGTTGAACAGGGACTTCCTTCTCCCTAAACCATTTGCCCTCCACCTACTCAGCAACAGTTTCTCCTCTTGCTCATACCACCACACAGAAACCTGATTAAAGTTTCTTCCCCACCTCAAGCTTCACTATGCTTGATACTGGTTTTAAATAATGGAGAAAAGTACAGAGCCAACTTAGTCCACAAACTCTGCTCCCAAGAGGCCTGGGCACCAAGGTCCACAGCAGGAGTAGCACTTTTTCAAAGTGCTTAAGGAAGACTCAAAGCATCACCTCTCTATATATTGCTTATTATAAACTGCAACCACCAGTGTTCATACCTTGTCACAAGGAAATCACATAAAATAGTTAAGAAGTGGAAGCCTAAGAAAAGTCAGCTACAGCTGAGGTACTAAGAACAATCACCAAATCATGGTAAAAAATAACCAAGGACTCAAGTCAGAAATTGATTTAATAGCTACCAATACACGATGATGCATAGTAACAGTATTTACCTTAAAGCAGCTCACGATCTTTCACAATTAGCCATTCCTTCAGGAGCATACAGCTTATTCTGAACATAATGTGATGCTTAGACAAAGCAATTCAATTGTTTAAACCCAAAAGCAAGCTTTCTTGAAAAATACTCATGCTGCTGATCATGAATGGCATGCAGTTTCCCTCATGCATGCTTCCATGGAAAAAGGCCATCCCACCTCTACCTCCATTCACATTGCTAACTACACAGTCCTGCCATTTTCTCGGCACTAGTACCTGTGCAGCCAAGGTCAATCAAAGCTGAAGACCAACCAAGAAAACAAGAAGGACACAGAACTCCTCAGAAGAGCCCAGCACAGGGCCATCAAGATGATTAAGGGAGTGGAACACCTTCCTTCTAAGGAAAGGCTGAGGGAGCTGGGTCTCTTTAGCTGGGAGGAAACTAAGGGGCAACCTCATTATTAGTGTTTATAAATATGTAAAGGGTGAGCGCCAGAAGGACGGAGCCAGGCTCCTCTCAGTGATGGCCAGTGATAGACAAGGGACAGCAGGTGCAAGCTGCAGCATAGGGGGTTCCATGTAAATGTAAGGAAAACCATTTTCATTGTGAGAGTGATGGAGCACTGGAACAGGCTGCCCAGGGAGGTTGTGGAGTCTCCTTCTCTGTAGACATTCAAGACCAATATGGACACATTCCTGTGTGATCTAATCCAGGTGATCCTGCTCAGGCAGGGGGGTTGGACTAGATTATCTTTCAAGGTGCCTCCCAACTCCTAACGTTCTGTGATTCTGTGAAAGATTTTTGTCTGAAACAGATTTAGGAGTCTTTTTCTAGCTCTTAGTTTAAGAACTGCCTCCAGCATTAAACAAATCTTCTGTTCTCTGCCCTGAACACACTCTTGCATCATCTATCTCTCTCATAAGCAGAGCATTTTGATTTTGTTGAGCTTGACAGCAGCAACACTGATAAAGCCGTTGGAACAACCCAAACCAGAAGGCAGAAATGGAAACTTTACCATTATGATTTCTGCTCCTCACTCTCTAGTCCCCCCCTCCACCTCCTCAAAATAATTTTCCACTGGATTACTCAGCCTTTTTCTATGTAATTAATGAACTAAGTTCAAGCATACTAACAAAGATAGCAGCATGCTAGGAGCATTAGTTCTGCAAGGCTATGATAATTAAGCCCTTCCTCCTATAAAGTCTCTTAAAAGCCTAATCACAACTTTCTGCTAAGTGTAGATCAAACACTTATTTTCCTAAACTGCTTAAAGGTGCAACTATGCAAACGTGCACACTACAGTACCTGATGCATCTTTGAAATCCCTCCTATGGCATTATCATTTGCAAATAATCCTCACACATGTTTTTTCAGATGCAAGCTAGCTCAGGTTCAGAACGGGTAAAAAGGTAAGTGTACAGGTACCATATCACATCTGGCAGCCATGTTTCAACAGCAGCCCCAGAACAGCTGTAACTGGAGTTGATCAAAGCCCTGTTTGCTTTATAGACGCCAGGAGCCACACACAGAAAACTGCTCTCTCCTGAAACAAGTTACTCTCAGTTTAGCTTCTACAGAGATTAATATATTTATGTCCCAGAGTATTATTGCATTAACCACCACTAACTGGTAGAGTCAAGGCACCAATGCTCAGCCACTTGAAGACAGGGCTCAAAGACAACTGTATGAGAGCACAACAGGTTTTCCAGCTGGGTCTGCTGAGAGTGTTTCACCAAGCTGTTTGAGGAGTCGCTATAGCCATTGAAGCTGTTCCAGATTCACTTTCTGGAGCAGCTTCGATGGCTATAACGACTCTTTTGTCCTCCCCAACCCCACCAAACCCAAGGGAGAGCAAGAGAAAACCCTGCAAGCAGAACACTGCCTTCCATCCTCGCTTCTGCTAAAATCCCAAGGCATCCATACATACACCCAGCAATAGCTGAGGAAAGCCTTTACTCCTGCATCCACTTTTCCTTGCTAGTGCTTTAAAGAGCAGCTTCTCTTCACGCCTCTCCTACACCTGGTGTTCCCTCAAAGAAGGTGATGCTGCAGCTACATGTCCTACATCAACAGCAATGGCAGACCAGGAAAACAAAGATCTGGGGGTTTTTGCCCCACCTCCATGAGGAGATGGACAGTGGAAACACACGATCAAGTGAGACTGCTCACCATCACAAGCCAGTTTCTCTTTCTGCTTTCCCCCCAATAACACAAAGCCACGCTTGAAGAATTAAAGTAATCCACATTTCCAACATACAGATTTTTATGGCCAAAAACCGCAAAAGGAAAGAGTCAAAAGGTCTCTCTGCAAAAGTTAATCCTGGAATTAATGTGATTCATTTGAAAACTTACCAAGAGTCGTCTTATATGAGTTATTATACACGAACACCTGTAAGGAGCCAGCTATTAATAGCACCAATGAAACCATCGTACAAAAACAAAGAAGTGCTACTTGTGGCACTATGATTAAAGCTGTGTCAGCACTTTGATTTTTATGACTTTAACACCCAGCTGTAAAAACGGTCTTCGGTAGAAGCAAGCATATTGTGGCTGCATCCACAGGGAGCACAAGCTCTGTTCTCACTGGGTAAAATGCAAGAGTCAACTATGTTTTAACAGATAATCTCCAAAAAGTAAGACCCAGAATTTGCAAGTCAGTTTTGGATACAGTCATTGCCAAACGGGACTACACCTTAGAAGATAGTTTGGTAAATGCTGCAAGACAAACTTGGTAAAGCGCAAGAAACCAAGAAATAAGGGCATGTGATTTTCTATTTTGGCATACATTCTTCAAGAATTAGAGATGTACCAGAGAATTGCATGCTAATACAAAGCTCACAGCTTTAGGTCTTTAACTTGGCCACCATTTGCTTAAACACTGAATGGCATTGACAGATTTATGTTCGAAAAGGCACTAGTTGAGATGCCTCAAGCAAGGAAATCTGTAACCTGGTAACAAGCGGCAAGTGATTTCCCCTGTGCACATGCAAAATTAAAAGCCCCACTTATGCTAACATGGGACCCACATCTGTCCCAAACAAGCATGAAACATGCAGCATCTAAACCAAATGCATGTTTGTGATATACTACCGAAGAGGTCCTGCAATAAAATACAATCTTCTTTTCAATATAAGGCAGAGTCAAACCACAAACAAAAATGCAACCGGAATCCAAAAGAATGGCTTCCTGGTATGTTCTGATGCCCTGGTGATATATCAGGGGTTCTGGGTTTTGTTCTGTATAGCTATTCAGTTTAATTACTACAAACATTACAGACTAGCTTAGAAGGTTAGCACCTTTAACTGCCAATTTGTAATGCCTCTTAGTTATAATATTTAGCAAGATGATATAATTAAACACAGAATTTTAACAATCTGATCTCCCAAACACACTAGTATATAAACAGAGCTGTGTTTCTTCCACGTGCATAATGCCAAAGGCAGTACAGTCACATCAAAGATAGACTCAAGAATAGATCTTCCTCCTGGCCATTCCTACATTTTTTTCCCCTTACCCCACATTAAAATGAAACCTTATTAAGACAGAGGAACACATGGAACTAAAGACACAAAGGCCATACATCTGACAAGCTATTGCAGATTTTAAAATCTTCCCCTTCTTCCCCTTTCACTCAGTCCCAAACATGCCAAAGGGAAATCTGAACACACAAAATATTATACTAAAGGGAAAAAAATCCATCAATATTAACTGTTAAGAGCATACTTCTAAGCCTTATTGAAAGGTGTGTTGTGTTTTTAGAAAGATTTGAGTTGATAACTAGCCCACGCCATTCTTGCGCACTGAAAACCTTTCTTAGCAGAAGCACATAAAAACCATCAAAACCACCCCCACTGAAACTCAAGAACTGGTTAGGAGCAAACTGGTGAATACTGAATTGCTTACAGGATTTCAGCCCTTCATTAGGAATGTGGCCTTGTGCTTCTTTCAAAAGAATCTCTTTAATTGATTTTTGGCTACCCTTTCCCCTTTTCCTACCATCCAGGGCTGTAAACTGGCCTCATCCTGTCCTTCCACACAGGCCATGCAGTAGGTGCCAACATTTGCAAGTAATTATAGAGAGGTTTTACAAGGCGAACACGGACAGTTGTTCGCTTACCATTGAAATGCCACAGTTTCAGTGAACCAACAGACAAAAATATCTGAACTCTCCAGAGAGTTTTAGAGGTAAAACCATTGCATTTTTGGCTCCAAGCATGGTTTAACAAAGTTACAGTACACATGGGACAGACAATAACATAAGATATGTCACCGAGGCTGAGCAAGGTGGAAATCAAACACACCAGTTGGTCCCTCAAACAGAAAGACCAGAGGGTTGGGAAGGGAGACAGCAGTAACAATATAGCAGCCGTGATGTGTGGAGGGTGCTTAGGAGTCAGGTAGAGATTTGGGAGCACTGTTCCTCTTCAGATCGACTCCAAAGCAGCAGTCTCACAGGGGCAACACCTGCAAAACCACTCAAACCTTCTGATTGCAAGTACACACGTTTACTGTATGGTAAGCACAAGTAATCACATCCTGTCATCTTTGCTGATCCTACAGAGTGCTCCTGATAAAATAAACGTTTCCACATTGCAAGATGAAGTACTAATTAGCACAGCACAAGCATAAGTCCCCCCCATCAGGCAACCACCATAAGCACACACCTTTCACTGTCAGCATAGCAGACATCCATACAGCCATGAACTCCAGCTTTTTTACCTTAAGGGAGGTGCCTGCATTTGCTCAAAGGCAGCTACCATCTCTATCGGGTAGAGGGCTCTCGCTCTCCCCAGCTGCTGCCTAGAAAACTTGCTCAGGTGTAAAAGAAGTTTCCCACTCAAGATGAGAGAATCCGTGGCCAGTAACACAGGCTTTCATTAATAAATCACAGTATTGTTATTGTCTTTGTGTAAGTTCACCATCACCTTTTAAAAATCACACAAAGTATTTGCAAGGGAAACTCAACCTACTTAACCAGTGTCAACAGTAAACTGTATCCACCATTGCAAGTATTAATTACAACATTAAATAAGGGGGAAATTGTGTATTTCACACACACACACACACGCTTTGCACACCTTGCCCTGGGTTCAGCTAGGGCAGGGTTAACTTTAACCAGAAGTTGGGAAGGGACACAGCCAGGACAGGTGACCCAGACTAGCCAAAGGAGGTATTCCCTACCATATGATGTCATGCTCAGTATAAAAGGGATTTAGTTGGGGAAGGGCGGTACAGTTCCATGATGGTCTGGCTTTATGACATATGTCTATGCATAGGAGTTACACAGTGACCAAGACCATACATCACCAGTTTTGTACATTGTTTAAGTCCTGTTGTATCATCATCCTGCTGGGGTACAGGGGATTGAGTGGCACGTGGTCCTCAGCTGTCAGCTGGGGCTGAACCACGACAACCTTCATGTTAATCAAAAATATTTATGAACCAGCAATAACTTAGACCACCATTTTACAGTTCATCCAATTTACCAAAATCTACACCACATTATTGCTTAAGGAACTTCAGTAGGCAAACTGAGAACCAGAATCTTAGGGCTGATCTGTGCTGCACTTCCCTTTGATTGAGATAACAGATAGATGCAATATCCTGGGACATGGTTGAATCCTAACATACTGTGATACTGTGAAGTTAACGAAAGAAGTCTTCTCATTTTAAAATGCAGGAAAAAAAAAAGACTAGAAGTTGCACTATGTAGTAAACTATGAAGGGCCATGGTAAGAACACAGGAACACTTAAAGCTGTCAAGCTTTACCTACAGTCAGCAGTTGAGCACCATACTCCCGCCCGCTCACTCACTCCCCTCCATGGTGGGATGGGGAAGCGAATGGGGAGGCAAAGACCAAGCTCATTGGTTGGGACGAAGTTTAGCTGGGACAGCCCAGGGAGAGGAAAACAACAGGACTTACAGCAGAATACAGAAAACTGGTGACACAGAACAGCACAATTCAGACCATATGCTCAGACCTGTCACAAAGCCAAATGGCCACAGAGGCTCCATCACTCCTCTGCAACTAATCCCCTTCTATACTGAGCATCACATCATATGGTAGCAAATACCCCCTTTGGCTAGTTTGGGCCACCTGTCATGGCTGCATCCCATCCTAACCCCACCCTAGCCAAACCCAGGGCAAATACTTTATCAGATGACCTTCAGAATTTCAAGAAATCAAACATATGAAGCAGTACCTCATAGTTATGTCTGCAGTCTCAGATCAGCTGAGAGCATGGCTGTTTCCTTGAAATTGGCTGGCAAGCGCATAAGCTGAAGTTTAACTCTCAGTCTTTATGACTTCCTTGCCTTCCCATCTCCAGGAACACTCCCACTTTATTCCACCTTTAAAAATAAAAGGGTGTATGCTACCAAGCCTGCAGCAGACCAACAACCACAGAGTTCCTACTGCTGCTCAAAGGCCAGCCACATTCTGAAATGGCTCTTACCCTGCTCAGCATCACTGCAAACATTGGGGAGGGAAAACAAAACTTGCAAAGAAAGGTTCTGCAAAGTTCTGCCAGTGCAGACCTGGATTGGGCTTCAGGAGAGCAACATCTGACTAGTAACAGCCAGTTCAGCACCAGCAAAGCAGATGCTGGGTTAAGACTTAAGCATTCCCATCAGAGATACTTCCCAAAGCCACTGGCATGGGTAGCCTGTCTAAGAAGGTAGAAAAATAATCTTTTTCTATGCAGATCTGAAAGCCTCTGTATCCCCTTTATACTGTAGATCCTGTAGGATTTTAATTACATTAATTTCAGAGACAAACAGCACGCTAAATTCTGCGGGGAAAACATTGACAGACTATCACTGTGTAATCAAGGGAAAAGTTACACTGACATGAAACCCACAATTATTTATTTGTATTAAATCCAGAAAACTTAGCCAGGACTTTCAGTGTTTCAGACCCAAAACTGCTCCATAATAGTATTTATGCTTTGAGAGCAGTTATCAGTGCTAAAGAAGACAAGGACACCAACCAGCAGCCAAAGATAAGAGTAGCTGTTCTTTATCTTTTTAAAAGAGATATCGCAATCAAAAGGAAGCTACAGGTCACTGTCAGTATCACTGATGAAGTCAGCAATTGCTAATCCATCTAAATAAATCTTGCATGCATGAAACAAATCGTAGGGGGAAAAAAGCAAGCAAATGAAATAACACACCCCATGACAGAACACCTGTGTTTTGATGAGTAGTTGGATGTTGTTACCCAGTTCCAGACTAGCACCAACAGAAGCATACAGGTAGACGCTACAGTAGCAGTCACAAGTGACCAGAGCCTATCAAACTAGAAGCATTAGAATCAGAAACAGGTTACAAATAGGAGCTGTCAGGAGTATTCCCTCCCTTACTTCAGGCTTTATTTCCTTCTAGATTTACGTACCATTCTACACACCTTGTTTTTGTGTTCGGTTTTGGTTTTTGTTTGGTTTTTTTTGTTTTAATAAGTTTTATTGCCATTCATAAAACAGTAATATGTGTTCAAGCTGCTTCTGGCATGAGTTCAGGCATTACAGGATACAAATAAGACAAATGGTTTATTGCTTTCAAGTTGCTAGTTTTCTGATGGGGTGGAGGGTGTGCAGGGAGCGTTAGGTGGTTTAAGGTGCCATGTATGATGACATGCTACCTCAGTGCCTATGAATACACAGAAACTGTTCCACTAGATCCAACAGCATATTTTAACCACATGCTTCAGCACTACCCTTGAAGGTGGAGGTCTAGAGATTTGTACACAATATACCTAACACAGAACATTTTCTCATCAGGAACTTGGAAGAGGAAACAAAAAGCCAAGATGCAC
Source organism: Heliornis fulica (assembly GCA_013399135.1). Taxonomy (NCBI): domain Eukaryota; kingdom Metazoa; phylum Chordata; class Aves; order Gruiformes; family Heliornithidae; genus Heliornis; species Heliornis fulica. Next base: position 425,677 of record VXBZ01002780.1, read on the forward strand.
ATATTTAATAGCTCTGCAGGTATCAAATGCAGCAGGGACAAGATATTTTCTCATTACAGCAAAAGCATTCAACTAGACTTTCAACATACTTTTTTTTTTTTGCTTCTGCATTGGATTTAATCACAGGCTGTAGAAATTCTTCTTTGAGAAAAGTTTCTAAGCAGCAATAAATAGGCCAAATGTCAGCTAAAGCAATCCCTGCAGCAGCTTTCCATAAAATTTAACTGTATGTTAATATACTTGATAGACTATCAGACCTTTCCAGAGCAAACACATTTTCTTCCTGGTACTTCGAAGGTGTTCAGCACAGCAGATGCAGCCCAAGCTAGTTTACCTACCTGGAAACTCTTTTCAAGAAGCCAAGATTTATGGCATCCCACACCCAAAGCAAGTACATTTTTGTGGCTGACATACCTGCTGGACCACTGTACTTACCTGAGCATCAATACAAATGTATTGTGAACTTCTGACCAATCTGATTGCATGATGCAAGTTGTGTCATTATTCAACACAGAGTTGCCTCAGAGTAAAGTATCAAATGCTTTTCAATAGTAGTTATCACTGAACTAACTACAAACAGGTAATAAAGTCAACTTAGAGTTAAGTCCTTCAACTTAATTTGCTTACTATCAGATTATATTTTTTCTAGTAATAAAGCAGAATTCATGTTCCCCATTCACTTTGGGAGACTTTAACAAGAAAACCTCCTGAAAGAAGCCTGCCTTAGGTATACTACTCTATGTGTATTTGAGTAAGTGACAAGAAAAGTTGTTGCAACATTTATATTGCATAGGAGGAAGTTCAGTTGCTTAATGACACATGTAAAAAGCCCAGGTGACAACAGATAAGCTAGTTTACAGCAACTCGTTTGGCAGGCTTTACAAAAGCTTCATTATGAATTTTGATTAAGTTTGTGCACACCCTAGAAATGGAGGAAACTATAGGGACTTTCCAATAATAATTAGGCAACAGGAGAGAATTCTACCCTTTCACATTCTGTAGCTTTGCTTAATTGAAAGTTTTGGATCTCACAGCTCACATACATATGACCCAAAGGAATTCCTTAGCTGATATCCCACACAAAAAAGGAAAAAAAAATCCGAAAAGTCATATGAAAGAAGCAAATGACAAAAATAAGGGAAACATCTTTTATTTTGTTCATTTGTCTAAAAAACAATTGAAATAACAAGAAAAAAGTTTAGCCCAAGAAAGAACACACACCTGTGAGGAAATAAGACACCTACCACATTGCTGGCTTGCTCTTTTGTTGTTTACCTATTGCTTCAAGGAAACTATGCTTTCCAAAATAAGCATAAGTTGTACTGCAATGGCATAGGAGAAGCAGAGATGATAAGTTTGCAAGAACAGATACTTAATCAGGACTCTACTCCAGGCTCAAGAGTCTGGTAACCTTTGATGTGTTCTTCATACAGGCCATCAGCAGGTTTACGTATTCCACTTTCCTTGTCCTTCTGCATAGCTATCTATTTTCTAAGAAACTGACTCTCTTGTGCAGAAAGCTCAACAGCCAAAAGGATCTGAAAGAGACAGAGGAGAAAAAAAAATACCAAAACTTAGTGGGAGAGGATGAAACCACAGAAGAAAGGTAGGAGAGTTCTCTCTTCAGTTTGGATTTGCTGTAGGCAGCAAAAAGGAAGCTTCAACATTTTAAAAGTCTTAGTAAACAGAGAAAAACAGGTTCCGTCTACACTGACAGTTACTGGCCTTCATTTGGCTAAATTTTAAAAATATTCAACAAACTAAGAGAAAACAAGACTAAACAACCAGCACACTCCTAGCAACAGACACTGCTCTCATCAGGCTGGGCAGCAATGGCAAGAGCTCCGTGGCCATCCACAGCACTGAAGTTTGGCAAGAAGCGATTCTTGGAGTAAGTCCACTTTGCGAACCAGGTAGCTTGCTTCTATGTATTTTATATCTTTGCATGGTTAAAGTGAACTTATTAAGTTTCCTGAAACATAGTTTGTATTTTATCTACTTTCACTGCAGATATATATCACAGTACACAGTACTTTATAATTCAGTTGCTGTTCACAATGTTTTCTAGCCCCCATCCTGTACATAACCTGTTCAAACACAAGGAATCAAACTGCCTGCACTGGTCCATGAGTTAGCATCTGCTAGTTGAGCCAGGCTACCAGAACTTTCCTCTCCAGTAAGCAACTAAATTGACTTCACTGGCTGTCACAAACACCAAGCAAAGTTGTGGAAGGATGGAAAAAGGGGAAGTTAATACATCAAGACAGGCATGAACAAATCCTCTATCAGTCAGGCTTTTAACCACATACATCATCTATCTAACTTATGTTCAATGACCACCACTATCCACACTATTCTGAAAGGCAACAGACTACAGCTGGGATCATCTGGGCTACCAATGTCCTGGACTCGCAGTTCTCAAATAAAACATAAGCTCTGCCAGTCTGCACATAATATCGTGGAGTACAAAACAGATGAAAGTATTTGGCCACGTACTCATATATTCCTTTGGTAAGATGTCTACGCATTAGCTGAGTTGGATAAAAAGTAACTCTCCTCCATTCAAAGGAAGAGCCAGACAATAAAACTGTAGGCATTTTTCTAAATTAGGACTTGTGCTTTCAGATAGTATTCCACACTGTCATTTCAGTAATTGTTATACTACTTTTCAATAAAATACAATTTTCCCAAGAGTTTTGGATGAAACTTGATAACAATGCATCTTATGTATATCCTGTAAAGACCTGAAACCAGGCAAGCTTGTTTTTCATGCCAGTCACTATTCACCTGCTGCAAAGCTTTCAATAAGCTGCTTGTACCACCCTGATGTCACAGTGTGCAGGCCTTCAACTTCTGATACTGTAGAAGATGGACAGGATCATAAAAGTTCATGTTGGAAGGGGCATCTGTAGATCACCCCAAGATCCCTGGCTCAAGCCACTAGAGTAGGCTGCTCAGGGCCTTGTGCACTTTGGTTCTGAATGCCTCCAAGGACAGATACTCCGTAACTTCCCCAAACAGGCTGTTCCAGTGCTTGACCACCCTTGTCACTTAAAAACAACCCACAAACACCTTTTCAAGGTTTAAACGAAGCTTCTCCTACTTCAGTTTTTGCCCAAATTAGTGTTCGTACTTATCAGCAATCTTCAACTATGTTAAAGACATTTACTACATCTAAACTCACTCAAGGCTACTCAAGAGACAGCACTCAAAAGAATACCTGGTTTCAACCAAGATAATATTTGTTTTAATGAAAAGACAACAATACTAACTTTTAGCTTTAGTCAGTTTCAGCAAAAGGTCTCTTATCTCCATGCAGAAAAGCAATCCTTTGAATTTTCTCTCACCTAGCAAACCCACATTATTTCTCTTGTACAATATGCTGTAATGTAGCTCTCAAGCTACCTTCCAGGCATATACAGACTGCCCAGTGACAAAGACCCCCACTTCACCATTCTTATTGTTATTCTTGTCATTAAGACAATATTTAAAGAGGCCTTTCTAAAAATTTAGCCGTTTCATTTATAAATCTTCAAGAAAAAAAATTTTTAGCCACAGATTACCAAAGACTTTTATGGTCACAGCCCACACCAGCTATTCATTACTTTAACTACCAAGCAGTGAGTCATGTTCCCCTATTACTGGTAGTTTGCCCCTAGTTTCATTCTCAACAGCCAAACTTAAAAAACAAACCACCAGACAACCCCAACTTTATCTCAATTTTAAACAGCAAATCCTGCATTCTCAGTAATCTTTTCCCTTCTCAATACAGTTAGTCTTTCCTAAACTAGAAACGTTAACACCTGCATACAACTTGCAGTACACATGTTTAGGGGGATTGGTGTTACAGGAACAGCAAGGGCCATAAGCAACTGAAACTTGTGATACCAGAATGACAGAGCAGACCACATATTATTCCACCTACATCAATCAAAGATAATACTGTTTGCATTGCTTCATGTACACTCACTTTTCAAATGTATTTGCACTATCTTAGGGTTTGGCTGAACCCTCTGAGGTTGCTACCTTAAGTTTTGCCAAATAGCAGCTGCATTGGCCTGAGCTGAAGGCAAGGGAGAAGACGCTGCTGTAGGAGCTCACACCCACAAGGCAGAAACATGACTGCTTTCTTCATCTACAGTTTGCAATAGCCTCAGGCCATGTACTGACACTCAGGTTCTAGTGCATTGCCTCATTCAAAAATCTGTGCTTTGCAAGCACCCGTTTAATGACCTCAGTCTACAAACTCTTACCTTACTTACTCTCCAAGCAAAGCAGGGCAGCACCAGACAAGATAGACATTATTCACTGCTCATAATCCAGCAACTGAGGGAGAGGGTAGAAACATCAATACATAACCTTGTAGTCAGACTGAGGCAGCTTGGTATTTCTCCACAAGACAAGCATCTAAACATTTACAAGGAAGACCATATTGATCACAGTGCAATCAGACTTTGCAACTTTGATGGCACTGTTCTCCAGGCACCGTGACTGTCTGGTAAAAAGTACTGCTTTAGGATCTTCCCAGACAAAGAATAAAACAAATATCTCCACATCTAGAATTAAATTTATTTGTACTGGAAATCTCCTATTTATAAGGAGTATCTTTACAAGATATTAAAGTTTGATAAATCCAGCACATTTAGTCACATTCTAGTTACATATTTTTCCCCACTTCAATACAAACAACAGGCCAATTCACTTGAAATAGCACTTTTTTCTTCATTCAAGAAGAAAGTGCTACGCATTACTCTTAAGTAGCCTACCAGCAGACTAACACTTACATGATCCTTCAGAAGTGTTTTACCCTTCCAACCATGGCAACCACCTCACTCTGGAAATCCTTTTATCAAAACAGTGAAGTGTGGTGTGACAAGGAAAATCAGAGAAATATCAATACTGAAAAAGGAGCGTACAGTGCCACTGGCTGCTTGCTCCGGGTCTCTTATCAGTAACGCAAGTGGTAGAATGATACCAATATCTCTCCAACACAACTGGTAAGTGCAGAATTCATAGAGGTTCCTTTATCTACTTTGATTTCACAGAGACTAAGTTCCAGCCCTTGCAGCCGGAACAGCATTGGAGTCCTGACCATACAGCTATTGATTTGTTTCCATTTGTGGTTTGACCAGCCATATTGCAAATTCCTTCTGTTACTTGGCTAAAGGTCGCAAAAATCACGTTCTTGTCACAACACATTCAACCTCAGAGACCTGTGCTTTTAACATCCTGTTTCTAGAAGAGAAGCAAGCCATGTAAACTCATTTTAACTGGCGCAGTAAGCTGGCACATGGCTCAAGCCTCCAGCTGCACACTATACAGAACTTATGCAGACAGCCCATGATCTTACACCACCCTGTAAAGCCTTATGAATCCTATTATATATCCATAAATCAGCAGTCACAGCTGTGCCATATCTCCATGGTATAGTTAAAAACTGCATCATCAGTCAATTGTCCCATCGTCAAACCATGGCCCTACCTGAGCTCAACTCTTTCTCCATCATAGCAGAAAGAAAATACCATCTTTTGTCAGTGGAAAAGATGGAAAATCAATATGTTCACAGCTATACAGAAGTTCTGAAAAATAAAATTAGTTTTCTTATTTCAACACTATGATTAAGCACACCTGCTGTGGCATCATCTCAACTCAGGAAAGCCTGCTACAGTTCAGACAGCACCTTGTTTGGCCTGAGAGTACTCCAAAGACAAAAGCACAACTCTACATTTGCTTAAAATTGTCACAGCCCAGCTAGCTCAACACTTATGTCTTACCTATCCTCATTCCAGGACCCAGGCACTACAGGGCTTTCACTCAGCAAATACTCTCAGAACATACCAGCCACATGCAAACAGAAGTGGGTTCCTTACATGACACAACCGTGCCAATGCGCTTTTAAAATAAACCGGCTGTAGCAGAAGGGGCTCAGTTTAAGTAACAGAAGTTTGTCATCCTGTTTGCCATCAGACTGAAGGGATCTAAGCCTTCACCTCCCACCTCCAAAGTGCACCAGCTTCAAGGAAGAATGTGAAACAGATCAATTCTCTTCAGCACAGTAATCAAAGTAACTACCAGGGAAAGACAAAGCCTGAGCTCTAGCTTCCACTTCACGATATTTGTGCATTGTACACACTGTAAATAAGTTTGAATCCAGATGGCACTTGGACTTTCTCCCCAGAGGTGGGATATACAAGTTTGCCTACTCTCAATTAAGAGACAGAATTCAGGTGTCCCATTTCTGGATGAGGCCTCTCCTCTCCAAATAAAAGGTATTATATAAAGAAAAGGGTGAAAGAGGGACTGCTCTAGGAAACCTGTTATCTTCTCTAATGAGATCTGCTTTGGCAGGGGGATTTGACTTGATGATCTCTCAAGGTCCCTTCCAACCCCTACAATTCTGTGATTGTGTGACAAGGAAAAAATTACTACAGTGACTTATTTTCAAGTTCATCTAAGAAAAGAAGGACAAGGATTCCCAGAAGTAGATCTCAAAATGATGGAGGACTACAGGACCCCAGAAGAGGCCACCCTCAATGTAAAACTTCCATCTTAAGCCAAGAGTTGGTCACTAAGGAACCCAAGCTCTCAGGCTAGCTTTCAGGTACCCCTGGCCTTTACTAGTTCTGGTTCCCCACATGTTCCAACACTAGGTTCCACCTTTGTCAGACTTATTATTTAGATGCAAGAGCTACTTTGAAAACATGGAAAAATAATACAGAAAACTAAGTACTGAAAGAATCAAGGTAGAGGCCTGTAGCTACACCAACTTACTACCTCTGGTGAAGAGAAATGCATTCCTGTCAAACTGGTAGACTGTTCACACAGCACCAAAGTAGTCCTTGGGAAAGCTCTGACTGTGCTCTTGCTAAAAATAAACATCAAGCAAAATCGTTAGCACCCACAGCTTATTAGTTTTTCTTCTTTTCAGACATATACTGTATCTCCTTGTCAGAGAGACACTTGGAGGGGTTTCCTCAGTCCACTGCTGGCAAACTCCCAGGAAGGGCACAAACCAAAAGGTATCATAAGAACACATGAGAACAGACCTAATAAGGTAAAATACAAACAGCAGGTGTGTGTTCAGAACATAGTGCACGTCTTCTGGGGTAACAAATGAAAGCTGCTCTAACACTATATTGTCTCTAGATTTGCTCCCTCACAAAAGGCCAGGTGGGTGTCCTACTATAAATCAAAAAGAAAGTGTTGACTAGCATTGTCTCAGAATGAAAGAGCAACACGTCTCTTTTGACGTGTACTTTTCCACAATGCTTGTGGCCTTCTAAACAATCCACATCAGCACTTCACAAGTGTATCTTCAAGTGTTCAAGGACAAGTCACTGTTGAAGGGGAAGAAATTCTTCCATGTGTGAAGGTGTCACTGATTAAACATAAGCCATAAAGAAAAAAAGCTGTTTCACTGGGATTTTAAGACAAACATTAATGCTTACTATACATTACCTACTTAGCAGACTATACCAATCACAGAAGACACATCTTCTGAGCAGAAGTTACTTAGCATGTTCTGTGAGATAATGTGCAAGCAAGAGCAACATCTACTTTGCAAATAAGGTATTCTTCAAACATGATTAACTGTGTACAGGACAGCTTTAACGCAGTACCCACCTGGCAGCAAAGACTCAAGAACGTAGACCTCAGTGTGGACTGACAATCCAGCTAAATATCCAAGCTGCTTGTTGGGAGTGCAGCAGCAGAAGCTACTATCTCTGCACATCAACACTCCTGCAGGTCTCACCAGGTTAAAACTTACCACCAGCACATCTGTATTCACAGTGCAGAAGTTGCTCCAATGGAAACTATGATTTTTCTTTCCATGCCACCCTTCTACTGCACCTTCTGCTCAAAGCATGAGGACACTGAGAGCATTATTACCCCTATGAGTAATACAGCCAAAAAACATTGGAAGACTACAACAAATGCATATAAAACAAGCGGCCCTGGGAGATACGCTTTTGACACCCATTCAGGTCTGGGTATAAAGCAGGTACTGACTGTAAACACACAGCTGCCCAGTATCTCAGAGCCCCTCTGAAGGGCAAACCAGCTCAGATCAAACCTGACTGCAGGCTGCCTCACACCCGCACCGGCACCACTGCGCCACTCCAGACCACGAGGATGAGGAGCCCCAACACGGGCTCCTGCTAGCGACTTTCTAGGCGGGGATCCTCTCTCGTTGACACTCACCTCGGCACAAGACAGCCCGAAGCCAAGATACAACAGCGATGCAGCCCTCCCCCTATACCCACCCGATGAAAACCACTTCAAGCACCCAGGCAAAGCCGCCACTGCCACGCGTGGGTAAAGCCAGGGAAGCCCTTCAACCTCGGGGCGGTGCTGGGGGCTGTCAGAGGGAGCTTCTGCACCCCGCAGAGCTGGCCGGCACGAACCGTGACGAGAAGCGGGCACCGGACCCGGAGACAGCCGGGGGACCCGGGAACAGCCGGGGTTCCGCTGATGCCGCCCTAATGTGCTTTAGGTGCTGGGCAGCGTCCCGCGGGGATGCACTCACCCCCTTACCCGGAGCGGAGGGAGGGTGGCCGCTGCCCGCAGCCCCACACTAAACCCTTCGCCGTCAGCCACGGCCTCGGCGCGGCTGATTACGGGCGTCTCACGGCGGTTCTNACCTGCCCAGTGATGCCGGTGATGAGAGCCACCTTCCTCCCGTTCACCTCTTCGCTGTCGTCCCCTGGCACCGCGGCGCAGGCACATGCCTCTGCCGCCGGCTGTGCCATCCTCCCGCCGGCGGCAGGCGCGGCCCAGGTGCGGAGACAGCCCGAGGTGGAGGCGCGGCCGCCGGGGGCTGGCTTAGGGCTGTGGGGGGCGGGCACAGGGAAGAGAAGGAGGAGAAAGCCTGCCTCTCCGAGCACGGCTCGCACATGGGCTGCCGCCACCCGAGCACTACCGCTGCCGCTCCGGCCCCCGCGGCATTTCCGCGCTCGCTGCCGCGCCGCCCTGCCCGCGGCGGCCACAGGTGCAACCCCGCAGCCGCTCGCCCGGCCCCCGCGCAAGCGCGCACACGCCGAGCGTCCGCAGCTTTACCTCCCGTCCCTCGGTCTCACCCCGCTCCACTCGGCCCTTTCAGCCAATAAGGAGCCTCGGTACTTCCTTAAAGCGGACGGCGGACGCGGCGCGCCGGGGCCCGAGTCGGGGGCAGTGATTGGTTGAGGGCGGGGAGGGCGTGTCCGGGCCTGTGCTGCCGCGGAGGAGCGGAGCTTACGGCTTCCTGATGGCGTGTCGGGGGCAGCGTGCGGCGGAGGTGGGGTGCGCGCCCGCCCCCCTCGCGCCCGGCGGCGCGGAGCCCACAGCGCCCGCTGCGGCGTGGAGGAGCGGGCGGCGGCTCGGGAGGCTCCGATCTCCGTTGCCGACGACTGTACGCCCGCAGGGCTTGCCGGCTGGGTTGGATATCGGGGAGCAGCCACAGGCGTGCCCCAGCCGATGCCCGAACCGGCGGCCTGCGAGGCGCAGGATCCTCGGGCCATCGGGGAGAAGAAGCGGGGCAGAGCTGGACCTTCTCTGCTTCCTGCTTGTCAGCCTCCGGGCAAAGGGCTCAGCAACCTGAGCCCCTGCCCTTGGACCCGCTGCCCCTCATCCCATGAGGGATGAGGGGCAACGGGTCCAAGCTGGAAAATGGGAAGTTCCATCTGAATATAAGGAGGAACTTTTTCACTGTGAGGGTGACAGATCACTGGAACAGGCTGCCCAGAGAGGTTGTGGAGTCTCCTTCTCTGGAGATATTCAAGACCAATCTGGATGCGTTCCTGTGTGATCTAATCTAGGTGGTCCTGCTCAGGCAGGGGGGTTGGACTAGATGATCTTTCAAGGTCCTTTCCAACTCCTGACGTTCTGTGGTGACACACCGGCTCAGCACCCTCTTACACAGAGGCAGGCTGTGGTCCTATACACAAGGAAGAAAAAGACCGGTGGAGTGGCGGAGTTGGGGAGTGTGCTGTGTGGCCTTTCAGCGGTGCTGGGTGCTGAAATCCCGAGTACTTCAGTCCACACTGCTCCCCATGCTCTCGGTTTGCATCCCCTTGGAAGGGGGAAACTCCATCACATCACAATTGCCCAGATGCAAGATGTCATCCTAGCCATACCATTCCTGCATCTTGTTTCCAAAGCCTTCCTTCCATCATGTGCAGCTTCAGAAAGTTGGCAGTGTTTGCCATTATTTCTGCAAACTGACTTCATTCCACTAGCGATTGCTTTATGGGTGTATAGTGTCCGATCTGGAAAAGGAGGGACACTATGGGTAATATGAATGCCATCCCCTCTGTTTTAAAATAGCACTGGAGACATAAAAAGATACACAATTCCGAGAGTTTCAGGACACTAGAAATAAGGCACAAAACTTACTAAAACAAAATAAAATAGGATTTGAGATTAGGAGGAGTTGGGAGAAAGTTGTCCTTTGCTTACTTATATACAGATGACTCAATCTCCTGCTAGGTCAGAGCTGCATGAAGCAATGTGTGCGCCACAACATTAAAAATTGCCCTTTATGTGGCCCTGCTCATTTCTAGCTTTTACTGGCAGTCCATTAAATGTAGTCCAAAGTGAAGTTGGCCTGCTCAAGAAAGGGGTACACAGAGATGACAATGCAAGTTGTGAAGCTGACCAAGAAAAGCCCCCATCGCGGGTGGGGGAGCGCAGGCGCTTTGTGCAGCTTTGGGGTTTTCTCTGATCACTTTCTCCAAGCAACTTCTCCTACCCAGTTAACCAATATCCTACAAGAACTATTTTTTCAGATGCAGCATTTTCTTTCAATCCCAAATGCACTGCACCCAAGGGTGGAAACCATTTCACAACTTTCATAACTCTCCTGATTAATCAAGTACATGAGTTGAAAGACCACCTTGTCCAATGATTGCACTCTCAGGTGGTGGGGACCTTGGGCTCTTCCCCTGCTCAGAGCAATGGCTTTCTTCTGAATCAGCATCTGTGCTCCCAGGTGATTCAGGACAAAAGATTCTGCAATCTGTGCTGCTTTTGCAAGGGGAGTGCCTCAGCCAGACTGTGCTGAGAATGCTTCAGTAGAGTTCATACTTGTATTTTTGGTCAGTACTAATACTGCCAGATGAAGCCGTACAGTATGCAGCCCAGCACAGGTTTCAGATGACTGGAAGAAAAAGAAAAAGAAAAAAAACCCAAAAACACAAACCAACCAATTTTACCTTGTTTAAATTTCTGTTCTGTTTATAAGTCTGGCAGAGGTAGCTGCAGACACCGTTAGCCATCTACCATAATCTTGCTGGGTCTGCCCCTGGCATGCACCGAGGCACATTTTGGACTCTATACACAAAGACCTTTCTGTCACCAAAGCCTTCCAAGATATGTTTTACAGAAGAAACTGAAGGCTCAATTGTGGCACAGGTACTAGATTTTACCGAAGTTGCTCTGGTGTCGACAGCAATTTATGACAGATTTGTGGCTGAAAACTAGACCAGCAGCAACTAGGGACACCAGGATTAATATCCACTCTGTGCACTAGCCTGTGCTGATGTCTTCTTGCTGCCTCCAGCACCTGTACCATTGCGTGTGCTGCATGACTCAAAGCTGTGTCTGTCCACACTGTAATCACTTTTTCAGGCATCTGTCCTGTAAAACTGGCGAGGCGCTCATGTGAAGAGGAGACAGAAAACTGACACACTTCTGCACCTTCACATACCACCCCCCCC